>CAVLGL010000057.1:22031542-22521542 GCA_963668995.1 Parnassius mnemosyne
TGTTTCGATGACTTATTATTACACTGATTAAATATTTGTATACAATGTCCACTATTATTGTGTCGATTTCTGGAACATTTAAATAATTTGTAGGCTAAGTACAAAAATAGTAATACAATTAAAATATAAGTAAATGTGGAAAAGTATGAACCGTATTTTATAAAATGTGATTCCTTTTGAAGATTATTTAATTCAAATTCTAAACTATCTAGCTGATGATTTGCATATTTTAAGGAATCCAAGTTAACTTTGCTTAGAGAGATTGGCGTTAAATATGGTAAACTTTTATTAAATACATCTTTTTTGCAACAATCATCTCTTGTTATGTCAAAGCTTATATCTATAGTTGACTTAATCGAAAATTTATAAGTACTTGTTGCCAATAATTGAATAGTTTTGGAATAACCGATACAATTTTCGGTTAATTTGACAATACCTGTGCCAATAATAGAATGATCAGTAATATCATCGTTACATTTGATAGTTAATTTATTTACATTGGATTGTACATATATCAATCTATTATTTTTTAATTTATGCCAAATATTGATTTGGCCAAATAATAACTTGGAGTTACATTCAGAAGGTAAGGAAAGAGTTACTTCTGTTAATAATTTCGATTCACAATTAGGATTATTTATGCTAGACGTTATAGTCAATAGTTCACAAATAGAATAGTTATTATTAATAAATTTACAATCATCTAAGTTATTAAACATAGTATAATGTATTCTATCGTCACTTAAAGCAATATAAGAATTAGACGGTTGAATAAGTGCAAACGTTTGTATATGCGACTCGTCGTGAGGAGTCGGTAATGGGATATTTTTATAAACAATGAATTTATCAGGTATTATTAATGGAATCTGCAAGCTGAAAACAATCTTATTGTTATAATAATATGAACTAAGTTTCGAAACATCAATTAACGAATGAATATTATGTATGTTCAATTGCACTGGAAAATCTAAACGTTTATTTATTTGATTGATATGCCTGGTTAATTCATTATAAAGACTTAAAGGGCTAATCACGCTAGGATGCAAAACATTTACCTTGGAAAATAGGATAGCATTTATAGTCGTGTCTAGCAAGTTAGAAATAGCAAGTAAGGAGCTTTCAATTATGTTCAATAAATTATTTATTCTAGAAATGTTAATAAGTAAATTATCGGTTTTTGTGATTTGCGAAAGAATTTCATTCATTTTATTAATTTGTGAGTTTAATCTTAATTCATTTTGGTTTAATTTATAAATAGTGGCATTAAAATTATTTATGGTAGATTAAATTATGTGTATATTGTCTCTGAATAAATTAAATAGTTCTGTTTCACTTTTCCGACATAATTCTATCGCGGCATCATATTTTCGCGCATCATCTGCGTCTAGAATACCGAAGAAAAATTTAAGAATTTCGCCTCCAAATTCTAGAGATCTTTTAACTCTATTTGGCGATTGATTATTATTGATTATATGTGCTAGGGATTGCAATTTGACGTAATTATATATTATTAAAATCTCTATAGGATTTGTAAAATCTTTACATTGGGAAAATTCGTCAGTATTTATTTTGGAACAAAGGTTTAAGGTATCATATAATAAATTTTCAATTTTATTGAGATAAGGAGCTAAAGGTATAAGGTCTATATGTGTTATAACCTTCCAATAATCGTTATAAAAGTTAATATGCGTAATAGGTTCAAAATAAATTCCAGGACTATGTGATATAGGTATGATCCTCGACTCAGCGTGGCTTTGGCTTCCATAGCATAAAGCTCTGAAAAATATATAAAATAAGTTAAATTTATATATTTTTAAATAGCAGGCTTAATCTCGTTTATATGATACTTAACATGTTTACGACCTACTTGTAAAGTAACGTTGTGCTTATTATGGACTTTTATAATTTTATATGGACCTTTCCATATAGGTGATAGGGCCTTACGGAGTCGGTGATGGTGTTTTATATAAACTAAGTCACCAATTTTATAAGAAATTTCTCGTGAACTTACATCGTTATATTGTTTGGATTTTTCTTTGCTATTAATTATATTTTGAATGGCCTTTTCTCTACTAAAACGCATTCGATATTGTAAAGCTCGAATATATTTGTAGGAAGTATATTGGGTATAGTACAGAAACTGATTTTGTAGTGAGGAATAATAATTAATTCGTTAACACGAATTAATTATCCAACGAGTCGAGGATAAACTAGTAACGGAATACGACAAGCGCACTGTTCCACGTCAGAGCCAAGACTGTCCTAACGGCGGCAGCTCCGTCCGTTTTATACAAGCTAAACGGGCGCCACCGCAGGTGTAATGGTGCAGGTGTGCGGAGCACGTGTTATTTACAATAATTCGGTCTAGTTACACCGAAGCCGCACGTGCAATGGTGCACGTGCCGTCACGGCCATACTGACATGCGTGCGTCCTCGCACGCGCTCCATCACTATCTTAGTTATATGTAGACAGAAAAACATCGTTCGATTCTCCTGACAAAACAGCGTCTGGTCCGGTCTATATTGACCCTTCAGACTTGGGTGACAGTCTGTTTTGTTCCGGCAGTAAGCCCTACAAAACTTTAATCATCTTTATGTTGGATCGGAATGATTAGTCTGTAGCTTTTTCTATTTTCTCTTTTTTTTTTCAATTACTGTTTTCGCTAGTCCGGAATCACTATTCCCTATAGCTATATCACTGGACCGGCACAAAGCCCTGCAATGATTGTAAGAACTATTCTTTTTTCTTAACCTCTTTTTTTTCAGTACTATTTATGCTAGTCCGGAATCACTATTCCCTGTAGCTATATCATTGGACTGGCAAACGCCCTGCAATGATAGTAAGAACCACATTTTTTTTTCTTACTCTCTTTTTTTTCAATTCAGTATAGAACAGTTACAGACCAACCATACCGCAAATATGTCCCCGTCACAATCACACAAATGTGTATCGTGAGGGACGTAGTGACACGATAACACCTAAGTATGTAAACCAACAGCAACTCTACGCATATCCCAGTGCAGCACAGACCAGCCTCCCTGCAACTTCAATGTTCCTTTCCTGCACTAGAATAATTACTTCGTTAGAGTGTTGCAATGTCTCTAGTATTTTCTAGATGCACAGACACGGCTACCTCCGACTGTCGCACGTCCTCGTGCGGTTGACAGTGAACAGCATACGGTCTATCAGTTATCACCACCTGCTAATAGATATTAACTCTTGTTAAATATTACAACGGTCGACCATCCCAGACTTCATTTAAGTCTTGGACGCGCCGATATGGCTACCTCCAGGCAAACGCACTCCAACTTTCCGTTCTGCTGCGTTCGTGCCACATTCGCGCTAGCGAGCCGTCGCGCCGTACTGGCGCTAGCGAATCGTCGCACTGCTTTGCAAAATTAAAAATTAAAAGAAATGGAGATAAATGTATTGCGAACCATGGAATTCAGAGATTCTCTTAAGAAACGGCAACTGTATGCCATTTGAAAACATTGCAAAAAATGGAAACTATATGTAGAGACAAATACTACAACATATTTCAAAGGGAAGGAGGCAACCACGCAAAATCTACGAAAGCCGTCCAAGCCTCAGACGTCCATTTACAGCGCCAAAGCACCATTTGTTCGGCGGCCGCTTGAATTGCCTTGCCGTAAGATCTGCCGATAAGTTACAGACTGTAGCGGTGTAGACTCAATCTTACTAGCGCTCGGTCGTACCTGACCATGTTCGATTAGCCGTCACAACATCTTCCTCATTGATCATTGTTGTAGAGACTTCTACGAATATCTCGACATCAAACCCCAATCTTGTCGACCACACAGTATTCGGAGCAAACTGCAACACTGATCACTTATTATTTTCAATTCCTAGCATGTTAAAGTTAATCCTTTATTTTTGTACATCGCTTAAACGTTTTGAATTTCAAAATATAACAGATGATAATCATGTTTCGCATGAACTATCAAATTACAACAAAACTTAATTTTTCAAGTTAATTTTTCATTCAATGCAAACGATGACTCGTCTAGAAAGCCTCCGACATTTCTTTCATTTGTTAACATATTTAGGTACGTCAGAAATAATGAAAATACTTGAGGGTACTTTTAATACAAATCGAACAAAAGAATTTATCTTTTGGCTTAAATAATTTCATTTTATCTTTTCTCTACACTTTAATGATACGACAATATCGTAAGTAGGACAGCTAATTTCATTGCGGTATTTAACATAAAAAGAGATCCATCAATGCGAAATGCATTATAGCCTTTACAAATGTAATAATTCTAATACTATTCGAAGATTATATGTGGGCAATAAGGGGGACTTTATCCCACTTCTGATGTAGGAAGTATATTGGGTATAGTACAGAAACTGATTTTGTAGTGAGGAATAATAATTAATTCGTTAACACGAATTAATTATCCAACGAGTCGAGGATAAACTAGTAACGGAATACGACAAGCGCACTGTTCCACGTCAGAGCCAAGACTGTCCTAACGGCGGCAGCTCCGTCCGTTTTATACAAGCTAAACGGGCGCCACCGCAGGTGTAATGGTGCAGGTGTGCGGAGCACGCGTTATTTACAATAATTCTGTCTAGCTACACCGAAGCCGCACGTGCAATGGTGCACGTGCCGTCATATTCATTATAAGTGGTATTATTGTTCGTTTCATATAGAGAATTAGGGATATTAGGTTTATAACCATATAATAATTCATGAGGGGTGAAATTGGTAGTGCAATGAGGGGTAGTATTATAAGTTAATATTGCGGTAAATAAATAACAATGCCAGTCGTTCTGGTTTTCATTAACAAAAGATTTTAAGTATTCTTTTAAAGTAGCATGTGAGCGTTCTAGAGCTCCATTTGTTTGTGGGTGGTAAGGAGTAGTAAATAAAGCCTTGACTTTTAAGATTTGAGTTAATTCTTTAAATAAATCAGACGTAAAACAAGTACCTAAATCCGTTAAGATTGTTTTAGGGAAACCGAAAAGAGACATAAAATAAACAAGATTTCTGGCTATTTCTTCACTGGTAGCTGTGACCAGGGGATAAGCACTTGAAAATTTAGTTAAATCATCTTGTAATGTAAGGATGAATTTGAATTTTTGAAAACCTGCGTCAGATAAAGGACCAACGATGTCGAGAGCTAATCGTTCAAACGGTCTAGTGGAAGTAGAAGTTATTTCCATTGGGGCCTTATTGGACATTCTTAATGGTTTATTAATTTGGCATAATTGGCATTTCTTTACATAATCTACAATATCAGAGCGCATACTTTTCCAATAATAGGCGGCTTTAATTCGTCTATACATACGACTTGAACCTGGGTGACCCGCAATAGGTGAATCGTGATTCTCTTTTAAAATTTTAGGGATTTCGACGGGAGTAGGATAAATTAATTGATTTTTGTATATATGAATTTTAAAGTTAGTGTTATGAAAAATATAGGCAATCATATTATATACTTTAATATAAGCTAGCTTAGAAAATGGATCTGAAAAGTCTGATAAGGTGAGATCTGTAATATCAGAGTTCTCGATTAAAATTTTATCTCTGAGTTTTATAATTAAATTGTAAATATCTTTAAATTTGGTTTCTTCATAATGATGAATTTTAGTGTACATAAAATAGTAAGATTTATTCTTATCCTTTACGCATTGAATTGTAAATGGTTCGCGTTCGGAATTTAATAAGTCCTCAGGCTTGTCTAATTGTGCTAATATTTCTTCACAGTGAGGTATAGATGAGTCAAAATCTAAAGAGACAGGACACGCAATAGTTTTTAGTTTAGATAGGTGTAATCCTTGAGTACATTCTAAGATTATTGTATTTGAAATAGGAGTTTTATTTGTAAATTGGTCCTTAAAATATTTTTTATAACTAGAATTATTTAAAGTGTTAATATCTATAACATTAACGGGACAGCGAGATAACGCATCGGCGTTAGAATTAAGACGGCCTTGTTTATAAACAATTTCGTAATCGTATTCTTCGAGTTTTAAGCGCCAACGAATGAGTCTACTACCTGGGTCTTTGACATTGAATAGCCATACCAATGGTCTATGATCGGTAACTATTTTGAATTTAGTCCCGTAGAGGTAAGGACGAAACGTTTTGACTGCGAATAGAATGGCTAGAAGTTCCTTTTCGGTAGTTGAATAATTGCCTTCGGGACGGTTTAGAGTACGTGATGCATATGCTATCGGTTTATCTTTGCCTACAGGACCTTGGGATAAGATTGCACCTACGGCATAATTACTTGCATCTGTAGTTACTATGAACGGTTGAGAGAAGTCTGGATATTGGAGAAGCGGAGCAGTGATTAATTTTTCTTTTAAAACATCGAAAGCAATTTGTTGTTCTTGAGACCAGTGGAAAGTAGTATCCCTTTTTAATAAAGAAGTAAGTGGTTTTGTCAATTTAGAAAAATTATCAATAAATCGGCGATAATAGCCTATTAGGCCTAGGAAGGATTTAGTTTCTTTAGGGCTCTTAGGAATTGGAAATTGAGACACTGCTTTTACTTTTTCTGGATTAGGAGAGACACCCTTATCGGTGATAATATGACCAAGATAAGTTACTTCACGTCTTAAAAATTCGCACTTATCTGGTTGCAATTTTAGATTGTATTCGCGCAGCTTATTGAATACTAGTTTTAATTTTTGCATATGTTCATTTAAATTATGACTATAAATTATGCAATTATCTAGATAAACATAGCAGTGTAGACCTTGCAAACCTGATAAGACAGTATTCATCAGGCGCTGGAAGGTAGAAGGAGCGTTTTTTAAGCCAAAGGGCATTCTAGTGAATTCGTAGTGACCAGACATGCTCGAATTAGTACTTATAGTAAATCCGGTTTTTGGGGCATCTTTAGGATCCATCTTTATTTGGTGGAAACCGCTAGCAAGATCAAGGGTTGTGAAATACTTGGAATGGCCTAATTGGCCTAGGATATCAGTGATAAAAGGCAGGGGATAACTTTCGGAAACTGTGATGTCATTAAGACAGCGATAGTCAATGACTATTCTCCACTTTCTTTTGCCAGAAGCGTCTAATTTTTTCGGGATTACCCATACAGGGGCGCTCCAAGGCGAAACAGAGGGACGAATAATGTTTTGATTTAGCATTTTGCGAATTTGTGTATCGACTTCTTCCTTATGACACTCAGGGAAGCGATATGATTTTACGTGAACTGGGGCCGCGTTACCCGTATCTATAGAATGTTGGATGCCATTCGTAAACGAAAGGGGTTCACCTTCGAGGTGAAAGATATCCGTATAATCGGAACAGCAATTTAAAAGTGCTTTCTTTTCTTCATCGTTGAGATGGGAGCAGCGTAAAAGACTTAATACTCGATCTATTCGATTAGATTTAGAAGTAGAAATAGAATACAAACATTTACTAGATATTGGATTTTCGCAGGAAATAGAATTATTATAATCGATCGGTGTCAATTCTACGAAATAATCTTTAATTTCTAAGTCTGTGTCAGTCGTGTTTAAAACGGTGATGTTAACTTTTTTGTTTGGTTTTATTGATACAATACAATTCGCGACGTAAATACCCTCGCTTAAGGTATGATTTAGAACTAAGCCTTCATTATTGTGATAAAGCTCGACCGAGTAATTTGATATAGCGCATTCAATGACGGCTTCTGAGCGTGCCGGAACGATGTACGTTGGCTGATGAAACATAATGGGAACTTGGTAACCACACAGAGTCATTATCTTAGAGCTATAATCTATATTAGCGTTAAAATATTTAAGAAAATCTGTACCAATAATACCGTCGTAATTAAGATTTATATTATCGTTAATAACGTAAAATTTATACTCGTAAGTTTCATCACTTAATACAAATTGTAAGTAGATTGAGCCTAGCGTTTCGCAATATGTATCCGTATCATTTATACCTTTGATTCTTATTTTGTCCTTAAGAAGTTCATGTTTCATTTTTAAACATGAGTGTTTAATGACACAGACACTCGCGCCGGTATCGATAAGAAGTTTGAGACACTTAGGAGAATATTTTGTAAATAGATTTGTATATGGTAACGAAACCTTGCATGTATTTATGCTCGTTTCAAAGATAGGAATAGAATTAGGATAAGATTCATTAAGACTCGGCTTAACCTCTTTGGGTTGCTGAGATGAAGATATAGTAAACGATTTAGTAGGACTCGGTTGTACCTTTTTGGTCAACTGAGATGCATAAGAACTAGCAAGACTCAGCTTCACCTCCTTGGGTTGCTGAGATGTAGATATAGTAAACGATTTAGTAGGACTCGGTTGTACCTTTTTGGTCAACTGAGATGCATAAGAACTAGCAAGACTCAGCTTCACCTCTTTGGGTTGCTGAGATATAATAGACTTATAATGACTCAGTTCCTCTTTGGGTAACTGGGATGTAAATGAGCTAGAATGACTCGGTTGCTTGCTAAGGCATTGCCGAGATGAGTTAGAATAAGAATTAAAATAAGATTTAGCATAAGGATTTTTATAAGATTTAGTAGAAAAAGTAGTATTAATTGTTTTCGTGTCGTTACGATAGTACGATTTCGGCAGACACGCATCCGAAGTCTTATTCAGTTTAAAGAGTTAGAGTTATCGACAGCGTCGTCGTTATCACATGTCATGTGCATAGGCACAGAATTGGAACTAGAATTAGGAATAGGGTTACGGCTTACAAAATTAGAATTAATATTTGGGCTACGATTTATATAATTAGAATTAGTATTAGAGTTATGATTAAAGTTTTTATTAAAATTTTGACGTTGTTGCATATTATATTGTCGCTTTCTACATTGATCAATAGTGTGCCCTACGTTTTTGCAATAATTACACATTAATTTACCAGAATTAGAACTAGATAAATGAGAAATGTGTTTATTATGATTATAATTAGAATGTTTTTTATTTTTAAAACATTGAGTAGCAACATGGCCTACTTTATTACATATACTACACTGTTTTATTGAATTTTTTGAACACGTTTGGAGATTTTGTAATTTTTCCTCTTCTATCGCTAATTGAACAGCTTCATTTAGAGTTTGAGGGTTCCTATATCTAACAATAGTAGTAATAGCAGGATTTAACCCTAATAAAAATGTATTTAATGCTAGATCCTCCATGGCGGCTATTCTACCTGGAAGCTCATCAGCGGTTTTGCAATTATAGTGTATATCTGATTGAATTTTTGTTAAAATTTGTTCTAATTTTAAAGAAAACTTAGTTATGTCCTCGGATGACTGTTTACAGTTTTGCAAGTCTGATAGTAAATGTGTCGCGTGTTTTTTCTCCCCAAAAGTAGAACGGAGAAATGATTTTATTTGGTTCCATGTTTCAAAGGTTTTTAAACTACATGCAACTTGTGCTTTTCCCTCTAGTTGTGAGATGATGAATTTGCACAGAATAGGCTGTTGTTCTGGTGTAGCTAACGACATTGCATTGTCACAGTTTGTGAGAAAAGCGGGTAGGGACTCCTTCTCCCCATTATAGGATTTTATAAATTTCGTCAAGAACGAAAGTGTGATCTTTTCCGACATATTTTCTTTACCTTTTTCTGCTTTAAGCGACATAGAATTAAATTTTAAATATTAAACTTATATAAAATAATCACAATAAAACAACGTAAAACGTTGGTAATAGTACAGAAACAGTGTAAAATAAAAGTAAATTTTAAATTTAAACAGAATACAAAACGACTTACAGAAAAATAGTAACTTCTACACATAGCATTTAAGCGTCGTAACAATAGCTCGGTGAAACGTTACACTCGTGGCGGCTGGCAGGCGAGATCGCTGACGCGGTGATTCCGTCACGTCGTGGGAAATAGCAGGACCGCAAGGCGTAGAAAGTTCTTGAAATAATTTTTGTTGGTGAGTTAGATCCAGCTGGTGCGGGCTCCTGGTGGAGACTTATCGCCGGCCAGACGGGAGATTTCAGGACCAGGTGTAAGTGGAGCGGGCTCACGCTTCAGAGCGGAGGCTGATCGTCGTCCAAAATTGTGGTAGGTGCAGGCTTAGGCACGGCTAAGGCTTAATGTCGACCTTGATGATTTCGGGGACCTCGGATTCGGATGCCAATGTCTTCTATGACCTTCTGTTTGGCATCCCACTTCTGACACCAATTTGTTAAGAGGCCGATCCCGTTTGACTTTTTAAAAAAAAACCACAAGGTAAACCTAAGGGTTTATTATAAAAAGTTTACACACACAATTAATATTAACCCTGACTTCCGAACTCTAATACGTATCGGAATCTATGTCCGATCTACCCGGGGCTCTGAATCTAACTAACTGTAAAATGGAATAAAATTAATATGGAAAAGAACAATGCAATTACTGAAGGACGTCATATATAGGAAAAGTACCGTGGGATTGAATAAATGCTTACTAAGATTTAACTGCGTTGTAAAAAGGGATATAACAGCACGCACGCACGCACTCACGCTCGCACGCTCGCACGCACACACGCACGCACGCACGCACGCACGCACGCACGCACGCACGCACGCACGCACGCACGCACGCACGCATTCATTTTAATGCAATGAGCGACTGCAGACTTTGGACAACTGCTACCACCTTCAAATTCTACTAAAGGTTATGCAATTCCTACACTATCGACTCCCAACTAATACATTATACACTTATAGTAACTTGTTGACAGTAAGGCAGATGTCGATTAAGCTTTATAACAAAGTTAATAAAACAATAAAAATATACCACTTAAACTACTACCTATTTAAATTTTTTATTACGTTGAATTTAAATTTAACCTATTTAAATTCAAATAACTTAAAAATTTGGCTTGAAGTAATATACATTATCACCCCCCCCCCCCACACACACACACGAACCAAATAAAATTATATTAGTAATCTTCTGTAGATTTTATAAGTAATCATCACAAATGCTAGACTTTCTATTTTTAACTAATACTTACCTTGTAGTCATATAATATGGAAGAGCGATAAATTCATAATAAATGTATTTATATACTTAAAAGGAATGTTATCAAAATGTATTCGTAAACCTGGTATGTTACAGAAATAAAGCATTTTTGATTGATCTGTGCTTGCGCACACACTAGTCCGTTACATTACTGTCTTGTGCAGATTGTTAATCTCCGTTGACCAAAATTCGGTCTGGACATTATGCAACCATTGAATAATTTTTAAATTCATAAATTATTATTTTTAATCCATTTATATATTCATGTATTCACATATTCTATTTTGTATCGTTTTTTAATCGGAGTCCCATAAGCATCTAAAATTCTTTTATTTAAATCATTTACAGGATATACCTAATTGAAATTAAATAAAAATGTTTATTACTTTTTAAACAATACCTACCTACAATACACTTCATCTACAAGACATGTTATTATAAGGTTTCTTTACTTTTCATTATATGTCAATTTAAAGAAAGGCTTGTACATTATGTGTCTTCTTGTTGACCGAGGACGACCGGGTCATAACATATTGTCAATACAACAGAACGCTTTTGTTCTAAAGTAAATAATATTGATTTATAAAACATACAATCAAATATTATTACATATAAAAATTTAACCCTGGCCAATAAAAATCTTCAACTTTATTTTATACTCAAAAAAAAAAAAAAAGAAATCCCTCTAAAAATTGAAATAAGAGGCGAATGACCTTTATCAAAATGAAAATTCATTTATTTCATCATCATCATCATCATCATTACAGCCCTTCACAAGTCCACTGCTGAACATAGGCCTCCCCCAAAAAATGCCACAAAGCACGGTCCTGAGCCACCTGCATCCATCGACTTCCTGCATGCCTTACCAGGTCGTCACTCCATCTCGTAGGGGGACGCCCTACACTTCGCCTACCGGTACGAGGCTGCCACTCGAGAACCTTTCTTCCCCATCGGTTGTCGGTTCTTCGAGCTATATGGCCGGCCCACTGCCACTTCAGCTCACCAATCCGTTGGGCTATGTCGGTTACTCTGGTTCTACTGCGGATATCCTCATTTCTGAGTTTATCACGCAGAGAAACTCCGAGCATAGCCCTCTCCATAGCTCGCTGAGCGACCTTGAGCTTCCTCATACGGCCAGCAGTGAAGGACCACGTCTCAGTTCCATAAGTCATCACTGGCAACACGCACTGGTTGTACAATTTCGTTTTCAGGTTTTGAGGTATGTCTGACGAGAACATGTGTCGTAGCTTCCCGAACGCTGCCCAGCCGAGTTGAATCCGTCGATTGACCTCTCGGTCGAAGTTGGACTTACCTAGTCGGACTATTTGTCCCAGGTAAACATACTCGTCAACAACTTCGAGCTTAGTGCTCCCAACAACTACCGGCATAGGTGTGACATGGACATTGAACATGATCTTTGTTTTGTCCATGTTCATCTTAAGACCTATCCGTTGGGAAACACTATCGAGGTCATTGAGCATAGTGCTTAGGTCCTCCAGCGATTCTGCCATAAGGACTATATCGTCGGCAAATCGAAGGTGAGTGATGTACTCGCCATTGATGTTGATACCGTATCCTTTCCAGTCCAGAAGCTTGAAAACGTCTTCCAATGCAGCGGTGAAGAGTTTCGGGGATATGACGTCACCCTGTCTTACACCTCTCTGCAATTGGATAGGTTTCGTACTCTGGTTCTGTACTCGGATAGCCATCGTAGCCCTACTGTACAAGCACTTCAACACTTCGATATACCGATAGTCAACTTGGCACCGCTGAAGGGACTGCAGCACTGCCCAAATTTCGACGGAATCAAAGGCTTTCTCATAGTCCACATACGCCAGACATAGTGGCAAATTGTACTCTTCGGACTTCTGTACAATTTGCCGAAGGGTATGTATGTGGTCTATGGTGCTAAAGCCCTTTCGGAAACCGGCTTGTTCGGGAGGCTGGAAATCGTCAAGTCTGCGCGCGAGACGATTCGTAATGACTCTCGAAAACAGCAGGTAGACGCGGCTCAGAAGGGAAATCGGTCTGTAGTTCTTCAAGAGAGCGTTGTCACCTTTCTTGAAGAACAAGACCACCGCACTTCTGCTCCACGCCTCCGGTGTAATGCCACCATGGAGGATGGAATTAAAGAGCTTCTGAAGGACTTCAAGTACCGGTTTTCCACCCGCTTTCAGAAGCTCCGCTGTAATTCCATCCTCGCCTGGGGCCTTACCGTTTTTAAGGTTACATTTATTTCGGATAACTAATATCTATATAATGTGCACAAAAATCTCTTTAATTAAATAATAAAAAGAGTATAATATATAAGTACAATAATAATAACATTTAAATAAAAATACTTCATACATCATCAAGACGCCATTGATGTCAAACCGCGGTTGCAATCAATATTATATAATACTAACGTATCAATATATTAGTAAATCGATAATATAAACATCATAATAATACAAAAAACACAATACAAAACCAAAATAAAAAAACCTTACCTTCGGCGCAACTTGATACGCGAGTGGGCATACGGGGTCACCTCCTAAGACAGCAGACACAGACGCGCGCTTAGATCGTAGTAGCTAATAAGAAGCTAGCCAAATACAGGCGTGTTTTACAAACATAAACTACTGTTTTTTCTTTACCAAAGGCGGGGGCGGATGTATATATGGGTTAATTGGGCTGCAGCCCAGGGCCCCGTGGATTATAAAGGCCCCCATTGAAGAGAATACCTGTCGAAGCTTCAAAAGTAATTATGATGATATTATGAAACTTCATGAGTTTTAGTGGAAATGAGGATGAAAAAATTAATTTTCGAAAAGAGGTAAGAAATTTATTTAATAAAGTGGTGAAACTCGATACTATATTTGGGGAGAAATTTTAGTGGGGATATTTGTGAAGTTGAAGTTACAGCCTATATACGTCGTTCTCATATTTCTAAGAGGGTTTTAGGGCAAGTAAATGTTCGCCGCGCTGCCCCAATTCATGTTGGCGAATTTTACATGTCTTCGAATTTTTTTTTCTTATTTGTCTGAAGACTACAAGTTAGTTATGTCATTAAAAGAATTCGTGAGCAATATATGACACCAATCGGATCATAAATTAAAAGATATATGAGGTGAAAGCTAAAAAATAAATACTAGAATGGGAGTAGCTAAAGTGACATAAGACAGACAGACAAGCAGACAAGAGACGAATTACTTAAAAAATTTCAAGTCTCAGTTTACGGCGCAGGTAAACGTTCCTTTGGATAATTTGTTTTAGATTTTGAATTTGGTTAGAAGAAACCAACTATATACAAAATGCAGGCGAAAGGGGATCACCCTCAGATGCATTCACGATGGATAGCACAAATATGCGTGCGTTACAACACAAAATACAACAAAATATATTAAGCAGATCGTTAGTTAAACAACAACGGTTGCTATATTACCACAAATACGACGCTTGGTTAGAGTTAAACCTTTACTTTCGATCTGACTAGTAATTTATAGATGTGCCTACAAATATATATAGATACAAATTTTTGATGGATTTTCAAGAGTAAGGAAAATATAGTAAAGTGTAAAACATAGTATAGTAAAGTGTAAAAACATTGATTATTATACAGATGCCGTGGATGAACAACATTTAGTGAATGAATGCATACATTGGTTAAAATCTTACTAAAGTGCAGCTGTTAGCAGCCTCTTCCAGTGAATGCTAATTAATGAAAAAAAAAAAACTTAGTGATGCTTTCCCAAATTGCTTTACTATTTTATAGATTTATTAACGCTATGAAGCAGGGCACTCTTTCTCCAGGATGTCGTATATAGAAAAAATTTAGAAGAACAACAATGTTGAACAATCGACTAAATAATTTGTCAATTCTTTCCATAAATTGTGATTTAACAAAGGACTTACTATGCGAAGAGCAAATAAAGGAATTTGCAGCGCATAAATCTAGAAAAGTCTTTATAATTTATATAATATAACTACACGTAACCTGTAAATTTCCGTCGCAATAATGTTTCACTGTTTCTGTTTGTGTATCTAAGTCATATTAAATAAATAAAATATTTCATTGTCCTGACTTTTTCAAACGGTATACTTACATCAAAATAGAAAACATTTTTTGACAAAGTGACCATTAGTTTAATTAAGTTTTTAGGCCCCCGAGTAGTGTTAGGTGTTAGCACAGGGCCCCACATATTCACGGTCCGCCCATGGCCAAAGGCGTACCTAACCCTTGTACCTTATTATGGGTTGAGTAATTGCTCAGTGACTACACACAAAGCTGTCAGAGCTGCATAAAATCATTGTTTCTAAATATTAAAAATCAAACAGCGTGATAAACGAAACTGGCAGATGGCCTTTATGGGCCGCTGCTCATTATCAGCTGTCCGTTTCTAATAGCCGACAACGCATCGAGGTGTGATGTAAGAAAATGTAATCAGCGTGTAGGCACCAATGACAAGCCCTTTGACGTATCATTTTAAATATATATATACACACACACACACACACACACATATATATATATATATATATATATATATATATATATATATATATATATGTGTGTGTGTGTGTGTGTGTGTGTGTGTGTGTGTGTGTGTGTGTGTGTATCATTTTATTGAACATTTTACTATATATAGGATATAATATTTTAAATATGCTTTCTTATCGATAGTAACTTCAAGTGTTTGCTTGCAAACTTCTATTAAAATTGTGAAACTGCATTCACTAGGTCTGTGTACAAGTTTAACTTCAAGCGTTTGCAAGTATACTTACAACGAACACGGAAACCGCAAATAAACAAAGAGTTACCTGCTTAATGTTATGTTAACAGAGGCCAACCCCTTTAAGAGTGTATTAAAAGCTATCTTTTTAATGTTTTCTAACTCTCTAACTCAAGATTAAATATGTGTGTATGTGGAATATGTGTTTCGTGTTTTGTTGTAAAACTGTATTAAGCTTCCTGTCTTAATATTAGAACGTCCAAGTTGCAGCTATCTAACAAAAGGTGTATTACGTGTATTAGTTTTGTAGTTTTGAAATCATCAAGTCATTTCTCAAAACTAAACCAATTTATACATATTGCATGCCGAGCGCAAAACGCATAGGCATGTTCTACTAGCGCTTATAAATCAAGATTCCAACGTTTTGTCGCATGATATCGTATCTAGCAATCATATTATACATACAAATGATATAAAGAGCACATTGTCAGAAGGATAAATGAATGTTGAACTTATTAACATTTTTTTAAATCGATTAATTGCTATTTTTATATAAAAAAGGGGTTTGAGTGGCTTATGATGTGGATTTATTAAGTCCGTATGGCTTTGTAAACACAATAACATTTGAAAATATCAATTTTTCAACTCAATCTATTTTTAAAACTCTTCATCTATCATGTGGGAGCCATTGAATGTAAATAGCAGTTTAATTTTGTTTAGTTTAGTTATAATAATTTTTTTTCGGCTGCTAAATGTCTAAATTTTCGTTGTTTTCGCAGCCTTGTGGTAGAATTATTTCAGGAAATAGAGACTGCCTGTGCCTCAGTCGAAAAAGACATTTGTATGCTATACAAACACTTATGCCTTGCTATAATCCAAGCCGCCGCAGTTAACCCTAGTCCTAATGTAATAATCATCGCCTGGAAGGCTGCCTACGGTCAATTTTTGTTGGTTGTTTTGAAATAACGAAGACACATCTCATCGGGCGTTCGAGGCCACATAGTGCAGCTCAAAATGTGGTGGACAGTGAGGGCACCTTCATCAAGAACTTCATTACGATTTATAAAGTGACATGACGCCTGGGAGACGATCATTAGTATAAACGGTTACTTTTTACTCACTTATATTACTCTCTTAGAAATAACAGGAGGCCTGTGCCCAGCTGTTGGAAGTACATAGGCTGTAAATTTACTTTTGAAAAAATATATAATATATAATATAAAAAATATATATGAAAATATAATTCGTTTTAAAATATAATAATAAATTAAGGTTTATAATTAATATTAACAACCATCGCGTCGGTCCCGCATCCGAATCACGGGTCGGGCCAAAATCAGTTATTAGGACTTTCTGTTAAAAGAATCTCAGCAGGCCCGGAGTTAGGAGCTTGAAAGTATCTCACGCCTGTGTCTCGGAAAGCACATAAAGCCGTTGGTTCTACGCTTGATATCTCTCCCGTCGCGCTGGATTGCCGTCTTACCGGACTAGGAAAGTGAAGAATACAGAGTGCACCTGTGCTTACGCACACATTCGTTCACTACATTTCTGCCTTGAACAGATGGCTAATCTCCGTTGAGACTGGCCGCCGTGAATAAAATTCGGTCTCAAAAAATTGAGTTTATTTATTTTCATCAAAATTGCTACTTTACAAGAAATCGTAAAAAAAAATGTGACATCGTAAGTACACTATATTATAAAAAATAACCATGACCAAAAATAATTTTGAAACTGCTAAAAAATATTACTTACTTTAAAAGGTACTAATTTGCAGATTAAAATCGATACCTACAAAGTCACATCTGATCTATAATATATCATCTATGTATGTATACATTATCTTCATTTTGCACAATAATTACATTTCAGTTGATTTGCAGAGGATCATATAATTTAAAAAGTGCCTGAGTTTTCAATCGTCAGATAAAAGTCATCCATCAAATAAATTATAACCTGGCTGGATATAAATGTGATAACTCTTTTATTTGTATAACAATTCTTTTAATTTGCTCGTGTGATATTTGTACTGTCAAGAACTTTTATCTAAAGTGCCCTTACAAATATGTTAAAATTGCAAATAAACCACTCGAAAAATAAACGACAAAGAAACTATCGATTGAAAATGGATTTAGAATTAAGGAAACGAACATGGTAGCAGCGTTTTCGTTAAATATTATGTAAGAATGGACACGTCACTTTGCTAGGTAGACAAAAACATTTAGTTTTTTTTAATATATTCTGCTAAGCCAGCGCTTATCTACGATCTCACCTGATCGTAAGTGGTGATGTAGCCTAAGATGGTGAAGCGCACTGACTTCTATTAGCCTATTCACTCTTGCCTTGAAGCACTGTAATCGGATGGAAAGACAGATGCTGGCAACTTATTCCACTCCTTTGCTGTACGCATGATGAACGACATAGCGAATCGTTTGGTTTGAATGCGTGATAAGTCAACAATGAAAGGGTGGAGACTGGCCGAACGTCTGGTTGTCCGATGGTGGAATGGAAGGGAGAGGGGGAAATTAAATTATGCAATTCCTGCGCACTTGCATAGTTACTTAATTATAAAAAATGGAATAGAATTATTCATTAAATAATTTAACAAACAACAAAGTTAACACTTTCTTAGTGAAACGTAGAAATAAATTAGCAATAACATTTACGTTGAGTCGATGCAATTTAATGCAAAATAAACTTTTCATCGGGGAAATAATCTTCAATTCGTAGTTATTAGAACGTGCAACGGTGCCAAGTCGAAATTTGTAGAATTGAAAACAATGCTCAAAAGTGCTTGAAAGTTATTGTCGCCATCTCTTACCAATTGTATTTGTTGTACTAAGTGCTATGTACTTTACATATGAACTGCTCTACACCAAATGTTGTCTTTGCATTATAAGTACTACAGCGCTTTATATATTACAAATTAATCAATAAATACAGAATACCCTTTACGGAGGCTTTTTTTTGCTAACAGGTAAAACATTTTTGGTGACGAATAAAACACTTACACGGCTAACCTTTTCAGTCTCTCTTGAAAAAAGTAAACCTTTAATGAAACAAGTCGTCATTAAACAACATAAGGTCGTAAGAAAAATGTTTTTGACCTTCCTACCGTTTCGATTTCACAAACGTCGACGTGTAATATTTCACAAACAACAAACACTACGTTCATTCAAACAACAAACGCTAACTACCTTCAAATTGTTTCTATAAATTTTTGTTATTTTATACAATCTTGCAACCTAAATTCTGCTAAGTATAAGCCAGCCCTATACGAGTATATTGTCTCATAGGAGGGATATTTGCCACGATTGGCAGACGTGTTAGCAACCACAGTTTTATTGTTTTGAGTCGTTATTAGGAAGATGCTGTTGCCCATATCCCACTTCTTTTCTCTTTTAGCTCATATGAAACCCACAAGATGATATGGGGTAATAGATTCTCCTACACCACCACTACACGGCGAGGCATTTACTTACACAAAATAATTAATAGTCAAGTTGAGAGAGATAAACAAAATATTCTGCAATTCTTTCGATACATACGGCCATTATATACATGTGGCCATCGGAAGCAAGATAACGTACTCGTATAATTCATTAAAATTAGTACCGCTTCCAGTCTCAATATATCTATCATTGTCAAAAAGGAGTTAATTCGGAAAAGAAAATTTGTATATAACACGTTTTATGATTAAAGCTCCATGATAAAATTTGTATTTTTAACCCTTGACGCAAAAAGAGCTATGTGTGTGTCTGTTTGTCTGTGTCACCTTAGCTCTAAAACCGGTGTGCCCATTTGGGTGCGGTTCTTTTTATTTTAAAAAAAATTTTTGTAGCGGTGGTTCTTAAACATGTTTTATCAAAATCGGTTCAGCCGTTTCAAGGTCATCACCTGTTTTGAAAATATTTCTTTCCTTTACATGCACTAAATGTAATTTAAATGAATTAAAAAAATACAAGTTTTTGAAAATCATAGCATTTGACTTAAAAAGACCATCAATGACGATGATGACATTAATTTTACTTCGTAATGCGTAGGCAGCATTTTTACTTCATCATTTTTTTTATTCTTAATCGTTAAAGAGTAATTTACCTCTTAAGTACAATATTACTTGACCTTTCCAAAATACATTTTAACAAAAGTACACATTTCACATAAAAGGTCATTTGTGAAAAGTACCAATTAAAGTTTAATAAAAGAATTTTCTACTAAGGTCAATAGCGTTTTGTTTTATAAAAAGGTTTATAAGGAATATTCAATCTTTGAACACTTCTATATTTATCTGATAGGAGCTTTTGTCATTCACACACCTTTTTCAAATTCTTATATCTCTCTACCAAAATATAGAGTTCGGGCTTAACTTCGTATCGTAAATTATAAATTATTGTTATTCATATTGTTTTTCATAAATATATATTGTTATATTTCAATGGTCAAAGCTAGGGAGGTATGGAAAGTCGAAAAGAAGTATTTGCCCAGTTGTAGGCTACTTGAAAGGCTAATTTAACAGTTTACCTAAAGAAATATAATTTTAAATGTATCTAAGTAAAACCCAAACAATGTATGTAGTAGTGTAGTACTCTTAACCTTCAAGTACATAATAAACATAAATATAAAACTAAAGTTTTTCCCTCAACTACAATTTAGTAACCTCAGTATCCAAATTGTAATGTAAATATTCTTCGTCCACCTTATTAAAAAAGGAGTTTAATATTTCATCTCAGGCTAAAACTAGAGACTGCTTCAATAAAAATACGTGCGAACTAAATTAAGAAGTATGGAATTTGACAGCAATAGACAAACTTCGCTGTATATAATTAACTCTAAGAATTTAAGATTGTGACGCCGTGGTAAAGGGATTCTTTAGAATGATTTTAAGCCCCGGAACTATCAATATGCCACATTTTGTAATAAGATGAACCGACTAAATAATAAATGACACCGTGGCTCTTGTAATACATTACTATCAGCTTAATATTGTTCGTTAATCAATGTCTAAGAGATATTACAAATAGAATACGTATAAGCCGATTAAGTCGACCCACGATATATTAGTGTATGTATACATTAAAACTTCTTCGTCATATATAACTTATGTAATTAATTCCCAATGAAACCACATTTAATACTTTAAGGATTAATATTCATATTTGAATCTCAGTGGTGAAATAGGAACTTTTTACAAGACTTTGTCGATGTTGTTATTACTATTATACTTACTATCAACTAGCAACAGTGCATCAAATATTCTGTTCTGATTTGAAGAATATATCGACAGGCTGTAATGCTTTGTACCTTGCTCTGCTAAAATAGCAAGGCAATCGCAGCCTGCTTTTTAAGTGTTGTTGTTAATCCATAAGCTGCAGTGGCCACTAAGCATATATATTTTGCGGATTTAAACCCATAGCCAATCCGCACAACACAATGAAACATACATAAATAATTTATTTTATGTCTTTATGTGATGTACTTTTTATGAGGACTAGGGTTACTGTTTCTGAAAAACGCTAAATAAAATTTAAAATTTTGCTTAAATTTTGTTTTCCAATTTATCAAAAGACGTGGTAATAAATTAACATCTATCAACACTTCAATTAAAATAAATCGTCTGTCTGTTTTCAGTTAATTTTTGAGAAATTTAAAATCACAATAAGAATTTCTGTATTATCGAAGTATAGAGCGTTTTAAACATTTAAACACAGGCATACCCAGAACTGGAACAAACACTTGTCCTGAACGGAATTCAAACTACAGCTCTGCAATACCGCAACGAAACGTTTAGCCACTATAGAGCCAGTTAAAGTATTTACATTCTTGATATAACACTAGACAAGGTGGCCTTTTTCTGTAAAACAAATATAAGAGCAATCTATGATTTCAAACCTTAGGAGTTGCTTCGACAAAATTTAAGAAAATTAATATATTAACTTTGGCCTCTCAATACATTTATGAAAATGAAATGTGCATACACAAAAATAAAAGTAGTTTTAAAAAATAAATGATATTCATAATCTTAGAACTAGAAATAGACACAAGTTAGTAGTACCAGTTACTCCACCGAGTCAGTAATTCATTCTTGAGGCGATGTATACGCTTTTACAATAAAATCCCAGAAAACATACAAAATTTGACCTGCTCAAAATTCAAAACCTTGAATTAAAGTTTTTAAAAAGTCGCGTACATCCGCTCGATAAAAGAAAATGATGTGTCTTACCTAGTTTGAAAAGGACCTCGCGCCCTCCCTCAATTGCGTGCACTATCGCCGTCACCACTAATCCCAGCACCACTACTCCTATTATTACTACACTAGGAAAGACACACTATTGAAGACAATACGACACATGTTTTGTGTTTCGTCTCTACACAAGGCATCTTCAGGTGCACCTGCAGTGGTGTTGGGAACAGTGGTGCTGGGATTAGTGGTGATAGGGATAGTGCACGCAATTGAGGGAGGGCAGGAGATGTTCTTCAAACTAGGTAAGATACATCATTTTATTTTATCGAGCGGATGTATGCGAGGTAACTTTTTGAAAACTTTAATATAATGGATTTCCGCAAAGTAACGCCTGATTCTATTAATTATTGAAAAACTTGATTGAACTAAGTTTGTATGTAAAAGGTTATTAACATATTAAGGAATTTATGGATAATAATAACCCCTGCGAATGATGTGATCGCTACCAAGCTATTTCTAATTTGTTTTATGTTGTTAATTGTGTAACATAAATGATTGTAAGCTAATATTTTTTAAAAAAAAGTCCGCTGTGTTTCTTGCTAGTTCTTCCCAGAACAGAGGTTTTTTTTTTATGAACCAGTGGTAATTAAACACAAGAGTGACTTTCAATGAGTATTATTTATAATCGACATTGAATAAAAAGTGTCTGTGTCTGTTTCTGTCTGTTACATGTAGTAATATTCTAGATGAAAAATACCTTAACCTGTCAAACATCAAAATTTAAGTACAATTACCTCTAATAAAGATAATGAAAAAGGCGTATCAAAAAGGAAAAGTTTGTTTAAATGTTCTATATCTAAATTATACGGTTATGGTAAAGGTTTGTTTCCTTGATGTGGTTAACGAATTCAGGTATTTGATTGTTACACTGTTAGTTAAAGTTTTTAGACAGTAGTTAAATGTCTACAATAATCTGTTTTATATTGTTATGTAGTTTTTAAGTTATCCCTTTTAATTTTTTACAATCCGTTGTGGTTATGTCAATAACCTACGAATTTTACATGAACATACCTTACCGTAATCCTTTTCCTAATAAAATTTTCTTTCAGGCTTCATTGACGCTGTATTAATGCACTCATGCATGATTAAGTATAAAAGGATATTCTTATTTTTACGTTCTTTATTTTTACACGCTTTGTAATAGGTTGACCTGTATGCATATATGAATGTAATATAATTTTATAGTTCAGTTTTCAACCACCTCCAGATGTATGAATTTAAAAAAATGCAGATGTTTTGGGAACCGATGATAATACAATACTTTCATGACTATGACCTAGTATTCTAGCCGTAATAATCGCAGCTCATGATCAGTGCGTGAACATTATATTATTTCCAAGTAGGATTCATTAAATATTATTTTTATAATAAATGCCGTCTGTGTAAATGATGTTGTTCATGCAGAGTTCATCAATAGAGCAGCCGACATATGCACTTCTAAGTCTACGAATTAGTTTATTTATATATAGATTAAGAAGCGTACGTAAGGTTAACCCCCCTTTCCTCATACCGCATTCCAACCTTTAGTCGTCCGAAAGTGCATTAGTCACCTGACAGTGACCAAAATGTACTTTAGCGACAGTATTGCACACTCAGTGGATAGATTTGGTCTAAAACCAAATTGTGCATCGTTTACCTTAAAATGTACTTTTAACCTTCTCTAAAGCACACTGTCAAGTATCTTAGCCGCAGTTGTCGCTAATGAAATAGTCCGATAGTTGCACATATCCGAAACATCTTCGGTTTTGTTTTTAAAAATTGGAGCCACGACCGTTCTCATTAGCTCTTCCGGCAAATAAGAGTGGCTCCTGCGTAGGGTAAATAAGAGCGCCAGCAGTCTAGGCAAACAGAACTAAGAGAGTCAAGATACTTCTAGAAATTTCCATGGAAAAACTTTCTAGACCTATCGACAGCTAGTCAGTCGAGAACCGTATGTACTCGAACATTCGTGTCTACAGTAGAAGGTTCTGGAAACTATCTGAGACCTTATATGGCCTGTATAGACCGCGATCTGGCAGTATTGAATTGGCGATATAAGAAAATAATTCGAAGCGATACAACTGTGAACTAAAGTGATCAGTATTACAATTGTGTTTTGTTATTAGTGTAGTTTTAAATTATAATTAGTGTGCTGTAATTAAAGTGTCAATTTTGGTAATTCACTCATAATTATTAACATTACAGCCCTTCACAAGTCCACTGCTGAACATAGGCCTCCCCCAAGGATCCGTTGGGCTATGTCGGTCACTCTGGTTCTACTGCGGATATCCTCATTTCTAAGTTTATCACGCAGAGAAACTCCGAGCATAGCCCTCTCCATAGCTCGTTGAGCGACCTTGAGCTTCCTCATCCTGCCACCACGACCTCTCGGTCAAAGTTAAACTTACCTACTCGGACTATTTGCCCCAGGTAAACATACTCTTAGTGCTCCCAAGAACTACCGGCATAGGTGTGACATGGACGTTATACATGATCTTTGTTTGGTCCATGTTCATCTTAAGACCTATCCATGGGGAGGCACTATTGAGGTCATTGAGCATAGTGCTTGCGTGCTCCAGCGATTCTGCAATAAGAACTATATCGTCGGCAAATCGAAGGTTAGTTAGGTACTCGCCGTTGATGTTAATACCGTATCCTTTCCAGTCCAGAAGCTTGAAAACGTCATCCAATGTAGTGGTGAAGAGTTTCTGAGATATAACATCACCGTGTCTTACACCTCTCTATATAGGTTTCGTACTCTGATTCTGTACTCGGATAGCCATCATAGCCCTACTGTACAAACACTTCAGCACTTTGATATAGTAACAGTCAACTTGGCACCGCTGAAGGGACTGCAGCTCTGTCCAAATTTCGACGGAATTAAAGGCTTTCTGACGCGGCTCATAAGGAAAATCGATCTGTAGTTCTTCAAGAGAGCGTTGTCACCTTTCTTGAACAATAAGACTACCGCACTTCTACTCTACGCCTCCAGTGTAGTGCCACCATAGATGTCGGAATTAAAGAGCTTCTGAAGGACTTCTAGTTTTCGGTTCAGTTTCCGGTTTTTTACCCGCTTTCAGATGCTCCTCTGTAATTTCATCCTCGCCTGTGGTCTTGCTTTTTTGAAGGTGCTGGAGAGCCATTGTAATCTCGCTCAGACTGATGTCCGGTATATCATCGGAATAGTGTCGGACAAGACTTGCTCTTGGAATGTTACTCACACTTGTCGGTGGATCCAAACATGATGTGTACAGCTGCTCATAGAACCTCTCAATCTCACTAAAAATCTCAGGTGTCCCGGAAACGATGCTGCCACACTCAGTCTTCAGCTTCGACAGTTGGCTCTTTCTGGCAGACAGATCTCTAGCAAAGACTTCGAAACCCAGGTTCCGCTCGATCGCTTCTTCAATACGAACTGTATTGAAGTTGCGGAGGTTCCGCGGATTGCATTTGGAGAACTGTCTTTGCATGTATGATGTTAAATATGCTGAAGACAGCAGCTAAGACCGTACCGTCTAAGAGCCATGAGTTTAAGAGTGTGATCGGAGAGTTTTTGTGTTTCTCTGCGGCGGGTCTTGCAAAACTTAGCTCCGACCGCATGGACAGTTTCCACGAGCTTGTCATCCATATCGTCCACTGCATTGTAATTTTCTAGGCACTGAAAAATATTTTGTAGCTCAAACTGAAAGGTTTCGGGGCTTTGGATTAGAGTATGAGGGGGACGGTGCGTTGAATTCATTAGACGTGACCTCTCCAACTTAACGTTTAGGTTCAGTGTGCCTCTAACAATTCGGTGATCGCTGCTGGTTTACAACCTCGCGATCACTCGGCAGTTTTTAATTGTCTTAAGCCCCAAGCTCGTAACATGTCAAATTATAAGTCGCGTCACTTAGCATACTTAACATAAAAATGCTAAACTGGTCTGGTACATCAATCATGATTGAACATAAAGCAATCACAATAGTCTTCTTGTAATATTCAAGTTATCGTATCACAATGATCAAAATTATAAATCAAATATAAGTAAAATAATATCAAAATTAGTAAATCTCAGAGTGGAACATATAATAACAATTTCTTTCTCTGGTGAAACATAGGTTAATGTTGCTCTTCAAAAAACAAATTGGTGGTCTGCATCTGTTCTGAAATTCTCCACCAAAGGGAAAATAGAGCGCACTACGAGCCTTGAGCTAGCTCTGCGTAGTGATACATCTGGCTTAGAGAGTTTTGGCCGAGACTGTTCTTAGTTTTCTGTTTCTGAACTTATAGACACATTTGCAGCTACAAGCATTTCAGCTGTTTCCATTTTCAAACTCTTCGGTTGTTAAATTTATTTGTAACTTAACCATGAAATAGTTATAGCCAAATCAAACAAATGCGCGACAAATCGCAATGTCCATTTTTGTTCGATATCTCGACGGTGTCACAGCTCAGAGACGATCTGCCAGATTGACTCCTCTTATAATAGAATTATATTGTTATACTACTTCCGGTCGAGGAAAAGTAACATAAACTTTTTTTTATAGGATAAGGTGACAAACGAGCACACAGTTCACCTGATGGTAACTGGTTACATTTATCCTCAGTAAAGAATCAAAATACAGATGCATCGTCACCCGTGAGGACTAATATGGAATACCTTTTTTCCAGTAAAATGGGTCTCCGGTTCTCTATACTCACCATACGAAACACAACAGTGTCAAGCTGCTATTTTACGCAGGTATACTGTGAGAGCGTTGTCCTTCCTCGGTCGGGCCGACCCATTCGTGCTACAACTATACTACTAATATTGCTGCAGCATGGCTCTACCACGTACAAAATCGGCTTTATTTTGCTTACACCATCTTTGGCGGGTGTTGGAAGTTTGAGCAGCATGCACATTAGACATAAAAGTGAATGGCTTGTTATCGAGCCATCGAGAGAGTTTTAGCTATATTCTTCTCATCTTTGATCAATACTTGAATACTCTCTCTCCCTATATTCTTTAAATTTTTATGTTCTTTGAGTATTAATCTTGCATAATTAGGTAATCAATTCTTAATTGATTTTCCAGCGCATGTAAGGCCTCTCTTACACCATTTTTGGCAGGTGTTGGAAGTTTGAGCAGCATGCACATTAGACATAAAAGTGAATGCCTTGTTATCGAGCCATCGAGAGAGTTTTAACTATATTCTTCTCATCTTTGATCAATACCTGAATACTCTCTCTCCCTATATTCTTTAAATTTTTATGTTCTTTGAGTATTAATCTTGCATAATTAGGTAATCAATTCTTAATTGATTTTCCAGCGCATGTAAGGCCTCTATATTTTATTTCTAAAATAAGTCTCTCGGTAGTGGAGAAACCACCATCAAGTAAATTATATATCCCGGAATCAAATTCTCTGTTAAGGCAAGAACTGCTTCCTCTCCTAACCCAAATGAAATGTTAGCATAAGATATCATAAGCATTCTGCGTTGCTGCTCCTTGGTATATATATTAAAATCACAAACTTCTCCTGAAGGATTTGCCAAGACGAAAGCTTTTAAATCTGTGGGATTAGGTTTATCTGGGAAATATTGTTTTATCCCACAGGAGCCTGTAAAAGGAATGATCGTTTCGTCAATTCACAGTTTTTGATCTTTTAGTATAGAATGACCACGTATCATAAGAATTTATTTGATACGTGAGTAAACCTTTCAGAGCTTGTCTTTACTTTTGTTTTCGTCAGAAAAGTCGTTTACATTAACAATTTTTATAGAATTTCGAAGAGTGAAAAATGTGTTCCGTGATTATACAAGCAAAGAAATGGACATCCAAAATAAGACATTGCCAAATTAATTGCAATATAATGATGCTTCGTCATTCAGAATATGATGGACGCAAAAAGGGAATTATATCAGGTGTTGACGACGTCTCGAATACCTGAAACATAAATAATTTTAATCAATAAAAAGTAATTAAAGTTGGTAAAAAATGACTACGCGTAAATCCGCCCGATAAAATAAAATGATGTGTCTTACCTTGTTTGAAGAAATCCGCTCGATAAAATAAAATGATGTGTCTTACATAGTTTGAAAAGCACCTCCCGCCCTCCCTCAATTGCGATATTTATATAGACGTTGTTTTGGCTCGTCGCTCACTTAGCGTTCAGCCACCGCAGAGTCTAGATTACCTGAAGATGCCTCGTGTAGAGGCGAAGCACGTGTCGTATTGTCGTCAGTGGTGTGTCTTTCCTAGTGTAGTGGTGTTGTTAGTAGTAGTGCTGGGATTAGTGATAACAGTGATAGTGCACGCAAGTGAGGGAGGGTGGGAAGTGCTCTTCAAACTAAGTAATACCAATCATTTCATTTTATCGAGCGGATTTACGCGAAGTAATTTTTTACCAACTTTAATATAATGGACTTCCACAAAGTAACGCCTGATTCTATTAATTATAATAAAAAGTAATATATATATATATATATATGAAACTTTGGTACTTACCTTTTGTACTTGTTATTTTTCTATAGTAAATAAGTACGTGTGCATTCGGGGACGGTTGCACTTACCGCGATTTTATACAAGGGTGAAGGAATATTTGCAATTACGGTGTTGCACTGCTTAGTACATGATCCCGCGCTTAGAGTTAATTGCACTAGAACATTAAACGAGGTGACACGCCTAAGGCAATGGCTCTCATGGAAATACAAGCAATGGAAGCTCAAGCAGAAGCTTCCACGATTAAGGTAAATATTCAGTCGGAGCTGCTAAAGAAACAGCTTGCTGTTGAGATGGCAGAATTGGAAACTCGATCACGCTATTCCCAAAAGTCGGCTGTAAAATCTTCGACCAGCAAAGTTGAAAATTGGCTGAATGCTCCAGGAAACCAATATGAGGAGAACCGAGAAGATTATCCTCGTGAAACAATGGGCCTAGAAAAGCTGCACATACCTTGAATGAGGCAGTGACTGCCTCATCATATAAAATACAGAACCAGGAGCTCTTAACAAGATTAGCAATGTCTAAAGACCTGCCTTTATCTTTTGAAAATCCAATGCAGTGATTGCAGTTGCAAACAAAATGAGCCATACATAGAATCTTGACGGTTCCGTGGCGCAGTGACTTAGCAATGAGTTGATGCGCTGGGGGCTGCGGGTACGAATCCCGCACGGAACAAATATTTGTATGGCCTACAAAAAATTATTCCAGGTTTGGATGTTTGTCCTCGTGCAATTTATGTTTGTAAACTGCCTCCACGATACAGGAGAAAGTCCTAGTGCGAGGGTAACGTTTAAAAAAAACATTATTTTAAATCAATACGTTTAACAACAACATTGCAATGAATGAGTCATGGAAAGGGCTAGGTAATGGGCGGAGCCTACGCCATTTTAGTTTCTGTTTTGGCACGCCTTAGGATCATTTAGTTTATGTTCTCTATTTTTTAGGTCATTGCTATTCAATAAATATTTAAAAGATTAAAAAAAATGTAGAAAAAATTATTGAGACTTATAAAATTACATATGTAGATCTTGATACTTATTATTTAGGTCATCGAAGTATCTTGATATCCTAGGAAATTAAAAAAAAAACAAATTCTCTACCAAATTATATGGATATCCTTCCCGTACCAGTTTCTATAAAGCTTTTAAAAGTATTATTTTAATTATAACAATGTCGTAAAATGAGACAGTGACAGAGTAGAACGCGAAATACCCCATTTGAGAGTAATGAAAACAATGCAAATGCTGAAACTAATAAGAACG
Source organism: Parnassius mnemosyne (assembly GCA_963668995.1). Classification (NCBI taxonomy): domain Eukaryota; kingdom Metazoa; phylum Arthropoda; class Insecta; order Lepidoptera; family Papilionidae; genus Parnassius; species Parnassius mnemosyne. Next base: position 22,061,157 of record CAVLGL010000057.1, read on the forward strand.
TCTTTACTTAAGCGCTGAATAATTTAAATTCGCCTTAAGACTAAAACTACAGGAAATGTCATTAATGTTTTTTAACAAATTGAAAAAAGAAATAGATTTATATCATATATAAATCAATACTAATTTCAATTGAAAATTATATAGCTTTTTTTTTATAGGAGAGGGGGCAAACGAGCATGCGGCTCACCTGATGGTAAGTGACTACTGCCGTCCATGAACAACTGCAACACCAGGGAGGGAATTGCAGATGCGTTGCCGGCCTAATAGCTATAAAATATAATCAAACACTCTAAACTTACATTATTGTAATAAAGACATAAAATGCACGTAGAACTTGCTACAACATGAAACCTTGCAACGCTGACTTTTAGTTGAACAATATTTATGCGCAAAAATCTAAGTATAATGTATTATGTAATATTAGAAATACTTCAGTGTATGTGTAAACGTATACGTTAATTAATTTATATATGCGATACATACAAGTTCACATAATACATAATTTAAATTATTCATAATTTTTATTTAAAAAATTACACTACGATTTTTCCTGTATTTTGAATGCAATTTACATTTATAAATTACAAAAGTACAAACATCAAGTCCACTGCCACAATCACATCATTACGAAAACATCGACTTCCTGCATATTTTACCGAGTCGTCACTCCATCTAGTGGGGGGACGACCTACACTTTGTCCACCAGTACGAGGCCGCCACTCGAGAACCTTTTTTCCCCATCGGTTGTCGGTTCTTCGAGCTATATGGCAGGCCCATTCCCACTTCAGCTAATCCTAATCCGTTGGGCTATGAAGGTCACTCTGGTTTTACTGCGGATATCCTCATTTCTAAATTTATCACGTAGAGAAACTCCGAGCATAGCCTTCTCCATAGCTCGCTGAGTGACCTTGAGCTTCCTCATCCGGCCAGCAGTGAAGGACCACGTCTCAGTTCCATAGGTTATCACTGGCAACACGCACTGGTTGTACGGTCTCGTTTTCAAGTTTTGGGGTACCTGACTAGAAGACGTGCCGTAATTTCCAGAACGCTGCCCAGCCGAGTTAAATCCGTCGATTGACCTATCAGTCGAAGTTGGACTAACCTAGTCGGACTATTTGTCCCAGGCAAACATACTCGTCAACAATTTCGACTTTGATCATGCTGGTATATTGCCATAGTTGCCACGCTTGGCGAGTGGGTTGGCAACCGCAGTTTTTTTAATCGTAATTTGCTGTTATCAGATAGATGCTGCTGCCCATCTTCTGTCTCAATTTCCCTCTGTTGGGCTCTTACGACACCCACGGAAAGATATGGAGTAGTGGGTATTCTTACCCGCCACTACACGGCGCTCCAGATCCTTAACAATAATTATTTGTAAGCCACACAAAAACTTCTTTCTTTCTTTAAGCATTTTCAACCTTCATTTTCAATCCACATTTGAACATACCTTCTGTCAATTTAAAAAGCACATTATGTAATGTCCAAAACATATTGAGGCAGCTCGGCTGACTTTTCCTATACCCAAAATTCACCTAAAATGAAAAGAGGCACGTACCCAGAAGTGGCATATGTTTATGTAGCCTAAATATTTTACGTAAAAGTAAAGTAAAGATTACGTAAATTTACGATACTTTATTATCTTCATTGCATTATAAAAGCACGTTTAACTTAAAGAAATACAATTTGTATAAATAGAAAAGTAAAACCAATTTATAGATTCTATCACTTTAGATTTAACTTCTTTTTTAACTCCCGATGTTTCGAGTGCTTCGTAGCATCCATGGTTCCAGGGGAACGACACTTTATTATAAATTTTCCTAGTATTTGCCTTGGACAGCTTTAAAAATACACCCACGCGTAGGTCTGAGTAATGTTGTCTTTTTTGTCTCGACTACAGAGCAAAATTATTAACATTATTAAAGCAATTTTAAACTAGCTAAAATTGTGAAGTGTAATATTTATAAGGCATGTATAGTGAAGCCTTGATACGGCAAACTGACATTACATACATTACATAAGAGGAGAGTACATAATATAATTTACTAATGATATTTAATTTTATCTCTTAGTTATATTCCATAAAATTTTTATATTAATATTACCCATTAAAACCCACGAACATTGTGAAATTTAGAGTTATTTACTAAATTTTACAGGTTAAAATGTATTATCGAGTGAGGGAAGCTCAATAAAGTTGTCGAATTCGGTAGACTGTGTTCTAATAAACTCAAAATCAAATTCCAGCTTCAAAACAAATAAAATCCGAACGTGAACCCGCATTCAAACTTTATCTTGAAAGGAATTAAATTCAAACTGAAATCTGATAACAAATCTAAGCGCAAATTATAATTCCATTTCATTGATTTGTTTTAGCGTAGGTTTTCGTCATTTTCATACATCATCATCTAAAGTAAGGGTCCCAAACAAACAGGAAGTACCACCGAGTAAGTCGATGATGTCCGTCAATAGACAGTAACAACCATCGTCGGTAAAAATGCAGATTTTCACTTCCCTGACGACTGAGATAAAACGCCTGAGCTGTAAAAAGGGATCTCCGGTTAACAATCCTCACCAAACGAATCTGCATTATCAGGTAGCTATTTTACGCTCGTATTCTGTGTGAGTTTGGTACATCTCGTGGACTTGCGTAATTGTGCCAAGTCATATTTATTAAATCACAGCGTGGCTCTACCACAAATAAAGTTTAAAAACTGAAAGTATTAACAATTCCATTTGTAAAATTCAATTGAGGTGGAGAATATGAATAACCGTTATGAGACTAAAATAGACCGCCTAAACTTAGAAATGTTATCACTTAAAAACTCCCTACAAATTATATCAAATAAATTTGCATTGGCTCAGGATGAGGTAGTAGAATACATATTGGACATGGATGCTCTGGCAAAGTCATGTAAATATAACGAGAAGCGCTTTGAATACTTAATAAAACTGCAGAGTGAGTATCAGCGTTCCATACCAGGTTCATCAGGGACAATATGTGTAAATAATAATGTTAACACTAATGACTAATTATTTTCACCTACACTCTATAACAGTGTCATGACAAAGAATAAAAACTTAAAAAGTAATTCAAATATAAAAAATATAGTTATTATGTATTGTGATCTTAGAGTATTTATAAGTAGCTTGCATTTTTTTTTATAGGATAAGGGTGATAAACGAGCACACATTCCACCTGATGGTAAGTGGTTGCTGCGGCCCATAGACATCTACAAATCTCTATTACAAACCAAATGCAGATACGTTGTCACCCGTGAGGACTAAGATGGAATGCCTCATTTCCAGTAAAAAGTGCCTCCGGCCACCTGCACTCACTACGCGAAACGCAGAGGTAAACCTCTACTTCACGTTGGTATTCTGTGAGGTCGTGGTACCACCCCGGTTCGAGCCGGCCAATCCGTGCGACAGCAAAAGCTGCTGCGTGGCTCTGCCACTGTTAAAAAGCATATAAATACTCTTAGATTGTGATGATATACGCAAAACTTCAGACATGATGTTAAATAACTATTTAAAAGGACTGCTGATCAGTAACTATTGCATGCCTGTGGCATCTTTTAGTTATAATAAACTGTAAGATAGTAAGTTTTGCCCTAATAGGACATTAATAATTCTTGTTGGGAGAAAAGGCAATGTAAACACATATCAATTGTTAATATTTAAATAATTTAGAATGTAGCTTACGAATTCTTAATTATATGACTCCACAAAGTAATAAAAAAAAATTGTTTACACCTGGTGCATCAAAATATACAAGGCATGATAGGCAAAGGCGTAGAAACTGAATTGTTCTTAAAAAGCAACGCAAAGCAACAATACTCATATTTTATGTAGTACTGAACATTGGTTAAAACTTATAACTTAATGTTTAACTTCAGTAATCACTTGATGGTCAGTTCTTTCAATAGAGAAACGATTTTACGAAATGGCTCCTTAATATTAGCTAATAAATTATTATCATGTAAAGAACGTAAAGATATTGAGAGAGTCTCTCTGTTGAGCGAACAGTATAAATTGCATGTATTGAGGTCCGGCCTGTCATTGTTGTGAGTGTTCTATACTTTTGAAAAAAATATGTAGGAAGTTTTCGTTTAATAAACAGAATAAATCTGTTGAGATATGTGGAGACTTTAATCTTCATCTCCCAGAAACTTCCTCCGCCAATATTAAATTTAGATCACTCATCTAGTCTTTTTAATTTATCTTTAGAGCCTGTAACATATATAGATAATATTTTTACAAATGTTAAGACGTTGCGTAAATGTATAAATCAAAAATTGAGTTCTGATCACTGTGTACAATTACTTTCGTTACCTTATGTTCACAAAAGGCAAGTAAATGAGAAAGTTGTGTTTGTTCCAGTAAATGCACGTCGTCGAGAAGTCTAGAAGTAACATAGTGAAAAAACTTCTATTACTTTCATACCAAAATAATCCAAATCTTTTTATTTGCAATGAATTTGATAATTTTTTTATTTCTAAAACATGCTCCTTGAACAGTCAGGAGGCATTCAATGAATCGGCGACAGTAGCAGTCCATAAGAGCATACAAATGTTATATGAACTTTATCATGAAAGGTCATATTATAATCCTAGTGTTGAACTTAGGGAATATGTAAAATAATATTCAAAAATATTCAAAAGAGTATCCTCCACAGCCAAGTCTTTACATTTGAGCAACAAAATTAAGACGGCATCTAATAAAATTAAAATGACGTGGAGTATAATTAATAGTGAAACGGATAAGGCAACTCTCGCAAGTCAAACTACCAGTTAAGTTTTAACAACAAATTAACTGAATCTGACCAGGATGTTGCAATGGATTTTGAGATATATTTTACTGGTATTCCGATCTCAATCACTAAGTCACTGAATTCGTCTCCTGCCGTCGCCGAATCACTTAAACAAAATGTAAATGCGTGTACAAAGAATTTTACATTTCCTAAAATATCATCAAAATATATTGTAATATATTTTAAAACTATTAATATTTTTTTAAAAAGCTGCAGATCTGTAAGAGATTTCCGATTTCCCCGCCAATTTAAGACATATTTCTGTACTGCAAACACTTCTTGATGAAATGTAATTTTTTTAATGTAAATAATCTACTTCATAAAAATTAATTCGGTTTTAAAGGGGCACGCTCGACAACTGATGCTGGTGTTGATCTGAATAAATATATCTTCAATGCATGGGAGAATTCACAAGATGCTTTGGGTATATTCTGTGACCTATCCAAAGCCATTAATCGTGTTCACTATGAAACATTAATCGGGAAATTTCAGCACTACGGTGTAAGAAGTGATGCTGGGTTTCTTCCTGGTTTTTCCCAGGACAGAGGTATTTTCCAAACCAGATTTAAAGAGGTTTGTTATTTATAATCTTCCTTGAAAAAAAGTTTCTGTTTCTATTTTACCAACACAAAATGGGACTGCGTGAAGTTATTACTGTTACAAAATGCCTATACCTAAGCATTTTACATGTTATATAAAAATTTCTTTCAATTTTAAATCTCTCGAAATGTCAGATCAATGAGTCAAAGAGCTGATATTATTGCACTTCAAGTGACATGGTTCTTAAACCACGTGAAATTCAGGAACTGAGCAATGTAAATAAAGCTTTCGGATACTTCGGCAAGTCAGCGGTTGATACGTCAGCAGGACTACTGCGAGGAAGACTTATGGGGTGATGATGGATGGGGGCTGATGGGGTGGCTCTTTATGGAATAGCTCGAAATTTGAGTGTATCTCTGTGATACCGTGCGCGAGAGACCGTATAATTTCAATTAAACTTTGTGTTATGATTCGTTCATTCCTGGTTTTCTCAGTTTATATGCCTACTAATTCATCTGAAAATTTTATAGATTATGTGAATGAATGTTAAGGCGAAATATTTGCTATAGTGGAAAACAACCACATTAAATCTGTGGTTGTTTTAGTAGATTTTAATGCACACCCAGGCGAGCTTTTTGTAAAGAACTGATAAATTTTTGTAACGACCAAAACTGGGAGTGCATATATCTAAATCTTTAGGTCATAGTTCTAACACATGTACATAAACCACTGAAATTAATGACTATCGACGCTGTCTCATCCACTAGTTGATCACTGAGGCCGCCCGTAGTTCCGTTACTGACGTTAAGGTACATTATGATGTGATATGTTCAGACCATTTTCCACTAGAAATTCAGTGCAATATGAAAACTTTGACACAGTCGATGGGGCTGGCTGCCTCAGTCCTCTTTAAACAAATGATGAGAGCCTAGACCACATTTACGTAACTGCCAAATTGTACAGTAATATAATCTTATCACTCCAAGAGGCCGCGGAGATTAGTTTTAACTATAGTCAGGGGAGAGGCAGTAAGAGAGGTGGTTGACCCATTGCTGGGTACAATAAATATGCACGTGACGCTCACCAGGAAGCTAGGCAAAAATTTTTGACTTGAGTATGGTACGGATGAACCTCATGCGGTCCTCTTTATGATGATATCTATAGGTCCTAATTAATTGAAATTAATATTTAACTACTTATCACAAAGATAAAGATTTTAGGAACTTCTGGAAACACTCTAGAAAATTAAGTCTGAAGCCTGGCGTGCCGGTGACCGTTGTGCGTATTTAATACCCCAAAGATAGCTAACTAGTTTATTTCTCATTTTAGCACTGATAAATGCACGGGGTTGCACTAGTATTTCATAAATTCACGGGGTGCTAATGTTGAGATCTTCGTATCCGGTATGCTGTATGCTGAGGCGCAACTTCCCAGGTTGAGTGAGGGAATTATTATCTGCCACTGGTAACCCTATTTTACTAACCTGTAATAGCGGCCACACGAGCCTGAACACATCGTAAAGTAATTAATGGGGCATCATTACGTTTCTCACGTTCACAAAAATTCTTCACCTTTAATACCATCAACCTTTCACCACTTTTTAAAAATTTGGGCATGATTTTCAGCCAGAAATCAAACGAAAATTAATAAAATTTGCAGTAACGTCTCCTCAAGTCAATGACATTGGCAGGCAGGGTATCCAACACAACAGCATAGGAACTGTTTGTTGAAACGCCTATTTAATACCTCGGGTCACATTAAAATAATTACGCATTCAGATCATCCGAATCGGATAAGGAGCTTGCCGCCGTAAGCACGATTACAAATATATTTAACTGTGCTACAGTGCATGTTATTACAATTAAAAACTTACAAAACATCTTAAAAAGAGACAGGAATGCTAAAAATATATTTGTTCAAATAAGGAGGGGTGTGTGAGGTATGAATGTATTTGTAAAAAAAAGGAGATAGTGTTGTCGCAACACCGTGGCGATAATGACCTAAGTTCAGATATATACTATATGTACGTATTTCCAAGAAAATAATATTTTACTGCCGTATCGTGTTGGTCTTATGTACAATAAAGGAAACGCCGTAAAACATGGGTGAATGAAGAATTTCCGAATTTATACGTAAATTATTAAAAGCTGGTACTTAATTCAATTTCGAAATGTTTGCTCATCTTAATGCGCGGTATGCGCAGCGAAAAGGCGTATTTATGTACTTTTTAAGCCAACTTGGGTTAAGGCTTCAGATCTTTTACTCTCGAATTCCTCGCTTCATTAAAATGTTTTTCTAGACGAAAGCCGATTAAGTTTTTGTCTTCTGATAACGGAACAAAGCACTTTGTGAAAACTCGCCTAGGAATCAACATATATTTGACAATTACCAAAATTCTTAGCCTTAATTATGCATTAGATAACATTCAATAGGTGAAGGGACACTTCTGAATTGTAAAATCATAGATTACTGTATATATACTAGAGATAGATGCGCGACTCAAATTTAATTTTCGTTAGTGTCGTGTTTGCCGAACAGATGGCGCTTAGTTCTTATAAAAGGAGGAACTTAAAAAAAAGGGAAAAATACACATTATTTGTATATATCATAGATTTAGTATATACTTAGATTGGCAATGTAAAAGAGAAAGGGCATAGCATATGCTTACGTTAGAACGAGATAGAATGGCTAGACCAACATTTACACGCTATCAGCCTGTATCAGCCTGACGTCAATGGTTAACGAAACAAATCCTGCTTATTTTCGCGATATTTTTGATTTTAAAGTATTAATAAGTATTAAATAGGTGTGATTAAATATAGTGACGTGTACCGTACCTACCGTAATGCAGTTCATCGAGAAAAGAAAATCCACAAAATTACACAGTTTACATGTAAGTACAATTAAAATATTTGTGCACTTTAAATTCAATATTTCAGAACTGGTACAAATCTTTTATACACAAATGGATAGGGGAAAATATCGCATTTTATTACGATAATGCTCTAAATGCGTGAGCATTATATTAAAAATAATAACAAATACGTGAATTCCCGCTATTTCTGATCAAATTTTTTGTAGGGATTGACACTATCAATATCATCTTATCGATAGTATGTTTATAACAGGCAAAGGCATATCCTCGGATGCAGCCTCATATGACTTCGTTTTTTTTAATTTTCTATTTTTACTTTTTAGTGTTTCGTAACAGTAAATAATTACGCATTATTGTAAATACTTTAAATAGATGATTTAAACTCTTATAAGGTTTCAGATGTCCAAAAAATATTCAGGTTTTTTTTTTATAGAATAGGGGGCAAACGAGCTTGCGGCTCACCTGATGGTAAGTGACTACCGCCGCTCATGAACAACCGCAACACCAGGGGAATTGCAGATGCGTTACCGGCCTTTTAGAAAGGTGTAAGCTCTTTTCTTGAAGGTTCCTAAGTCGTATCGGTTCGGAAAATTCGCTGGTGGTAATTGATTCCACAAAGAAGTTGTGCGAGGGAGAAAACTTCTTCTAAATCGCACAGTGGTGGACCGCCAATCATACAGATGGTACGGATGGTAACGCGAGTTTTGTCGCGACGTGCGATGGTGAAATTGAGCGGCTGGAATTAGTCCGAACAATTCCTTAAACAAAAATGGTTAAAAATGATAGAGAAGTATGGGTTCCCAAAAAAAAAAAATTCAACTACATGTAGCAAGCACTTTGAACAAAAATGTTTTTCTCACAAAAGTGCACAAAGAGTAAAGCTGCGTTTTGGATCAATTCCCACATTATTTATGCCCGTGCGTATTTTCTTAATTATATATTTTGCTGTACATATGTTCATTTCGTTGGCGCATGTTCAAATGTGTACAACTTGTTGTTGTCATCCACGTGGTGTATATTTTTTTATAAAACGAAAGTAACAATGGAACTTACAGTATCACTTGATAATAAACGGCTACTGCAGTACTTGGTCACATACAGACATCTTCAAACAAAGAAAGTTAAAAAAGTTTTACGTGGTAGAGCCATACTGCAGCTATATCAATAGTATAGTTGTAGCACGAATGGGTTGGCTCGACCGGGGAAAGAACACGCTTTTACAGAATACCAGCGTAAAATAGCAGCTTAATGCTGCTGTGTTTCGTATGATGAGTGTAAAGAACCAGAGACCCTAATTCTATAAAAAAATGTGTTTTCACCCCTGAGGACTACGATAAAATGTTTACAACTCGATCTGGTGTCTTTTCGTTTCAGGACCGTCCGGTTACCCACCTGGGGTATTATAACCTTGTACGTAGTGGCGAAATTTACCTTCGTATTCTAATGATATTTTAGCAGTTTTTCATTGCCTGAAGACACAGATAAAACAGCATTTTGTAAAAATAAATAATGTTCAATAAATATTAATAATAATTTAAGCGTAACTACCAGTGACCACTACTAACTGCGTAGTGCGCATGGATCATTGCGTATGCATAGACTTAATATATAAGTGTGCCCTCTAGTGAGATTAAAATAAGTCAAGCTTAGTACTTCGGAATGTAGATGGAAGCACATAAATCGTATCATTTTGTTCGTAAAATAATGTTCTAAGTTGCATGCCCATGTGTTAAATCAAAATAAAAAGGACTTTTTTGATTTTGAACTTTGTACTTATTTTTAGTATTAATGTGCTGCGTTTATGTTCTCCTGTGATTTGGCCAATCGCACAATACCTTCACTGATATATTACAAAAGTTATCATAAACTCAAATATATTATTAAAACGTTAATATTTTAAAATATACCTCAGATTAATATATGCCACAAGGAACTGGGACCGGGAACTCTCCTTGGCCAAATCAGCATTATGCCATGCAAAAAACAAAACGTCAATAACGTTGACTATACAGTAATCTATGGTTGACAGATGACACGACATTAAAAATTTAAATGGATAGACGTCAAACGTGCGATCATTTTCGCTTCGTTTGAAAAAATACATTTCTGCAAGTGTTTTCGGAATCTAAGTGCACTGTGCAGTTGGTTTGTTATGCGATAAGTTTACCTAACCACAACCTGAGTTTCATTTAACGTATAAGTGCTAGGCTAAGCCTAAACTGCTTACATTAGCAATAACATAGTAATGTTTCATAAGAATAAAACATAACCTCAAAATCTCTATTATAACTGCTTATATCTATGTTTTCAGAAGTGTCCGTCAGGAGGTATTGTTCTTACATAAAATAATGTGTAATTTTGGACTTAAAAAGATATTTTTTTCAATGTTGGTTCTTAGGCAAACATTGTATGGAAGCAGAACAATGTCATTTAAATCACAATCTTTAAATGTAGAATATCATAAAAAATTGGAGCAATGTTTCCTGAGAGTTGCATCACATGGAAGTTCATTTGTACCAACTCCCCTCATTTTGGAGGTGCCCGTTTGAGTATGGTCAAAGTCGTGAAAATGCATCTATTTCGTGTCATCGAGCAACGGTCACTTTCGTACAAAGAATTTAATAGGTAATATTCTTAAGCAAATCAAATGCCTACCTAACGCGCTACCGTTAACCGTATTAAATTCAGATTCCACACAATTCTCGGCTCTTACTCGCGGTGGAGTCGCAGGGGAAGACGAGTGTATATAAGGCGATGCGCCACTCGCTCTATCCTCCGCGACTCTGACGAATCCGCAGCGTTTTCGCGGTAGTGGTGGAGCCGGAAGGGGAGAGGAGTGTTGGTATTGCAAGGCGCCGCTCACTTTGCTCTCCGCGGCTGAAATTTAATTTGTTTAGCGTCTGAGCCATATATTAGATCAGCCCCTGGGATCAGTAAGGCTTCGAGTGCTCGTTTTTTCTGGCCTGATGATCTTCGTGTATCAGACTCCGGGGAGGTCCACTGCGTAGGTAAAGTTGGAGGCCGCGACCACAAGGTGCGCCGTGTTCCGTTACGCGTTATCTAAGAAGGAGAAGGTAAAAATGACCAAATCAAGCTAAAAAGTGATCAAGATTAAACAAAGCTACGCAGCATTTGTCATACAAGTAATCAAGCTCTTACGATATAAAATAAACTCAACATGTCGTTTAATTATAAAAGTTTGGATTTAACAAACGCCGCGTTCCCTCTGTTTTGTAGGATTTTGAACCTGTAAAATTTCACAGTGCCCAAAGTTTTAATGAGGGTAAACTTTTATCATCTCTGTACGTTTTAACCTTCATAAAAATTTAAACTCACTGAAATCACGCGTACGTGAAACCTGGCAACTCTTATCAATTTACAGGCTGTATCGGAAAAACATTAAACATTTTTATGGTGAATTTAATACAAAAATTTAAAAAAAAATTATTTTCAATGGCTTTTATTGGCCTTTCAACGTAATATTTACTAACATACTACTAAATAACAAACAAACTTAGTCTTCCTATAGTAAATGTCTACCGCGGTCCATGAATATTATGCATCATTATGCATTACGTGATACATCATGCATTTAATATGCTGTCACCTGAGTAACCGAGAGGAACAGAGTTGTAAAGATAATGGATCTGTGATGAAAGGCTCGAAAGAGCAACCTTCGACAACGACTCGGAGAGACCATTCACTCAAAAAGTCCTTCACCAAGCTGATCAGACCAGGGGAAGAACTGTACGCAGAAAGCTTGCTTTTTAAGCTTTTTGGCTAGACAATTCTCTAGAGCATCGCCCTATAAGCTTGTGTTGCGTACACTAAAAGGTATTCTATCGACCGATTATGGAAATTGTGTATTGTGTACTTACTGTGCTAGTATGGGGGTAAATTCTTTTTTAATATAAAAGTAAAGATAGAAATAATAATCGATTTTATAAAACTAAATTAATTAATTTTGCTACAATATGTAAACAAAATTTATAATTTTCTTCACATTTTAAGAAATGAGCTTATTGCTCCAAGTTCAAATATGGACATTTTTCTATATGGAACAATAAAATCATTTCTTTTGATAATTTCAAAAGGCATAAAGTAACTTATTTTATCTGAGAAATAAACAAAGAAATTTAAATATATAGTATACTATAGAGCAGACATTGGGAACATTTATATACAAAAACTTTCAGCTAGTGCGCGTGTGGCATTCTCTAGCTAAATATAGCAAAACAACGCTAAGCATTTATTAAGACAACATTTTAGCTATTCCCCAGTAGGTGACGCTAATAAATATAACCTCGTTTTAGGAATGTTACCGTTTCGATATCAAAGTATCGATAAAGTTGTTGAAGATTACTAAGTTTGAAATGCTTTTCGATATACTAATACGAAATATACATGATTCTTTTATAATTAAAATTGGTAACTAAATAGTGACGTTTACTGGATAACAGAGGGCGCTTATTACAATAAAAATAAATGTTCTAGAGCAATCTACTAGAAATAATAAAATTTAAAGATTATTCGGTAAATATATGTTATATTTACGATAATAAACCGATATCACGTTCATTTTATGCTCCATATCTAATGATATGGAGCATAACAATATCTGAATGCATAACCGGGCATATTTTCTTTAAAAATATTTTTTTAATATTTGAAACGAATGCGTCTTGACTTTTTGACGATGTCACTAAGACTAAATGACAAAAATCGGAGATATATCCTATAGAACGTAAGTTATCGTAAATCTATGGAAATAAATTACTCGTATAGATTTAGACGAATCAGGTTCAAAGCAAACAAATTATTATATCTTTAATGATACTGAATATGGAACGAAAATATTATTATGATAAAATGGTAAAGAAATTTAATTCAAACATATTGTTGCGCGCCACTAGCGCCCTCTAGTATCGAGTAGCAGAACTAGGAGAGTCAAGAACTAGAAATTTCCATTGAAGAACTTTCTGGATCTAACGACACCTAGTCAATCGGGACCGATATATACTGGAACATTCTAGATGTTTCTACAGTAGAAGGTTCTGGAAACTATCTAAGGCCCTATATAAGACCGGTATAAACCGCGAACGAGGGCAGTATTGAAGTGGCGATATAAGCGAATACTTCGAAGCGATACAACTGCGAACTAGTGATCAGTAGTACAATTGGGTTTTATTATTAGTGTAGTTTTAAGTTGTAATTAGTGTTCTGTAATTAAAGTGTCAATTTTGGTAATTCAATCGGCAGTTTTTTAATTTTATCGAACTCTAAGCTCGTAACAATATATTAGCAGCATTGAAATATTTTTAGAACATTTTTAATATTTAGTTATTTCATTAGTTTATAAATCTGGATGCGTCACATTCATACCACTTAGTTAGTTGGTTATACCACTTACTCAACTCCAAATAGTCAGTAATTCCTTCATGGGGCTCCTTTTTCCTTTTTACAAGAAAATCCCAGAAAATATGCATATAGCTTATCTATCAAAAGGTTTAAAATGTCTCAGATGATACCTCTCTAACTTAACGTATAGGTTCAATGTGCTTCTAACCATTCGGTGAGCGCTACCAGTTTTCACCCTCGCGATCACTGAGACATCATTTTTTGTCTTCTCATTTTCTGTGGGAGAAAGAGTTTATCATAAAGAGTCCCTCTTTCTCCATGAAGTCGGCCAGCTGCTGGCCCCTTGGGTTCCGTTGCCTTATTCCAAATTTCCCTACCCTCAGCTCGCCCGTTCTTTTTTGTGCCAGTTTTGCGTTGAAGTCTCCCGTTAACACCGGATAGTGGGTTTTGTAGGAAGACATGGCTTTAGAGATATTCTCATACATTTTCTCTACCTTCTCATTGGGATATGCAGAGGTTGGTGCGTAAACCATTCACAACCTCTACTACGTTGTTAACGAGATACTTGTGGACGATAGATCCGACACCTCCTTGGGACAGATGGTTGCCCTCCCGGTGATAAAACAAGTGGTTGGATTCAAGGATTACCGTGTCCTCCTTAAATGTTTACAAATGTAAGCAAAAATTGTTTCGTAAGGTTTATTAATTATTATACTACGCAAGAGTATATGATTGATAATAACCCCTGGGAATGAGGATACTATTTGTAAATGTTTTTATAACAATTGTATAATATTGTAAATTATGCTTTTACAAAAATTCCGCTGGGTTTCTTGCTGGTTTTCACCAGGGCAGAGGTGTTTTCCAAACCCATAGTAAAAGTAAAAAATTACTTTCAATAATTATTACATGTAATCTATGTTGAATACTCGTAATAATGATTATATTCTATTCTGTTCATATCAGTAAACCACTAAGTTCTTTGTTAATGCTTCTGTTTGCATATAAAAACAGAAGGTATGTATATATATCTGTGAATGTATGGTGCTGGCTTAAGAATGGGTATTAAGCTAGAAAAATTGAAGATTTCATCCTCGTATCCCGTACGGAGTCGCTAACGATTATAATTGATAACTAATAAAAATATTCAAGTACTTCAACAAAGATAAAAATCATGCCTTAAATATTGTAAACAACCTGCCTTCCAAGCGTGGCAACTGTGGTAAAATCTCCCTAATAGAATTTATATGGGAGTTCTGTATTCAGCGATAGGACTTTCATAGGTTGTGTTCATGTATGGATAGATATTCTTTCCGCTTTGAACACTGTTAATTTTTACTATATTTTTTATAATTTATATAACTATTAATAAATTTTGTAGGTACCAAGGCTGTCATTTCTGCGTTATGAAATCGAGATTGAACGAAACGCGTAAGCGTCATGAAATTCCTGGAGTTTACGACGATTTGGTCAACTACAAACTATACTCTTTAAGCGATGTAGCGCTTCATGTTTTAATAGTTCAAACAAATTTTTAACGCTGCAGCAAATACCTCAGTCAGTCTACGTTTCGCTCGACTCGCGCAGGCTTTCGCTTTCATCAAGATCCGACACGTTTTTTTGTTTGGGAATGCTTCTAACACGTAGTACTTATAATTCAATGATGTTCATGTACAGTGTACACTATTGTGCGTGTACAAATACAGTGCCAGTGAGCTGTGCTGCGATCCCTTAGACGCGAATGGCGCGGTCGTTATACAATTTGGCGTTGGTGTTCTCCATTACAGCGTTTGGTGTATTCTCATAATATGGTTTTATATTAGCAGTTATTAAATTATATTTTATTAATAGTTTTTGATGAAGTTAGTGAACTACTAATGGTCATGACGGTGTGTATAATCTGTTTGAACTTAATTAGAGCATGCCCCTGTAATAAGTTGTATTGTTTCAGCTTGTCGATGACATTTTCTGCATGTATTGGATTCAATATTTGCTTTTAGTATGTATTTTTTATAATTTAGTGTGCTGATTACCTGATTCTGAATAGCCATGATGAACCCTTCAGTTTTCGGGAATATATAACCTTATTGTAACCATTTATTTAAGGCTTCAATATGTGCCTGTTCTAAATCATGTAATGCCTACCAAGCAGTTCTTTAATTTTATATCTGGCCAATTTTTCTTTATTGTGCTCATCATTGTTAGTTAATTTTTGGTCTGTTTGTTTAAAATTAAGCGGTGTATAATTTGCGTCAGATTCTACTGTTGCTCTATGTACCTTACTCGTTGCCCATTTTTCTTTAAAAAAATCCGTAAACTTTTATTTGACTTTCGCATAATATTTTAAAGTTCAATATTCTTCTTCCTCCTTGCTGTCTTTTAATATTATAACTTTCTTTAGCAGATTTAGGGTTTAAATACTTATACTTTGTTAGGGTTGTCCTTATTTTTATTTCTAGGTTTTTAATATCTGTAAGTGACAACTTGATGAATCCAAAAGAATATGTAAGAATAGGAACAGCATAAGTATTTATTGCGCTCGTGAGATTTTAATAATTTAATTGTTTTTTACATAAATTATTAATTCTTCTCATGTATTCCGTAGTCAGGTGTATTTTTATTTCCACGTGGTTTATTGTTCTTGCTTGTTGCACTCCTAAATACTTGTATAAATCTTCATCCTCCATTGCTGTGATTTATTTATTTATTTATTTATTTGATCTACCAACGACGATTACAGAAACTTAAAGTAGTTACATTGTAATAAACTATTATGAGCTAAATGCACAATCAGTTACAGGTAAACACAGCGTGCTATTTTAACATGTGACATAAGTATCTTTTACATTGATATAAGGTTAATTTTAAACTAGTTATTACAGATAAAAAAGAGGTATAATTAATCTGGGATTTTTTTAACAAATGTACACGAAACTGGTTAAGTTTAATTGAGAAAACATCCTTGGGATCATTAATAAACCACGTATTTAATGCGTTACATAGACGAGGAACTGGTGAATGTTTTCCTAAAACAGTCCGCGGAATGGCGGATAAAATAGAGAAACGGGTTTCCTTGGAGCCCTGAACGGGATCCTGAAATTAAAAAGGTTTAGGAGCTGAGGGCAGTCGATTTGATTATTAAAAATGAATATTAGGTCCAAAAGGGCCCTTCTTTTATTCAACGAGGACATTTTAAAGTGTTTGAGATTTTCATGATAGGATAAATTTTTCTTTGAAACTTTGGAGATGTGAGATAAATGCCATAAAAAGCGTTTTTGGACCCGTTCTATTCTTAATATGTGCGTGGCATAGTGGGGCCTCCATACAACAGGGCAGTATTCAAGAAGACTGCGTACTAGTGTTTTGTACAAAGTGATACGTGTCTGTAAGTTTTTGAACACTTTACTGTTTCTAATAATAAAACCCAGCATATTAGACGAGCGCCTAACAATGCTTTCAATATGTGGTAAGAAAGTTAATTTGTTATCTAGAATTATTCCCAGGTCCTTAATTCTATCAACTTCTTTTAATGGTTTACCATCAATATAATATTTGGATTTAGTTTTAATATGTTTACGTGTAAATTTAATAAAAAAGCATTTATCTATATTTAATTCCATCCCATTTGTACAGCACCAATTGTATAACCTATTTAAATCATGTTGTAACATAAGAACATCAGCTTGGGACTTAATAGTTCTGGCAATTTTCAAATCATCTGCGAATAGATAGGGCGTTGATGAAAGGAAACTATTAGGCATATCGTTGATATATACGTTAAAAAGAATTGGCCCCAAATGGGATCCTTGAGGAATTCCTGAGGTTATCTTGTGAGCTTCAGACTTCAGACAAACTAATAGCCTTTAGCAATAACGAAGAAACGTCTATTCGTTAGATATGAATTAATCCAGTTGGAAAAAAATCCTGTAAAGTCATAGGCAGCAAGTTTGTCTATAAGAGGTAAGTGGGGTATTTTGTCGAAGGCCTTGCAGAAGTCTGTGTACACAACGTCTACTTCCTCCTGTTTATCTAGAGCTTTAGCAATTCCTTCGACAAATGTGACTAAGTTTGTGCAAGTGGATTTCGATTTTAAAAAACCATGCTGATGTACGCTGACGTATTGCTGAAAATGGCTTTGTATTGAGGAGCAAACAACAGATTCAAAAACTTTTGCCATTGTTGACAAAATTGAGATTGGTAGATAATTCGATACTAAGTTCTTGACGCCAGATTTATGTATTGGAACTACTTTGGCTATTGTCCAAACGTTTGGAAATGTGATGTTTATTTCTTCGTCTATAGAGTACATTCCGGGTGTTAGGTTTCCTTTTTTATGTAAATCGTTTTATATTTATTTAATCCGAAACTCATTTTTATATCTGAACTATATTTAACTGTAATTTGCATTAACTTCTCCACATCTTGGTCGTATCTTCCAAATAACTTTAATAACATCCATGTACATTAAGTGAATTATAGATGTATTTTTAGTTAATTTATATCCGTGAGATGTCTTAGAAAGGAGACGCGAAAGTGAATTATGTGTGAGAGTCATATAGAACTATAAAGGACTAAATGAGTCTTCCTGAAAAATTCCGTTTTTAATTTGGGATGAGATCTAAATAATTCTTAAGAAAAATTGGATCGCATCATTACTTTTGTAAATTTCTAGAAAACGAATCAGCCACGAATGAGGCATACTGTCAAAAGGATTTTGGTAACCTATATAAGTTAGGTTTAAATTTCTATTGTGTATTTGCACGTGTTTGACAATGATGAAATCAATTATCAATTGTTCTTTACATCCACGATGATGTCGTCGACAGCCTTTTTGTTCTGCGGCTACAATACTATTTTTTTCCAAATGATTTACTATTTTATTTGTTATGCAGTAAGCATAACGGTAGGCGAGTTATTGGTCGGTACTTATATGGGTTAGTTGTTTCTTTACCCTTTGGTATTAGGTGTGTTATACCTGTAGTAGCAAAAGTAGGTAGATTTATCGTTCCTTTGATTAGGTCAGTTATAATTTTGCTAAAAATATGATGAAGTGAAACTAATTTTACATACCAGAAGTTATGCACGTTGTCCACTCCTGCTGCTTTCCAATTATTCATTCTTTTTTTTACTACTTCTTGTATATACTCAATGGAGATTTCTGAAAATTCAATATCATGCACATTTTTGTAATATTTTTCATCTTCTTTAATCCATTCAGCTGTTTCATTATATGTTAAACTATTTTCCAAAATTCCTGCCTAATAGTTTTTAAACTCATTATTTGTAGGAACGGGGGTTTTTGCTTTATTACTATTGTTATCGTTGTCCTCATTAAGTGTATTGTAGAATTATTTTTCATTTGATTTGATAAGGCTATTGTCTTCTTTTCTTTGTAATGGTTTTTATATCGTGAAAGTCTATGTGCTTTATGTGCTAATTTTTGTTTAAGTGTGTCTAAATATTCCTCCGGTTTAAAAATCTCGTTTTCGTGTGTGGAACGTATTTTAAAGTTCATAAAAATAACTTCATTTTTACGTACTACTTTCGGCAATTTGTTGTTATTAATATATTGAGTAAGGCGACCTTGTAGTGTTATGCTACTTACATATCATTTTACACTATTTTAAATTCATTTTTCCATTCTGTTTTGATTTTCTGCATTCACCTCAAAACTGGATATTTTGTATCACCTTTATTTCCATAGGATTCTGTAACGTTTTTAAACCATAAGAACACACTAACAAATCATTTTCACTTTGTATTTTCACGCTATCAGCACTTTTTAAATCGGTGTCGATGGAGTCTACCTTTTTCGATCTTTTATTTAGTTCTCCGTAACTCTGTAATTTCGGGCTTCGTGCGCGCTGTTGCGCTACCATTTTTCCTATATCAATAATATCTCATTTTTCACTTAAATCTTGCTGTTTCTCTATTACGAGCCTGAAACCAAAATTTGATATGTTTTGACATCGTTGTTTATCTGGTTGTCATGGCAATTTTTATTCAAATTCGTTACCGGTCTGTTGTTTTTCTTCAATATTTCCACATAAATACTCTTTTCTTCTGGGCCATTTACAAAAATTTGCTTTTAATTTAAATAATTTTCCGTTCTTCCGCCGTCGAGCGCGGAGCTCTCTAAAAAGGTATAAAAGCCGAACAATCGGCCAATAAACTCAGTCTCGCTTCAGCTTTCAAACTAGAAGCATCTCCTAAAGGCCTTATCCCGGGACCGCACTGCCCCGTGATCCTGAAAGCCTCTGCCCCTGCCTCTGCCTTGCCTGAAGTTGCCGGATCCTGCAAGTCTCTGCCTCTGCCTTCGCCTGAAGTCGCCGGATCCTGCAAGTCTCTCCCTTTTGCTTCGCCTGAAGTCGCCGGGATCCTGCAAACCTCTGACTTCACCAGAAGTCGTCGCCTAGCCACGCCCACGCCTTCACCTACACTGTGCGTGCTCGCTCCAGGCGCTGAGAGCGCCTACTCAAAGGCGCTGCGTGTGCCTACTCCAGGCGTTGCGTGTACCTAGACCAGGCGCTGTGCGCCTACCACAGGCACAGCCTGTGTATAATCTGTGAGCAGCGAATACCACCACCAAACGCGGTGTGCCACTTGGATCTTCGGGCTCCGCTTCAATACTCATCATCTTTTTTATCCTTTTTTTAGAAATAATTGTAAATCACGTCACCCATCTTCATCTTCATACTTCATTTTTTTATACAAAAATTGTAAATACCTTTTTAAATTTTAAATAAATTATTTGTTTTTGTTCTATTTTTGTTGTTTCGTTTTGTTAGGTTAGGTTCTTTTGTTTTTAATTGTCGCTTCACGACAACCTTTATCCGCTCTTAGTTATTTTTTTATATCATTTTTATTTAAACCAGCGTGGGAAAAACGCTTAGAGAACTAAGCGTTTTTCCCACGCTGGTTTGATGGGGCTATCTTTTCTATTATTTATATAGTTTCTTTCTGTTTATACTTTTAATCCATATTGTTAACATATTAGAAATGTCGTAAAATATATAAGTGTGTGAATATCATGTAAATCTGAGTCTAAAGAACAAAATTGGTATAGAGTATTTATATTAAATACGCGTATTAAATCATATAATTTCTTACTATTTTTCAACCAGGGTAGTTTTGGACATGTGGTAAAATCACTTCGAGAGTACTGAGCTAGAGTTGTCTGTAGTTCATTAGTTAATTCTTGGATGTTTTGAGTAGTAAGAGAGGCATGATGGATATGAACATCTGTATTCAGTATAATGTCGAAATATTGGGTACTCTGATATATAGAAGTTTGCGTAGAGGTATTTTAGAGCGGCAAGGTGTTTTGTGGGTTAGATGGTGTACTATAATTCTGACGGCTCCGTGGCGCAGTGGTTTAGCAATGAGTTGATGCGCCGGGGGCCGCAGATTTGAATCCCGCACGGAACAAGTATTTGTATGGCCTACAAATAATTATTCCGGGTCTGGCTGTTTGTTCTCGTGCAATTTATGTTTGTAAACTGCCTCCATGATACAGGAGAAAATTCTAGTGTGGGGGTTACGTTATTAAAAAAAAGAAGAAAGAAGAATAATTAATGGTCGATGAATTCTGTACTGTATCTGAAGTATCCTTAATTAGTCGCTGATTAACATCGTGTTTTATCTGTTTCAGTATTTAATCAATTAACAATTTATTTCTAATTATAAATCTCCTTTGATCCGCCCTTCCTTGTTGAGTTACTTTTATTTCGAGATATTAAAGTCTGAATTCTTCAAATAATTTTTTATAAGTACGCATAGTCATATCGGTTTCTAGTTTTGTGTTGAAATAATAAGTGCGCATGATAAATATATTTAAATAATTATCCCATTTTTAGCTTACTCTGGGTTTTCCGGCTTTGGTGGTCGCATAATATGAGGCAGAATATACCACATATGAAACATCCTTAGTCCGGGTATCGGAGTCTGGGCTGATTTGCTTCTAAATCTAATTCGGCTGTAGATAATTTTTCGGTCGAAACGCGCCTGCTTAGTCCCCTACCGCCGATGGATCACACGCTAATATACCCTGCAACGGCTCCAGGTGCACCCTGGCGATTTTCCCCAGGTAGCGGCCGTATACTTAATTCTCTTGAACGTAGAACTCCATATCAAATGGGTAATCATTGCTTTGTTAGCCGCGTATGTTTCGAATGTACGCGTTTCCGTCCCTCACGTAGTCAATTGTTCGATACGGACGTAAAGTTGATATTATATTTAAATTAATATTATTATTGTTTATTTTAAGAACACAAATTATTGTTATTATGTGGGGTATCTATATAATTTTCTTATACCTGGTTGGGCTGTATAAATATATAATTGTAAATGAAAATGATAAACATACATAAATATCAATAAAATAAATACATAAAAAATACATTACTAAATAAAAACCCAACCAGATGGAAGCCCTCGGCAGGGGAGACCAAACGGCCGAGGGTTAGGGGGAAAGGGAAAGAAACCGGCGGACGATGCGGGTGGTATTGAGGAGCACCGCCTTCTGCATTTGAGCTTGGAGCGGTCCGTCACGGAGTCCCAGTCGCCTCAGATGAGCCGAGAGGCTGACTGGGATTAACCCGTTCGCAGAAACGACCACAGGAATAATTTCGGTTGGCAGACCACACCACATGTCGGTTACCTCGTGCGCCAGGTCCAGATATTTTGTCAACTTATCTTTTTCGGCTATCGCGAGGTTTTCGTCATAAGGAATGGTAATGTCAACCAAGAATACCCTTGACTGTGCCCGGTCCATCTTCACAATATCAGGCTTATTCGCAAGAATAGTCCTGTCTGTGATGATGATTCGGTCCCAGTAGAGCCTGTCGCAATCATTTTCGAGCACGGCTTCCGGCAAGTACTTATAATATGGCCGTTTCCTATCCACGAGACCTTATTTCAGAGCGAGCTCCTGGTGTATAACCCTGTTATGTATTAGTATTATATTTCACTGTGGTTATTTATGTAGTATAAAAAACAGAAAAAAACTATAAAACTTAAAAATATTTTTCAAAAAAGACGAAAAAGGTGGTTATTTGATCGATTGCACTTTTTAATCATCATTACAACTTATCAAAAGTCCACTGCTGAACATAGGCCTACCTCAAGTAATGTCACAAAGTACGGTCTTGAGCCACATGCATCCACCGACTTCCTGCCAGGACCTCTTACCAGGTAGTTACTCCATTTAGTAGAGATCGGCCCTACATTTCGCTTACCGGTAGGAGGCTACTACTCGTGAACATTTCTCTCCCATCAGTTGTCAATTCTTTGAAGTATGACCACCCCTTTGCCACATCATCAACTGATCCGTTGCGATGTGTCAGTTACAGTGTGAAGTCTATCATAGAGAAACTCCATGTATAGCTATCTCATTAGCTCGCTTAGCGACCTTCAGCGTTCTTATACGACTATCAGTGAAGAACTGCTCTTCACATATGCGTCTTAGATCCATATTTCATCACTGGCAACACGCACTGGTTGTTCACTGTTGTTTTCAGGTTTTGAGGTATACGTGACGATACCGTATTGATTGAATATAGAGTTTATATGGACAACAAGTAGGTATTTAAATAAAGATTTTCTGAAAGAGCCGCTTCTAGTCAGCTGAAGGTTGTTTGTTGATGTGAGCTGTTCTTAAAGGGAACAATAACAACTATTTATTTGGCTTCAAATAATTCAATTAAGAACAAACTGTACTGTGAGTACCTGCAAAAACTATGTTTGTATTTGTTATAAGTGAAATTTATAGAAATTTTCAGAATAATATATATTTATCGGGAAATAATATAGATTTTAATTGTCCAGGCGTTTGGTTTATTTTGCCTAGCATTAAATATGGAACCTAACAATAAAGCGTTTATCTGTGGTAACCTTAGAATCGCGTTATTATTTCAATAAATTTTATATTATATATTTCAATAAATTAAAATAAACTATATGCTGCTTCATAGCTTTTTTGTTGTATTTTATTAAATGAATACTATCATTTCCATATTTCATTTAAATGATTAAACTGCATGATATTAGACATAGCTCCATAGGATGGCTTTTAATACTAGAAATTTCAGTAACTACTTAATTCTCGATTAGGAATAATATTCTCACACATTTTAAATTAGATTACATGTAAAAGCAAGAAAGCTGCCTGTTTATGACTAATTCATTAATACGCAAAGATTTCATAAACTTCTCAGTGCCAAAATAAATTTCTCATGCATTTGAGATTCGCATCATAACATGCGAATCTCAGTTTATGATTCTGACGACATTACAATATGTTTTGTGTTATGTGTAGAGGGCTCTGGAAAAATATAAGATATTTTCGTAATGAGAGTTGCTGGGTAAACAAAAGAAAAAAGTTTATTTTCTTTGGTGAATAGCCACGAATGTTTGATAGCAGGATATGCATAAACAAGAAGGCCTACATCGAATGAATTCACAAAGTTAACAAACTAAGTAATAACTAGAAGGTCGTACAAATACATTAAAAACTTCATATTCTATTGTTTCCCCCTTACAAGCGATTTTTTTTTGATGTGTATTATATTTAATTAAATACAATAAATATAATCGGTTAAATAGTTTCTGAGTAATCGACGAACACACGTACATAACAAAACCATATGTGTCGAATATAGAATCTTCTCCTTAAAAGAACTCGGTTAAAAGGCAACGGAATATAACATTAAAAAAAATTAAGCAATTCTAAAATTAAATTATAATTTTTAATTATATTTTTTTGAGAGCAGATAATGTATTTTATATCAAAGACTGCAGGAATGCAAACTTGCCAGTGAATGAGAAGCTTTCCCTAGTTTTGAGCATGTAATATTCTGAAATTAACTGTTACTATCAGACATGAACCGTGTTTCTTTACATCATATCATTACATTTACCACAACAAGAAGCTTGGAATCAATTAAATAAATTGAAATTATAATATAACGTGATATATTCGAGTTTATGTATCGGCTACATGTTTGTCTTTAAAAAGTTTGTTCTAAAAGATTTGGTCTATCGCAGCATATACCTCAAAATTTATATCCGATGTATATTGCTAAGAGTAAGAGGCTTATGTTGAATATTCCTTTTAATGCGAGTAACTATGGTTGCAGCAGGTGCAGACGACGATAACGCTTGCAGTTATTTGTACTTTGAGATTATCTGGCTTCCAAACACGTATATCATATTCCTAAGAACTCAATGTCACGAAGAAACATGCATGATATGGAAGACGAGGACAAATTACTCCACGAATTTCTGTATGTTTGTTGATATCAATGTAAAGTGTTACATTTTTTGTAGTCAATCAAAAAAATCTTTTTTCATTATACATTCAAGTGAAATGATTAAAATTAATATTTAAGAAAATAACATTGTTATACCCTTGAGCCTATTTACATATTAAACTAAACAAAAGCATACCGATTTCACAACCTATAATAACAATTAGTAATAATAGAAATATATCTAATGATCCAAATTTTAAAAGTATTTAGGAATAAATTTACAATTATCATCGTAATGTACCAGTGGTAAACATAATTCCCAGCGTTTCGAAGATTCAGCTTGCTATACCACTGTCACACTACATTCAGTGCCTACTTTTTTAACAAACTGTGACACATTTGTTCTTGTGAAGGTGACCTAAGTAATACTTTTAACTCTATCGATAAGAGGGTTATCCTATCGATGCTGAAAGAAGTAAAATACGTTTGACAACGTTGCAGTAAAAATACTTACATAATTTACATACGCCATATAGTGACCCACTAGTTCCAGCTCTTTTTAGTTTGGGAATTCAACTCATTCTTTCAAATTTGAAATCCAAGCTGAATGTTTGGTAGAGGATATAACGTCCTTAGTGATCTTGCTCATATTTTCCAAAAATGTTAAAATATTGGTATTGAATTAAACAACAATAAATGTGAAATACTAATATGCAATAATTTATCTAGTTCTAACAGAGGTAATGCAATTCAAAATTTAAATTATATTTCTCTAGGAACAAAAACGGCACCTAGAAAGTTTAGTGATACCGCATATCACTAAACCTTCTAGGTGCCCCCATGATTTTTGATAGTATGAAACCTGTTTTGGAAACCACATTTGATCAGTTTTTAAACCAAGTTGATAAATTGTATATCTTGATAAATTGCTGACAAAACCCAAATTGCTTCTACTACTTACTTTAAAATATTATCTTCTTGCACTAGATTTACCTACTTACGCCGCTCGAGTCCAGTTTAGAAATGTTCGGATATTTTGACATAATATATTGATAATAATCTTAAAATAATTATAGAAAAGGTCCAGGCTACTGTATGTAAAAAAATATCTTTAAATTCAAAAGCCTGGACTCAAGTTACTTACCCTATAAAATTTGGAGGTATCAGTGTGAGAAATCTTTCTAATGTTGCATTTCTCGCTTTCTTATGCCTTCGGGCAGTGTCTGTGACCTATGTAACATGTTTAACTAGCTGTTCGCCGCGACTTTGCTCGCGTGTTAGGGTTTTTATTTTTTTGCGCGGAACCCTGATTCTTTTTCTGAAATAAATGCAGCGTAAGAAATCTTTCTAGTGTTGCATTGTCCGCTTTCTTTTGCCTCCGTGAATGATGTCATTGACATATGTAACATATTTTTAAATAATAAAGTAGACCTTCGCTTTAGCGTGGAGGCAAGACATGGCAAACGCTTTGTCCCAGCGAAAATGTTCCATTAGAAGTTAATGAATATAAACAGTGGGATATTTTGTTGGTACGGCGTGTGCAGAAAGATTTGTTTCATAATTTCCATATTCCACAAAACCAGGCCCGCCTTCTAGCTGTATCGACTATTGAGTCACTGGTTACACGCGGTACCATCATGTCACTTCGGCACATTACTTGACGGGGAAAATTTACGCATTGTCACAGGAACCCGACTAGGAGCGTCTATTTGTCAACCCCATCTAGTTATACGGCGTTGCTCAGGTGTCTCCTGACAATATATTATATAAAAACTGACAGGGGATGCATCGGATCTATAGATTATGACCAATAATTTTAAGTGTAATTTTTAACTCAAAATTAATTTGCATTTGTGTGTATATATAATACTTCTATGAGTGATTGTCCTAGATTCAAAATGTAGGTACTAGATATATAGGGAAGTGTGTAGTGTAGTTAGATCAGTGATTCCCAACCAGTGGTCTGCGGACCACCAGTGGTCCGCAAGAGCTTAAATATGGTCCGCAAATGATTTAACTATTTTACCTACCTAACTGTTTGAAATACCTAACACGTTTATTATTTTCTCGTAACGCGGGCAGTGCAACACGTAAGTAAGTACCAACTAGCTTTTACAATAAATACACAAATAATATTGTTAATGAATGCTTCTTTTCAGTTTATTATATAAATATGTTAAAAGTTGTGATTATTATTTATTGTTAAATTTTTTTCTTTCACCTTGCGGTTCCTGCTAACTACAAAAAATCTAAGTGGTCCCTGGTCAAAAAAAAAGGTTGGAAAACCCTGAGTTATACAGAGTGATAACCTTGTAAGAGATGCAGGTAGTTGTTAGATGTACATAGGTAGGGAAGCCTATGTACAGCAGTGGGTTTCTAATGATGATGCCGCGTGGACTGCAACGATGATAATGATAATGAATTTGTATTTTGATCTAATATTCTAATGAATAAATCAATATTGAGGCGTCTAGCTATCACTTGCATATAAGAATTGTAGTTTGGAGTTGCCCTGCACTCGCTGCAATGAAACATTTTATTTCCTCGTCACAAGAAATTGAAACTTGGTTTGTTTTGCAGAAACACGCTTTATAAAACTATTTTTAACATAAAATACACAGATTAGTCTGAAAAGCGGTATATTAAAAAGGCGACGTGCCTTTTTAAATTATCGGTTTTCGTCGTCTATACAAATAAATAAAATTGAAGTGTCTGTTTGCTCTGTCAAAATACCAGCTTTTTACTAAATGCATTTGAAAAATTAAAATTGTTTCTTTTTTGTTATAAGTACCGTATTTAACTTTTTCTTTGTCTGTCTGTCGTTCAGTTTATTTCGGCATCTTTGAAATGTCTGGACCGATTTTGATGGGACTATCACTGGCAGATAGCTGATGTTATAAGGAGTAATAAATGCTACTTTTATTTTTGAAGAACAATTAGAGTTCTAAATTAGAGTACTAAATTCCACGTGGACAAAGTAGCGGCGAACAGCTAGTGTAAACATAAAGGAACCGTAAAATTTCTATTAATTCTATTTCCCAGTTACATAATTATATTATAGTTTGTATAGTCATTATTGTTGTATTTATAATATTATGGATCTATAATATCTAAAATAATATATTATGATTATTTATTATTTAATTAATTTCATGTCACTGTGACTGTATTAATTTTGGAATCAATACAGTTAAGATAATATATGTTCGTTATTAGAGTATAAAAATAATTTTAGTGCTTTTATCTCTGTAGTGATGATACTGAATTTAAAAGTACCTCTTGTCATAAAATACTTGTAAAATGCAAATCAACGAAATAATTTTGCGTTTCAAGTTTTATCTATGACTGATGCGTGAACTTTGGTTATGCCGTAAAATCTTGTACTTGAAACCGTCACCCAATTTCGCTGTTCTAAATGGCTGATGGTACTACAATCTCATCTGGTAATTCTGACACTGTTAAGTTAATGAATATCAAATTTTGTCGTTAATTATTTGATAAGTAATGTATGTAGGTATGTAAGTACTCTAAGAGACAGGTATATAACGGTATTACATAAAAGAGCTCTATATTTTGCCTAGCAAGGCTAAAGGTCCAACAAGACAAATTTAAAGGGCTCTTATATAAGTTTATTGTAATAATCATGTTTAAAAAGGATAACGACAAGGATGTACCTATGTATGTATACGTATGATGTAAGGAATGCTTTAAAAGCTTTACTTGCAGCAGTAAGATTCTTTATATTAAACACTTTTGAAGTACAAACGTCTTAATGGTAAACGTCTCACATTTATATAATATATCCTCAACTTAAATATTGTTTAGTTAGTTCCAAACGATATCATTGATAGTATATAATTAGAATTAGGTGAATTAAATAAAACGGAGAATCGAACCTAGATTTCTTGTTCTTAGAAAAATATATTTTTCCAAATAAATTTTGCTGACTATCAACTAATATAATATTAATAAAATGTATTGTTTAGAAGAAAGCAAGCCAATTTTACTTATTCATTACCTACTTTAATATCCAGGTGCATTATATTACGATTTTAATGGGGCTTGAGGTAAAATAGCAATAACATAGTAAGATTTTAATAAGTTTATTACATATAAAATTTTTGAGTAATATTACAAAATATTTATGCTAAAAGTTGGAAGTAATGAAATTACAAAAATGGTTCTTGGAAATATCGGTGTATAAACAGATAAAATGGGCTCAGACGGTCAAACTACGACGCTTGAATAAAAATGAGCCTATGATGCTTAATACACATATGTACATTGACTGCAGGGTAAACTTCATTAATGTAAACATACCGTTCTGTAATATTATCAAGGAACTAGTAATAGCAAACAACGCTAGGTAAAGAACTGAGTCGATAGTAACTTTATTATGACGTGATAGATATGATTCCAACAGAATCAGCGTAATTCAACGTAACGCCTGATGTTACTTGATCCTGTTATTTTCTCGATACCGTTTCCGTAATTTCAATACAATAAATATTCATTCCTCTTTTGCCAGTTGAATAGTAAAATACAACACTACGTAATACAATTAAGACGGAGAATAGTTAAATTGAAATAATTACATTAATAATATTAATTTTAAGTTCAATTTGGTCGCTTTTGAGTCCTTCTGCTGTGCCCTTCGTAATTAACTAATAAACACTCCAAACCCAAGATTTGTATATAAATATTGAACGCTATCAATATTACAAACGTAGTATAGATTTGCATTTTAAATTATGTTTTTCACTTAATAAACAAAATAACAATAATGTGATTAATACGAAATATTACGATGTGACAACTAAAGCAGTTTTTAACAGTGGTAGAGCCACGCGGCAGCTTTTGCTGTCTCACGGATGGGCCGGCTCGAACCGGGGTGATACCACGACCTCACAGAAAACCAGCGTGAAGTAGAGATTTACCTTTGCGTTTCGCTCGGTGAGTACAAGTGGCCGGAGGCCCTTTTTACTGAAAATGAGGCATTCCATCTTAGTCCTCACGGGTGACAACGCATCTACATTTTGATTTGTAATAGAGGATAGATGTAGATGTCTATGGGCCGCAGCAACCACTTACCATCAGGTGGACTGTGTGCTCCTTTGTCACCCTTATCACCCACAGTATATGTATAATCGTCAAATATAACAATTCCGAATATATATATAAATTTTATTTTATAATAATCGGAATATATCCTAGGTCAAAACGGCCTTATTACAAAATAAATACCAGCATTTAAAGGCTCTGATACAAGGATCAGAACTGAAACAAAGAACATAATGAGTATTTTATTTTACCTATACACCAGCAAATCAAGTACTAACTTATTTGAAATCATGTTACTACTCTAATAAAATCAAAATATTATCGTTGTGAATGCAGAATTCAATTATAATTTACGATATGGTAGGAGTCCTTTTCTGCTTATGAGTCCGTCTTTGTAGCCACCGGAAAATATATCCGTATTTACTGTTAATTTTTGAACTTATTTGGTATAGACCACGGAGCAAATACAAAGAAAAGACGGCCTAAGCAACTATGCACTGTGATTCTAACTAGGTCCTGACGTCATCACAGTTTAGTTAGTATACTGTCAGTGATTGTTCCGTGCGCTTTTGTGTCGAAAATCGTAAATCGGTGTATTTTGTTAGTATTAATAATTGAATAATAATAATAATTTATTTGATACAGACAACACAGGTCTTAAGATGAACATGGACAAAACAAAGATCATGTTCAATGTCCATGTCACACCTATGCCGGTAGTTGTTGGGAGCACTAAGCTCGAAGTTGTTGACGAGTATGTTTACCTGGGACAAATAGTCCGACTAGGTAAGTCCAACTTCGACCGAGAGGTCAATCGACGGATTCAACTCGGCTGGGCAGCGTTCGGGAAGCTACGACACATCTTCTCGTCAGACATACCTCAAAACCTGAAAACGAAATTGTACAACCAGTGCGTGTTGCCAGTGATGACTTATGGAACTGAGACGTGGTCCTTCACTGTTGGCCATATGAGGAAGCTCAAAGTCGCTCAGCGAGCTATGGAGAGGGCTATGCTTGGAATTTCTCCGCGTGATAAACTTAGGAATGAGGATATCCGCAGTAGAACCAGAGTAACCGACAAAGCCCAACGGATTAGTAAGCTGAAGTGGCAGTGGGCCGGCCATATAGCTCGAAGAACCGACAACCGATGGGGAAGAAAGGTTCTCGAGTGGCAGCCTCGTACCGGTAGGCGAAGTGTAGGGCGTTCCCCCACGAGATGGAGTGACGACCTGGTAAGACATGCAGGAAGTCGATGGATGCAGGTGGCTCAGGACCGTGCTTTGTGGCATTCTTTGGGGCCTATGTTCAGCAGTGGACTTGTGAAGGGCTGTAATGATGATGATGATAAAACAACACAGATCCATTACAAAATTAAAATTAAATATTAATTTTTTTTTTTAAATATACCTTAAATTTTCATTATAATTATTGGTTAATCAATGATATTATTACATTTTATTAATAAGATTTTAATAAATTTGACCATCTACTAAAAATTTCACTACATGCATACATATTACAAATAATTTTGATGAGATTATTCTGCGACCCAAAAACAAAACTTTTAAATCGCGCGATACGGTGACGGATCAACGCATCCAAACCAACGACACGGGCCTCTGCGAACATCTGGGACGCGCTACAGTATCGTGGCTGACGGAACAACACGCGGAACGAATCATTATATTGCACCTTCAGCCTGCGATATTCCTCTTTAGTGTAATTCGTCCACAGCTGAGGAGTGTAAAGTGGCTGACAGTAAGCTGAAAACAACGCCAGCTTTGAGGTGAACACCTTTGAAAGCGTCTAGCTATCATGTTGGCACGCACTGACAAGGAACGACGCTCACGGTCCATATCGGAACCATCACACAGATCCTGAGTAACAATATGACCCAGGTATTTAAACGTCGTTACCCACTCCAATTGTGAATTACACAAATACAATGGGGGGATATGAGGTTGAACCCTACCACTCTTAAAAAGCAAACAAACAAACTTGTTGGTGTTGTACAATAGGTTATGATCCATTCATATTTCTCACATATCTGGAGTAGTGCACGCAGTGCACCAATCGAGGGACTCAGCAGCATCATATCATCAGCATAACTCAAGTTATTAAAGCATTCAGAACCAATGTGCCAACCCAGTCTGGTGCTTCTAAGCTCCTCGATCAGCTGATTAACATACAGATTAAAAAGCATAGGCGATTTTAGCCCTCCCTGCCTCACACCGCATTGTAGGAGAAATTCCTCAGAGTATGTATCACACCACTTTACTACATTAATTTGCCTACTATACCATGCAATCAATATCTTAATACATAATGACGGCACTCCCGCATCACGTAACTTCCTCCAAAGTATATCATAACTGACTCTATCAAAAGCCTAACTTAAGTCCAAGAAACATGCATAAATATTTGTTTTCCGCTTATTATAATAACTAACAGTTTGCTTTAAAGTAAAAATCGCCGCATCCGTAGAACTATCTTTTTTAAATCCAAATTGAGCATCGCTAATTTGTATATATTTGGAAATAACGCCTAATAATATGGTGTCAAACAGTTTAGCACAAGTTGTAGCTATGGATATCGGTCTATAATTACCACTGTCGGTCAAACTACTCAATTAACATTTAAGAACAGGATTTATTATCGTTTTTAGCATTTCTACCGGTAAGTAAGCATGCTTTATACAAGCATTGAAAAATACAGATAGGAACGCAATTACCCATGGTCCTCCAAACCGAAGATGTTCCACGCTTATATTGTCATATCCTATCGCTTTTCCTAGTTTCATCTGGCGCAGAGCATTAAAGATCATCTCTTCAGATACATGAATGTCCTTGCCATCTGCTACAAGATATTGATTATGAGAAGTACAGTGTCCTGCACTTAACGCAATAAATTTGTTCCTAAACAAGTTTGCAATCGCCAGTGTGTCCGTCAGGCCATCCACACACTCCGTAATCTTAGACCCGGTCTTAAGTAAATTTCCCGTATCTTTCCAAAATTGACTAAAGTTTCTACTTAAACAAGATGCCGAAATCTTATCTAAGATTATTTGATCACCGGAATTGTGGCAAAATCTTAACCTACTTTTAAAAATAGTTCGCGTTCTTTTCATTTGATCGAACAGCGGACCAGAAGAAGGCGCCCCAGCCGTTAACCACCCAGCTTGAGCTTGCCGTGCCTTCATGTGTGCCTCGCGTACATACTCATTCCACCCCGGAACAGGGGGCCTCTGGAAGACATGCTGAGACGCGCGACGTGTGGCCGCGTGAATTATACAACTAATAAAAGAGTTATACAAGCTATCTAGGTATTTGCGATGTTCAGTACATGTACAACTATAACACTTAGCAGATAAATGCCTTAACCTCTCCCAATCCAAGTTACGTATATACTCAGAACAAAGAGAGGAATAAAATTCAATTTCGAGACCATTTCTTTTACCCCATTTTGACAAGTCGTTACATTTCGGTAAAGGATCGTTATTATGCACCGCCTTAAAGGTCAAGAAAGAAAACGTTGAAGTGTTGTATTTTATCGTGTAAAAACTACTCAGATAGACGCTCTGATGCTATGGATGGCATCACATTTCATTTGTAAGTAATTTTATACCTAATTTATTAAAATAGTTTTAGAAAAATCTTTGCGACGGCTTTCAAATATAATTAAATATATTCAACACTAGATGGCTATACTTTGTGTCATAGGAACTATAAATATAAAGGTACGAAGAGCTCAGTATTGGTAAAATAATCATATGAAGGTGCTAAAATTTGTTTTGCATTCAGTTCTAAAGAACTTTTAAACGCCAAAATATTATTTTTATATCTTTAGAATCATTTTGTGGGTAGGCCGCCATCTATCGTCAAGGTATCTAAACTAGATTACAACATCAATATGGAACGATGCGAGTAGTTCAACTATATATTGGTAGAGGAAAATAGTTTAGGGGTGTTATCACGCGTTGTTACATAGTCAAATCCAATTACAACACCTCCTCTTTGTATTTGCTTCGTAATATAGACGATACAAGCCAAGCGAGGCACAGATAAATGTTTGCCTAAATTTATCTACTACACTTTTTGATTTTTGTTCTAAATTTTGAAAGTTTAAGTCCAATAAGATATTCTTAGATTACTTGTGGGCGCCTTGAAGTTTATGAGTAACATAAATAATCCGTAAATAGGAAGATCTTTCTCTTCCTTAAACGCCTTTTGTGGGAAACTTGATAGAGTGAAATGAATAATGGCATCGAAGTCATTACAGACAAAGCAAAAGAACAGGCCCATTGTTATCGAATCACATTAAGAGTGGGGTTTTAGAGCTGTGCTGGAGATCTTTTTAATTTAGATATTTTAATTACTTTGGGAATTCCTAAATCCTGAATCGTGTTAATTGTAATTGTAATGTTATATACAATGTATACTATTTTATATACGAGTATAAAAGCTATCATTGATAAACATCACGGACAGCAAGCACCTCTTTTTTATAATCATCTTGAAGTAAGAATTTCATACTTTATTTCTAAACTAGTGACCAAACCGGGCTTTGCCCTAGGTTGTATCGATTAATGTGGCTTTATTCAAATTAAAAAAAAACGTTTATTTTTCCAGTTTTTCAAAGACACTCCCAAGGGTTTCGGATAAAATATAACCAATATTACTTCTGGCATTGCTTACTATCTGTTAATCTAGGAAAGTATTGCTGGACGAAGGCTTTTATCTTCTTCTTCATCATCATAATCATTATAGACTGCCAATTTTCTGACATTTTGAACCCCCCTGATAGTCCAGAACGTTGGTTTCCTCCATTGAATGCCTCAATGCGTGGCAGCTATAGCAAATATACCTATAGTTGCACGCTTGGCAGGTGGGTTTGCAATAGCAGTTTTTATAGTCATTGAATTATTATCAGGTAGACAAATATCCTATTTAATTTCCCTCTTTCGTTTCTTACGACACCCACGGAATGATACGGAGTTATGAAAACTCTCCCGCTGCAATTACCGGAAAATATCCGGACCGATATGACTTAGAGACCTTCTAGGAAAGAGCTTACTCCTTTTTAAAGGGCCGGCAACGCACCTATAATTCCTTTGTTGTTGCGTTGTTCATGGGCGGCGGTAATCACTTACCATTCGTGGTGAGCCGCATGCTTGTTTACCCCCTCTTCTATACAAAAAAAGGCTTCTCGTGTGCCACACAGAGCTCCACAGTAAGAGGCGATTATGAGAAATTCTAGTATAATGAACATTCAACTGTAAGCCTGATATAAAATATCCAGACCTGCGTTAAAGGTGTGAGAGAAAGTCAAATCCACCTGTTAAGCGTCAGCATTAAGACAAATTCTCGATACAGTGATGTCGGCATGAACGGCTGTATCTTTTGATTGTGTTGACTTAGAAGTTTGATTTTTTTACATCTCGAAGGGACAGTAGACTGGAGTATTTTAAATGAAAATAAAATTTCAGCTTGATACCTCCACGCGTTCCTGAGAAAAAGAGTTTTGACAGACAGACAGAGGGACAACAAAGTGATCCTATAAGGGTTTCGTTTTTTCTTTTTGAGGTACGGAACCCTAAAAATCATGTTTATATAAAATTATTATAAAATAACCTAGTTAACTATCATCCCCCAAATCCCATTCATGCATTTTCACCTTAACGTAGTTTAAAAAAATATCCTATTTCTTTCTCCACTATTATATATTTGATAGTAGAAAATGTCTAAGTTCTTTTTCTCAAAAAAATATAAAAAATATTCCCCCTCTCCCCTCCGTCTCGCTCATAGTAAAGAGCTGTGCGTAAGTCCTCACTGTCCTGATACAATTAACCGTCCCAAAGCATGCGCGTTACGACAATGCCAACTTATTTATTTTTTTAAATATTAAATTAAACTGACCAAATATTTATATAAGCTGACCAATTATCAGCGAATGCTTCTCAATCGCGCATATTTTTTATTTTTTATATTTTTAGCGAATGAGGTGCTAAAATTTCTCAATAGCCTTGAAAAATTTTAACCCTTAATAAAAGTGTTTCTAACGCTGACCAATTAATAGGATCAACTGACCTTTTATGACCGATTTCTGACCTTTCAGATGGTATATTTGGTAAATCGAAATTCCGCACATGAGGTGCTAACATCGCGGAGCTGCGTTTACCACTAGCGGATTCGGATGTGCCTTGGCTCTTTCTAAATAGCGCCGAGACATTTCCTTGAGATACTCAGAGATCGACGGAAGTTGACTATCTCTGTGTAAGTTGGAGTTTCACTGGTACCATCGGGATCCGGTGGCCATGCGAATGAATCTATTTTGGACGACTTGGAGATAGTACAAGTGTCTATGGGTCGCGTGCGTGAAAACTACGCTTGCGTAAGACATAATAGGTCTTACGCATGCTTTGTACAGATGGAGCTTGTGTCTTAACTTTGTGTGTGACGATTTTTGCTCGACTGCGAACATTGCGAATGTATTTCGCAAATGTTATACCTTCATCGAATGTGAATCCTAGATACTTGGCCGTTTGTTGCCAGGGGATCTGGCGACCGTATAGGGTGATTGTACCTAACGATTTTTTGGGTCTGAAATGACACTTGGAAGTGGAGATCCGTTGAAATTGTATTGATACACTTTTTTCAGGATTCACTTCAATTCTCCATAAGCGGAACCAATCGCCTAAGTGGTTGACTGCTAGTTGGTGTTTCTCGGTTAGGATTGTTTTATTGTGATGAGCAACGAACATTTCCGTGTCACCGGCTAAGAGAGCAGTATTCACTACTTGGTCTTTTAGGATGTCACTCGTGAAGAGTGTGAATAGTAGTGTGGAGAGAACGGAGCCTTGTGAGTCTCCAGCCTTGATGGGGCGTTTTGTGGCGCGAGTACCCTCTATTCGATAGCGAAAGTGGCGATTGGCAAGGAAGGCTCTGATGATGTGGGTAAGCCTATCAGGCACGTTGAGTTAATACATCTTGTAAAGCAAACCGTCGTGCAAGACTATATCAAACGCTTTCGCGACATCGAAGAAGACGGCACCGGTCATGGTGGTTCTGCGACTTCTTTGTGGGAGGTTTAATCTGGAAATCTGGAACTGCTCACCTGGAAGAAGTTTGTTGGCGGAGACGTGTTTGCGAAGGCGATTAAATATGAGTCGCTCGTAAACTTTCCCCAGTGTGCTGAGGAGAATAATTGGTCTGTAACTAGAGTCTAAGTTGCGCGATTTCCCCAGTTTCAGGATTCCGTCTATTACGTCTGCTTCTTTCTATGCATCCATAAAGGAGCAGCTTGAAAAAAGAGCATTGAATATGCCTACTAGGAGGCAAATGAGCGGCGCGGAGAGAGATTTCAGTACCCTGTTGCTAATGTCGTCGGGGCCGGGTGCTGATTTATTTTTAAGGCTTTTGATTACTTCTATGACTTCGTCGGTATTCACAGGAACTAAGGGCTTGCCCGCAGGTGGTAGTGCAGACTTACGCTCGACCTCCACAACGACCTCTGCAAGGTGAGCGGGATCTGTGGGTTCGCTAGAGGGAGTACATTGGCTCTCTAAACTGTCGGTGAGGTATTCGGTCTTTTAAGAATCGTCGAAGGCGAGATCGGGGTTTCCTGGCCTGATGAAAGACGGCATAGGTAAGGATTGTTCTGCTTTCAGAGCTCGGGTGAACGGTTTGAGGTAGCTCGATATCTTCCAGGAGATTATCCCACTTGTCATGTCGAAACTCTTTGACGCGCTCTTTCACCTCGTATTAGAGATTAGGCAGTTGGATTTTGTTGTCTATAGTACGATAGTAATC
This sequence comes from Parnassius mnemosyne, assembly GCA_963668995.1. Taxonomy (NCBI): domain Eukaryota; kingdom Metazoa; phylum Arthropoda; class Insecta; order Lepidoptera; family Papilionidae; genus Parnassius; species Parnassius mnemosyne. The sequence goes on from CAVLGL010000057.1 coordinate 22,098,858, forward strand.
GTAATGTCTTAAGGCCGCGTTCTTCGCCCTAATTAGGTGCCGAATATTACTTGGAAGCTTCATGTGTCGATTGCTCGACACACGAACCCTACGAGAGCATTCTTCAACTGTAGAGGTGGGGTAGGCGTATAAAGCGCTAATCGCCGCATTGGCCTCCCCAAACGACTCTATCTTATCGGGAATTTTGTCTAAGTGCTGGGAGGTCGCAGACTCGAGTTTGACCTCGAGCTTACGCCAGTCTACAATGCTTTTGGTCTGAAGGACCTGCGGAATGACCTAGTTGCAATAGGACTGGTATGTGGTTCGAGATGAGTTCTAAAATAGTTTCGATCGATGCTATCGACAAACGGACATCTTTGACTATCGATACGCCAAGGACGTCCGGTTGGTGATTGGTAGCGAATGGGTAGCGGGTTGGAGTCTCAGGCGCGATAACATCGAAGTTTAGTCGCTCCGTGAGATCAAACAATGCATTACCATAGTGATTGCTTGTAAGCAAGTTCCAGGAGGAATGCTTACTGTTAAGGTCACCAGCTCTTATAACACCGGAGCCCAGGTTGAGTTAATCTGTGATGTTAGATTCGATTACGCGTTTGAGCGGCGGTAGCTACGCCGAAACTATAGTTTATGGCGGGTGGCCAGTGAGGGCTACTTTAAATTTGAAAACTTCTATGTTAGTTAGCGGGAGGGTGTCGAATGTCGATTGGTACGCCGTGCAACAACCTTTTGTAGTAGAATCAAAAGGTCAATCATCAAGGTGCCGCCTCTAGGGCTGGTCAGCCTATAATTTCTAAGATGTAGTTTGCGATCTTAGGATCGCGATGGCTATGTTTCAAAAAAGTCTCTTGCACAAAGATTACGTCTACATCGTGATCTTGTCTTTTTGGTATCTAAGGCCGTTCGCGTTAAAGAACGTGACAGTTAGAGAGCGTGGTTTAGTTCTACCGAGATTTTGTGCCGCCATTCTGGTATTTGGAAGAGGTGTTTAGGCGCACTGGAAAGAAAAGATTGCGTCGATATAACCTATATCAGTCTGTAATATCAAAATATGAATACCCTTGGTAAAAACCTGTCATTTATCATTACTCTCATCAGTTAATTTCCCCTCATTTTAATTAAAACCATTTGAACCATTGCCTGATTGCTGAATCCTATATTTTCCGACTTATTTGTTGAAAATAAGACATAATAATGACTTCTTTTATTACGGCTACACATCCGTTGTCAGTACAGGACTAAGATAGAATGCCTCACAGCCTGTAATTATACTTACACAGATGTGCATTTTCTGCTATTTGGCACCGGAAATAGGTAAAAGAGATGTAGGACTTATTTTATAAGATTCCGCCTATATTCTTAGCTGCCCAGGAAGTAAATCGTAGCATCTATAAAGCCATTAAACTATAGTGCAATTGTGTGACTTTGGTGAGATAGTGGTTCTTGGTTTAGTTTTGACGGTTGACATTTGGTTTATGTTGTATAAATTTATAATGTATCGGTTATAAGTCGATGACTTTTTTATGATAATATCTTATTTTACGTAAAAAAATATCATCACATATAAAAAAGAAACATAACACTGTTTCAGAGTTATTCCTATAGGTAAACTGATGCCTGTCAGCACATTCAGCGATGCGAAGCCGAAAGGCAAAAAGGCGAAGGTAAATCTTATATATATTATTATTTACTTATAATAATTATAAAACGTTCTCGCATACCGAGTGAACCGTTGCCTAGAACTTTTTCAGGTTGCAGTTGAAAATGTCCGTTCCTAATTCAATAATATTCAAAAGTTTTAATTTTCTTGACATGGGCGCAAACTTGAGATTTGCGACTTTAAGATTCACACTCAGATGGCAGTAGGTATCTGACAATGATAATTATTGATCATGCAGAAACGTCCAGGTTTATAATATAACAATATTACAATGTAACTCACAATATTACCCTTATCCACAGTATCAAAACGCCTAGGTTTATTTCTTAAAATAAATATATGTGCTAAGATAAAAAGATGACTTTTTCTTCAAGCCTTAAATTAATTTAGGTCATTTAACGTTGGTGGGCATTCTTATCGTTCTTACTGCATGCCTTACTTAAGTTCTCACCATTTAAAATTTGGTGGTATTGGTGTGAGAAATCTTTCTAGCGTTGCATTGCCTGCTTTTCTTGCTTCCGTGCATAGTGTCAGTGACTAATGTAACATAATTTTAAGTAAAAAAGTAGACCTGTGCTTTGCTACAGGGGCGGGGCAGACATGGCAAGCACTCCATCCCGGTGAAAATGTTCCACTGGAAGTTAACCAATAAAAACAGTGGGATATTCCGTTGGTACAGGGCGTGCAGAAAGATTTGTTTCATGATTTCCATAGTGACCAAGATAAGGCACGCCTTCTAGCTGTTTCGACTAAGGAATCTAGTCACTGGTTACACGCTTTACCCTTAAGTAATCTCGGCACATTACTTGATGGGGAAAGCTTGCGCATTGCCGTAGGAATCCGACTTGGAGCGGCGATCAACCTCATCAGTGCACCTGTGGTAGTAGCGTCGACAAGTTTGGGCTCCACGGACTTTCATTTAAGAAAAGTTCTGGTAGGTTTTCAAGACACAGTTCTTTGAACGATGTCATCCGAAGGCCTCTTGTCTTTATAAATGTTCCCTCGGTTTTAGAGCTTTGTGGAATATTTAGAGACGATGGCAGGAGATTCGACGGGTATGACATTGGTCCCTTGGGAGAGAGGTAAAGCCCTAGTGTGGATGCTACTTGCGAAGACACTCTGGCGGTCTCTCATCTCAGGGGTACCTCGTTTAGAGCTGGGGCGGCATCAGAGGCAGGTGAACTCAGTAAGTGGCGCAAATATGAGTGTCTGAGAGATGACTACATATTTGTGCCATTTGCTGTAGAGACTATCGGTCCGTGGGGTCCACGTGCGGTGGAGTTCCTAAAGGAACTCCATCCGCGGCTGGTCGTTGCTGCTGGTGATAAGAGGGCTGGTTTTTTTCTCGCTCAAAGGCTAAGTATAGGCATTCAGCGGGAAAATTGAGCCAGTGTTCTTGGCACGATACCGCGGGGAGTAGGACTATATGATAAATAAATTTCTAGTTTTAGTTTTTTTTTATTATTATAGTTTTTAATATTTTATGTAATAGAATATTGTATTTTAAAAGCACCATGACATTATTCTAATGTTTCATTAGTAATCTTTAGTGCTGTAAAAATGATATTCATTTTTATTCTTTGTACCTATTCATTAAAAAATTATAAAAAGAAATACAATTCCTTTGAATATTTAAGCATCAATAAAATGAAATGTACGAGTAGTAAATTATAAAAATAAGACATATAAATCTTAAAAAGAGACTGTTAATATTTTCGCTCATGACTGAACTTTATATTTTAACATTTCGTATTTCAAGTATTTTTTTAGTACACGAAATTTTTGACAAAGAATTTATGAAACATCATGCTTGCCCAATATTTTACTAAGGCTAAAGTTGTTTCATTTTAGGTCACAGCAAGTTGCTGAACGAATAGTTTTTAATAGCAATGGTTTTCATATATTCTTCGTTTCGAAGAATGAAACGTTTCGTGGATATAGAAGGAACCATTTTTTCCGCAGAGCAAGGAATAACCGCGTTGTAGATCAGTGAGATTCAATGCTCTGTGATTATTCCGTTGCAGCCATATGGGTTCAAATATTTAAAAATATAGTATAATATTATATATTATGTAGCATATTCTACTATATAGCATATTCTACTATGTAGCATATTAAACAGAGCAATCACTGTGCTTCTGATAATATATTGAGGGCCATTGTGGCTCTAATTAATTGATCAAAGTAATTTACCTGTAAGTGTCCTTCGATCAAAGTTATATGAAGTTGACGCCTTTTATGCTTTTTTTGCTTTACACATAAATACCTCCCCCCTCACAGCACTGCCGCAGCAAGGTATGTTTTGATGCAACCGATGGACAGTCCTCAAAGTAGATGTTACATAACAGTTATTCATCGGGGTAAGAGTTTTAATAAGTCGATACTTTTTTGTATATAACAAGATAGTATCGGGCATATAAAGATTAGAACGTTACTCCTTTTTCTTTATTTTGTGTTTTAAGATTGTGAATATTGTGCATAAACCTTAAGGTTTGCCCATGAATTTTATGCAATTATATTTTTTTGTAATAGCAAATGCATCAACTTTAGTTTATATATCAAAAATGTAAAAACAAAATTATGACTAGTCTTTTTTCAATTAATTTTATAACTTTTAAAACTCAGGGAGGATGTACTTAACTCACACACTAATGAAATAGTTTCGAGCCACTGAGACATTTTTTTATTATTTAATATTTTAGACCATTTGGAATAAAATAAGGTCAGGCGAATTTGTTTACCTCTATGGCTCTGTTTACCTCTATTCTTTCTTCCTCGATGGCTGGGCTCGATGCCTAGCACAAACTACTTGATTATATCGCCTCTGCTGGTATAGAGCAACTACTGGAGGATATTGCATGCTTAGTGAGCTGTTACTGATGGAGACAGGTCCCAATAGTTTAAAGTTTGTTTAAGATTGATGACGATTCTTTGATATTTTTAGGATAAAATTCTATACCAAGTAAGAAGAAACTTTGGTTTGCTTATCAGCTTTCTTTATAATCATTGGTTACGTCTTATAGAAGTGATGTATAAATATTCATATAAAACATAATTCAATGCATCGTCTACCCGCTAGTAGCACCGCAAGGCTGATATGTAATGTACGGACTGTCGTTCTGTCTCATACATAGATTTTATATTGAGTTTTTTTTACACTGTGGGCAATTATATTATATACATTTTGCCAGTAAGTATGAACGTATAAATATTCATATATAATAAAATTCAATGCCTCGTGTACCTTCTCGTGGCAACGCAAGGCAGATATATTATAATGTACATACGTAAAATTTTATTTTACGCTGTAAGCGATGAATTTATTACTTTTATTTATGATTATGATATGAATTAAACAGAAACAACTTTTTTGCAGCTTTAAACGAAGTATGTGTTTCAGTAATTATTAAAGTAAATTGATTATTCAAAATATTACATGAGCATTAGAGATGTGTACATTTGAATAAGGTTAGGTTAGTGGTTCATAAGGTTTTGTATATAATATCATTGACTGTAAGTACTAAGATTTTTAATAAATAAATTAATTTAAAGTCAATAGAATAATAAACCTCCGTGTAGTGGCGGGTTACAATACCCACTATCCCATATCTTAGTGTGGGTGTCGTAAAAGTCGACAGAGGGAAACTGAGGCAGAAGATGGACAGCAGCATCTATCTGATAATAGCAATAGCAATAAAAAAATACTGTGGTTGCCAACCCGCTCGTCATGCGTGGCAATATACCCCCATCCCCATGAGCAATGACAATAATAAACGGCCCCCAGTGGTAAAGGCGTGGCAGGGGGTACTAAGAATCTCCGGTGGAGGTTCGGTTGCCACCTACGCCTTACTTTAACTTATAACGTACGCACCCTGAGGACTGACGAGAAGATCCTGGAGCTGGAAGAAAAGATAGACAATTTGCGCTGGAATATTATAGGATTATCCGAAGTCCGAAGAGAGGGGGAGGATACGGTAATCCTCGAATCCGGTAACATGTTCTATGTCCGGGAGGGCGACTATCTGTCTAAACGTTAAGTTGGAGAGGTGTCGTCTAATGAAGTTAACGTTCCGTCCCCCTCGTGCTCCAATCCAAAGTCCTGAAACATTTCAGCTCGAGGTACAAAAGCGTACTCAGTGCCTAGAAGATTGCAATGCAGTGGACGATATAAATGAAAAGCTCGTGAAAACTGTCCATGCGGTCGAAGCTAAGTTTTCCAAGACCCACCGTAGATGAACACAAAAACTCTCCGATCACACTCTTAATCTCATGGCTGTTAGACGGAAATTGAGGCTGCAGTAGATTTAGTAGCATACAGGCAACTCAACAGAGAGATCTCCAAATGCATGCGGTGGGACTTATGCGACTTTAATACTGCTCACGTTGAAGAATCAATTGAGCGGAACCAGGGCTCCAAAATCTTTTCCAGAGATCTGTCTGCCAGAAAGTGCCAACTGTCAAAGCTAAAGACCTAATGTGGTAGCATCGATTCCAAGACAACTGGGATTTTGAGTGAGATTGAGAGGTTCTATGGGCAGCTGTACACGTCATCGTTGGAGTCATGTGTGTAACGATCCAAGAAAAAGTCTTATCCGACACTATTCCGATAATATCCCGGACGACAGTCCAACTCTCCAACACCTTAAAAACGGCAAGTCTCCGGGTGAGGATGGAATTGCAGCGGGGCTTCTGAAAGTGGCTGGAAAACCGGTACTTAAAGTCCTTTAGAAGCTCTTTAATTCCGGTCTTCATGGAGGTACTACTCCGGAGGCGTGAAGGAGAAGTGCGGTGGTCTTGTTCTTCAAGAAAGGTGACTACGCTCTCTTGAAGAACTACAGACCAATTTCCCCTCTGAACCGCGTCTACTTGCTGTTTTCCAAGTCATTACGAATCGTCTTGCGCGCAGACTTTAGGACTTCCAGCCTCCCGAACAAGCCGGTTTCCGAAAAAGCTTTAGCACCATAGACCATATACATACCATTCGGCAAATTGTACAGAAGTCAGAAGAGTACAATTTGCCACTATGTCTGGCGTATGTGGACTATGAGAAAGCTTTTGATTCCATCGAAATTTGGGCGGTGCTGCAGTCCCTTCAGCGGTGCCAAGTTGACAGTCAGTATATCGAAGTGCTGAAGTGCTTTTACAGTAGGGCTACGATCGCTATCCGAGTACAGAACCAGAGTACGAAACCTATCCAATTGCAGAGAGGTGTAAGACAGGGAGACGTCATATCGCCGAAACTCTTCACCGCTGCATTGGAAGACGTTTTCAAGCTTCTGGACTGGAAAGGATACGGTATCAACATCAATGGCGAGTACATCACTCACCTTCGATTCGCCGACGATATAGTCCTTATGGCAGAATCGCTGGAGGACCTAAGCACTATGCTCAATGACCTCAATAGTGTTTCCCAACGGATAGGTCTTAAGATGAACATGGACAAAACAAAGATCGTGTATAATGTCCATGCACACTTATGCCGGTAGTTGTTGGGAGAACTAAGCTTGAAGTTGTTGACGAGTATGTTTACCTGGGACAAATAGTCCGACTAGGTAAGTCCAACTTCGACCGAGAGGTCAATCGATGGTTTCAACACGGTTGGGCAGCGTTCGGGAAATTACGGCACATCTTCTCGTCAGCTATGCCTCAAAACTTGAAAACGAGACTGTACAACCAGTGCGTGTTGCCAGTGATGACTTACGGAACTGAGACGTGGCCCTTCACTGCTGGCCGGATGAGGAAGCTCAAGATCGCTCAGCGAGCTATGGAGAGGGCTATGCTCGGAATTTCTCTGCGTGATAAACTCAGAAATGAGGATATCCGCAAGAGAACCAGAGTGACCGACATAGCCCAACGGATTAGTAAGCTGAAGTGGCAATGGGCCGGCCATATAGCTCGAAGAACCGACAACCGATGGGGAAAAAAGGTTCTCGAGTGGCAGCCTCGTACCGGCAAGCGGAGTGTTGGGCGTCCCCCCACTAGATGGAGTGACGACCTGGTAAGTTATGCGGGAAGTTGATGGATGCAGGTGGCTCAGGACCGTGCTTTGTGGCATTCCTTGGGGGAGGCCTATGTTCAGCAGTGGACTTGTGAAGGGCTGTAATGATGATGATGATAGTCCTTACTGCAGAGTCGCTGGAGGAGCTAAGCACTATGCTCAATAACCTCAATAATGTCTCCTAACGGACACATTTTAATATGGACATGGACAAAACAAAAATCATGTTTAACATCCATGTCACACCTATGCCGGTAGTTGTTGGGAGCACTAAGATGGAAGTTGTTGACGAATATGTTTACCTAGGACAAATTGTCCGCCTAGGTAAGTGTAACTTCGACCAAGAGGTCAATCGACGAATTCAACTCGCCTGAGATTACGACACATCTTCTTGTTAGACATACCTCAAAACTTCAAATTTAGATTGTTCAACCAGTGCGTGTTGCTAGTGATGACTTATGGAGCTGAGATGTAATCCATCACTGCTGGCCGTAAAAGGAAGCTCAAAGTCACTCAGCAAGCTATGGAGAGAGCTTTGCACGGTGTTTCTCTGCGTCTGCGACTTAAAAACGAGGATATCCGCAGTAGAACCAGAGTAACTGACATAGCCCAAAGAATTAGTATGCTGAAGTGGTAATGGGCTGGCAAATAACTAGTAGACTAGTTATTTAGATGCATATACAATATACATATTAGATATATAAATACAATATAAATATTGAGTTGATTGAAAAATTATGTACTTTCTGTCTCATAATATAGATTTCACATTTCGTGCTTTTGTTAATTTACCCTACAAGTTATTGAAATGTAAAAGTTATGTACAATGGAATCATCTAAAACGATTATGAATGTTTCAGTAAGTTTTCTCAATTCTTTTTATAATAAAATCCATAAATTTCACTAAAAAAACAATTTTAAACTTTTTAATTTGAAGATATGACTCGCTGATTCAACACGAAAACTTCACAATGACATGAGGTGTATAGTGTTGCCAGTGGGTGCTGATATAGGCTGGAATACAAGTAAAAATCTTATTTTTATTCCGGATGGGTAAAATTCGTGTGATTCGGTCCGTCAATTCATGACTACATAGTATGCAAACACAGTGGAGGCGTCAACGAATATAATTCGCTACCGCTATTAGCTTTGAATAATACATATTTACTCGTCTCGGTTCGTTGCTTACAATTTGGGTTCAAAGAAAACGTGATTTTGTGTCAATTATTTCGCTCTGTATATTCCGTGAACACGTGTTTGTTTCAACAAAAAATAAAAATTTCAACGAAAAATTGTGATGGAAGTAAATGCTTTTAATGCTACTGACTGCATCTTTGTGGAAAAATTTATGACAATGTTATGTACAACCAATTTGTATTGATAGTGATGACATATGTATCGGTGACTTGGTTCTTCACTGCTGGTGAATGTGGAATCATAAGGCAACTTAGTAGACTATGGAGAGGGCTGTTTATGCACAGAGTTTAAAGCGTAATGAAATAGGTACGTTAAAAAACTGAATATATCCGCAGTAGAACCAGAATAACCTGCATAGCCTCAAAAAAGATTTTAGAGTGACAGCCTCGTACCGGTAAACGAAGTACCTAGTTCGGAACTTTGATATATAGCGCGATTTAGACTTCTGTACATTTCGCTAGTGGCGCGACGACAGTGCCGCTACAGAAGTATAGGGCGGCCCCCCATTCGATGTCCTAGTAAGAAGTGCGAAAAATTGATGACTTCCTTTGAAATAAGTTGATGGTTGATTTTTACCTTAATTCTAACTGAATATCATAAATTTGCAATGTCACATTTTTTGCCTCAGGGAAATACTATATGGCGTTTTAAGTAAAAATATTGAAGACCACGATGTGTGGCAATTTCCTAGACTAGACTAGACGTGGTAGAGCCATGCTGCAGCTGTTTTAATTGTATAGTTGTAGTGTGAATGGATCGGCACGATCAAGAAAGGACCATGCTCGCACAAAATAGCAGCTTAATGCTGCTGTGTTTCGTATGGTGAGTATAGAGAACCGGAGATGTTTTTACTGCAAAAGAGGCATTTCATTTTAGTTCACACGGCTGACAACGCATATGCATTTGGATTCGCAAACGAAGATAGCTGTAGATTTCTATGAGCCACAGCAACCACTTACCATCAGGTGTATTGTGTGCTCGCTCGTCACCCTTATCCTATAAAAAAAATATTGGATCGAACCCATCTAGGGAGCTGGGTTGGATTCGTTAACAAATTTCATCGCCGGAACAACTGCTAGCATTGATTTAACATGGACGATTTATTTTACTGTCATCTGATGCACTTACATCTTAATCTATCTCATTCATTAGAATAGTCATTAAGTACAAGATGCTATGATTTTCCAGCGACTCTGCTATAATTACTTTAATGTGTTGGTAATTCTAAGACGAGTGCTGTGTTATTTATTATCCAGTAGCTTTAAACCGTTTTTCAACGGGGAAAAGTTTTATAGATTTAACATCATCCAGTCTGATACATTTGCATAGGTCTTTTCTCTCATTATTAGCTCGAAAAATAAAGATAAAAGTACAGATTTGCCAATACTATACTTAAATTACTACTTCTTTTATATCGCGTTTCTTTAAGAATTGGTTTGGCAGAAGTTTCATTAATAAGACTCATAGTTAAACCTAATAATACCCAAGGAGTATATCACTAGCGTTTTCTTCGTTGCCTTTTAGTCTCTAACCACAGTGTTTACTATTAGGATCAATTTTGTTTATGATTAACACTACATACATGATCACAATATTATAAAACATGGTGAATACAATTTTAACGCAAAGGTTGTTCAGGTATTATACAAATTTTAAGGTCACAAGCAACAAATGACCTTTGGTTTTAAGATGGATTCCTAAATATCCAAAAATAATAACAATTACCAAAAATGCAGATTATGAAGACACATAATTTTGAACTTTTTGATTTTAGTTTGTATATTTTTTTTATAGGATAGGGTGACAAACGAGCACACAGTCCACCTGACGGTAAGTGGTTGCTGCGGCCCATAGACATCTACATTTATCCTCAATAAGGAATCAAAATGTAGATTCGTCGTCACCCGTGAGGACTAAAGTGGAATGCCTCGTTTCCAGTAAAATGGGTATCCGGTTCACTACACTCACCATACGAAACACAGCAGTGTCAAGCTGCTATTTTACTCTGGTATTCTGTGAAGGCGTGGTCCTTCCCCGGTCGAGCCGACCAATTCGTGCTACAAATATACTACTAATATAGCTGCAGCATGACTCTACCACGTAGAAGTATTGTATAATGATCGGTGTTAAAAATTGGGGGCAATTAACGAAACCTATCTTATGAACCGCCGCTGAATAATCTTAATTCGCTGAAATTGTTTATTATAAATAGGGTCCCATGCAATGTATGCATATTCCAGACTAGGAATCATTTAACGATCTTTGTGATTATTGCAGACGATTTTAGCAGTGGTGACACTTCTTTTGGTAACTATAAATACCGATTTAGGAGCGGCAAGAGCAGCCTTACCTTGTCCCGACGTATGAAACATTAAATGGAATATTGTCGCTTTCATGCCGCTTCGTTATTTATTAGGAAGTTTGTCAAACTAGGCTCTCGTGTAATTTCTGGCTCACTGTGGCGTAGGTTCTTCACTGTATCCGTTCTCGTGTGTTGTCCACTGTCTTCACTATATGCGTTTAAAATTATACTTCGGGAGAAGAGCACTATATTTATAAATTTTCTTATAGTTGACTATGTAAATTGCAATTATTTCGAAGCAGAAGTACGCAAACTTTTTTTTTAATGGGATAGGGTGACAAACGAGCACACAGTTGCTGTGGCCCATAGACACCTACATTCATCCTCGTTTGCGAATCAAAATGCAATTGCGTTGTCACCTGTGAAGACTAAGATGGAATGCCTTTTTTCCAGTAAAAAGGGTCTCCGGTTCTCTACACTCACCATACGAAACACAGCAGTGTTAAGCTGCTATTTTACGCTGGTATTCTGTGAGAGCGTGGTCCTTCCCCGGTCGAGCCGACCCATTCGTGCTACATCTATACTACTAATATAGGTGCAGCATGGCTCTACTACGTATTAAATTCGTATGGTAAGTATAGAGAATCGGAGACCTCGGGAGACCTTATTCCTCAGGGGTGCATTTCGATTCTTAAATGAGAAAAGATGTAGGAAATATCTATGGACCTATCCACTTACCATCAGGTGGAATGTGTGTTCGTTTGTCACCCTTATTCTATAAACATTATCTAATATATAAAAATTTATATTTATTTGTTCGTATTTTATGCGCTGCCGTACCGTTCATTGGATTGTATTAAAACTTCGTGTCGATAAATGTATTTGAAAGTTATACAGATATTATTAAAATTCATTGAATGTATTATTCCTAAGTATCACTGTTCCAAATTTAAAACGATATTTCCACAATTACTTTTTTTGCGGGAGCAACTCGCCGGGTACCGGCTAGTATCTAAACAAAGATGTTGCTTACTTCATGCGAGATTTTAATAATCTCTTATGAGGATTATGTGCCTTTTAACAAATTTTTTGATTTCGATTTTTGACGAGTTACCAACAAAAAATAAATAATTTCTTAAGTTATTTATACTGCTTAGCATTGTCGCGAAACTAAAAAATACATTCGTTTTTTGTTCTGCAGAAAATAATAAATATTAAAACAATAAGTTATTATGGAAATCGAATTACTCGACAAATTTACACATGATCTAAACTAAGCTGTAGTTAAAAATAGGTTAATTGGCTGAAAAAACTATTATCGGTTAATTTGTTTGCTGATTATAATAAATCAAATTATCGAATTTCATTATAGAAAGTTTAAGCCGAAATTCAAGTAAACTAATAAATAGTTGTAAAGCTTTGATATGATGATTAAGGATGTTTCAAATGCTATCGATATTTTATTTTTATCTTATATGCTAAAAATCATTCGCAACATTAAACTTGCCATTAACTATTTTATCAGTGCTGGTGGGAATCGAACTCGAGTCGGTTTTCATAAATTAATACAAAAATGACAGTAAAAAAGTAAAAAAATAAAGTTGACAAAATAAAAAGGACAAGTAAGAGCTACAATTAATTAAAGGTTAAGTGGTTACAATACAAATTGCTTTCGTTACATTTGTTGTCGTAATAATTACATCAGAACGCGGATGCAGCCTTCTAGACCTTTTAAACATTTTATTTTTATTGAAAACTGTCTAAAATAAAAATAAAATAAATAATAACATGGAGAACGATAAATCTTCACTACTTTCAAGGCCCGAGTGATAATAACATAAAGAAATTGGGTTTTCATATTCATAACATACATCTAACCGTGTACTGGAGGTATAGGAATATCCACTACCTCATATCGTCCTCTGAGTGTCGTAAAAGGCGACAGAGGAAACCTTAAACAGGCTATGGGCAGTTGAATCTTATTGACAATAACTCAAAATTATAAAAACCTACCAAACCTAGCGTGACAACTACGGCAAAATCTCCTTATAGATGCAAATGGATAAATGAATGAATGCATTACTCATCAGGGAAAATTCTTAATGAGAGTTATGAACGAGTTCTGACAAAAAAAGTATATTAGTTATCAGGATAAACCGTGTGAAATTATCAGAAGTAGGTATAATGTGCAGTTTTTGGTTTGTTTTATAATATTTGACGCGTTACTTAAGAAAAATAAAAGTGGCAATAGACTTAGGTTGCTCCTTCTAATTACTAATCCGTAATTAATACGTGCTATTTCTGCGTGATGTTTCATGTTTATTAAGCATAAAAGCTATCGCATTTTCTTTAAAATTAATATTCTATGGTAACTCATTTACAGTTTAGGCCACACATAATATATAAATAAAAATTGCGGTAGCTAACTCTGATATCAAATTTGGCTTAATCGCCCTATAGGCAATCTCTGGGGTAGGTCTAATTTCAACAAAGGACTTTTATAAGATGGAATGTATGGAGGGATGATGGGTGTAAAAACCGTCAATAATCACTATATTCAAACTTCACAGACAAGTGATGAGAATATAAAGTTATTTTCAAAGGAAAGCATGCCAGCTGGTGCATACTTGAAAAGGCCTATATTTGGCAATTTAAAATGTGCGAGAAAGGCCAATAAAACGAGATAATAAGTCACTAAGGAATCATTATTATTATATTTCGTGGCGTTACTTAGTTACAGTCTACTCCGTTGCAGATGGGCTTAAATTCTAGCAGGCAAATAATTTATTTGTTTTTTTTTGTTTTCTTTTTTGTTGCAACAAACAAAAGCAATGAAACTGTATCCGTTGCGACTTTAATAATTTGTCTTTATTTATAGAACAAGGGTAGCAAACGAGCAAAAAGTCAACTTGATAGTAAGTTGATGTTACGGCGCATAGGCATCTACATCTATCGTTGATTAAGAATCATAATAAAGATGCATTGTCACCACTGAGGACTAAGATGGAATGCCTCGTTTCCAGTAAATGGGTGTTGTTGTGAAAAAGAAAAGGGGAGATCTCCCGCCAGGCAATGTGTTCAGTCCGGGGAGCGGCCAAAGTTTCGAGTTGTAGTTCGGAGCTATTCTATATAAACTGCTTTTACTTGGGAACTTTGATAGTGCGATTTAGGCTTCGATATGTTTCGCTTGTGGCGCTACCACAGCGCCACAACATCACCTCCCTGCTCAAAACAGAGGACGATAGTGCTGTTAAATTGCCAGTACGTCCTCAATGCCAGTGGGGAATGCATACTGTGTGCGAAAGAGCAAGTGACGCCGCGCCGGTGCAAGCGTTATGGCGGTATGTAATGCATGTCATACTACGCACTTGCAAGTGATGCCGGTGAGAATGATGAGCCGGAGCAAGTGTCAGAAGTCTGCCTTTTAAATCTGTGGTAAGTCGAGATGAAGAGAAGTTGGACTTGCTTAGAGGAGTTGAAGACTGCAGATGACGATTTTTGGGACTGAAAAATAGGTTTTCTTGAGGATAATGACGAAGGCTTGAAGTTAAAGTTTTCCAAAGGTCGTGGTCACCCCTGTGGTCTTAAAAAGGAAAAGAGAAGATCTCCCGCCAGGGAAGGTGTTCAGCCCGAGGAGCGGCCAAAGCTTCGAGTGGTAGTTTGGAGCTATTGTATATAAACTGCTTTTACTTCGGAACTTTGATAGCGCGATTAAGGTTTCGGTAAGTATCGCTTATGGCACGACGATAGCGCCACCACAAGGTTTTTGTTCTTTACACTCATCATACGAAACACAGCAGAATTAATTTGATATTTCATGCTGATATTTTGTGAGAGTGTGGTCCTTCCTATATCGACCCGATCCATTCGTGGTACAATGATAATATAGCTTCTGCGTGGTCCTGTCACGTTTTAAATCTTTTCTCACAAGCGGATACTTGTCGGGATAAGTTTCAAATATTTAATAAATCGAATGTGTAGTATTCGCATAAATATACGAAATCATTATGAATTTTTATGAATTTTTAATAATTTTTTTATAGAATAGGGTGACAAAAGAACACAGTTCACCTGATGGTAAGTGGTTGCTGTGGCCCACAGACATCTACATCGATCCTCGTTTGAGAATTAAAATGCAGATGTGTTGTCACCCGTGAGGACTAAGATGGAATGCCTCTTTTCCATTAAAAAGGGGATTCTCTACACTTACCATACGAAACACAGCGATTTTACGCTGGTATTCTGTACGAGCTTGAGCCGACCCATTCGTGCTACAACTATACTACTAATATAGCTGCAGCATGGCTCTACCGCGTATAAAATATAATTTATTCGTAAATTACTAATGAAATCCAACGCCTTTTTGTGTTGGTATTTATTGATCACTAAGCCTCTTGAAAATCTAATTTCTTTGAAGGGTTCATAAAGAATCTTTTCAGACAAAAAAGATAAAGGATCCATATGATCCAGAATGAAATAGGTGCGTGGGAAAAATGAACTCATTCTAGAAGATTATTTATTACGAAGCAATGTATTACATAGTCACCAAGCTACATAAAATAATATATTATCATACTTTTGTAATTTAATTATAACACATAAATGTTGGAACAGCTTTCAGTAGCAAATTTTTTCAGATTCTAGGTTCGAATGATTCCTTTTTGTACTTTGTTACTCTAACGACTTGAAACTAACGTCTTAAATGCTTAACATCATTTATCCATCCATTTAACATATTTAACATCATTATCAAAACATATATGTAACTGCTATCTCGAAAACAGCTCTAAAAATTTAGATGTAATTGTTTATTTAGATATCTAAGATTATCTAGAAATTTGTCATCTAGATCTAAAAAAAAATTGGCCAAGTGCGTGTCGGGCCACGCACAATGTAGAGGTAGGGTTCAGTAGTTGCCCGTCACAATACGTGGGCTTTCTTGATAATGAGCATAATAAGTGAGTTTGCGGTTTGACCACTATAAGTACTAAAATGGGCCCAAATAGGAAGATAGAAGTAACTGAAGAACTTATTTTCAAATGAGACATAGGGAGTGGCATTCAAAAAAGATTAAAAAAGCCCTAAGATATACATATGACCGTAACGAACCTTCACGTAAACCATCACTGTCCTAAAATATCCTGAGGTCACTCGCGTTAACCAAGAGTGTGACGAATGAAACTGTATAAGGCTATATGACTGTATAAATACTCTGAATGAGGCCCACAATAACTACCAACAAAACAATAAATGAAAGTAGTAAGTAAGTAAGAAAGATCCTCCTTACCCATCCCGCAAATGAAAAAGTAAAGCTATAATAGCAGTACTGCATATAAGTCGTTTTCTTTATAAAATGTTTATTGTTTAGTTTACAATAACATAACAAAGTTATAATGCACCTAGTTCTAGGTCATTTTCTTTGGAGTGTGTTTACTAATCCAGGTGCATTTTATAACTTGGTCAACTATTACTCGTAAATTTTTTAAATTCTTCTTAGCTGTCATATTTTTCCTTTTAACTTCATTATATATACCACTATGGTGTATACTTTCACATTTTCAAAAACAGCGGTTTAGTTGGTAGAGAGGGGAGGGGGGCACATGCATATAATGAAAATACCACTTTAAAGCTAAATATTTCGCAAACAGAAAAGATGTTGTTCCACACCTCCAGTATTTTTGAAAGACCTATCCAACGACACCCCACACGATGGAATAGACCGGTAAAAAAATCATATTTCATTTACTTGTATGGGAGGTACCCAAAATAAAAATGTTTTTACAATTTTATTTCACAGTTTTCTAGGCGTCATTAATATCTATGACTATGCCAAAGTACAGATATGTAGCACCTAGGGTCTCTGAGTAAAATCGAGGACGTACGGACGGACGGACGGACAGATATGTAGCACCTAGGGTCTCTGAGTAAAACCGAGGACGTACGGACGGGCGGACGGACATGGCGAAACGAAAGGGTTCAATTTTGTGTAACTACGGAACCCTAAAATTGTGCAAATTTTGAAATAAATTAGAAACCTGCAAGAATACCGTAAATTTAATTTAAATTAAAACAAAAAATAGTTATATTCTTAAATATTTAATATTTAGGTTAACAGGAATATTCTTAGTTAAGTAGCATTTTTAGTTTATATAACTCATAACAAAACAATTGCAATGAAATTGCTTTTCTCCCTTACATTAATTTTTTCTCGTACTCAAAGGTAGCGGTAATAAAAATAAGAAAGATTTCTCAAGTTCATTTTATTTAACAGTTATTTTCACAAACGTATAAGCAAGCACCACTATGCTATATTCAGTGCGAGAGAATCCCCTTAGTAGCTCCCTTTTTTTCATAACAAAACAATTGTGTTCATATTCCCTCTTCCCATCGTGATAAAATATTATAGTAATGTTCTCCGGAATATAATATTTACTCATTGTGCTGAGCAACAGATGTTTTCATAAAGTGACATCATTTGATAGGGAATGCTTGTAGAAAATAAGTATGTTCCTAAGATACAGACTCGTTTAGTTTAGGAGTCAGAGACTTCATTAAATTTCTTGTGATTTATTTTTGATAATAAATAATTATTATTATTATTATTATTATTGAGCCATGGTAGCTCAGAGGCTTAGCGTAAAAATAATTGCGTAAAAAAATTTAGCGCTCGCTGTAAATATCACAGTACGCAAAATCGACCCGGGTTCGATCTCCGCTGGTGCCAACGAAATTGATAAAATAATTTCAAGTGCTGATTTACCAAGTTCTCAATGGTAATAGAAACAGAAACAGATTTTTTTATTCAATATAGATTATATATAATACTTACTGAAAGTCACTCTTTTGTTTAATTACTACTGGTCGGAAAAATAGAAAACTTCTGTCCTGGGAGGAACCAGCACGAAACCCAGCGGGACTTATTTAAAAAAAAACAGCTTTCAATCGTGTATGTTACACAATTAACAATAAAATAATTTAAATAACACAAAAGGGGCTATTATCATCCATAAATTCCTTAATATTATAATAACTCTTTTTATACAAACTTAGTTTAATAAAGTTTTTGAACTTTGAGCAGGTTAAATATTGTATATTTACTAGAATTTTGTTGTAAATCGCCCCAAGAATGAATTACTGACTCGGTGGAGTCGAGTTACTGGTACTACTAGCTTGTGTCTGTTCCTAGTATTTACAGACCAAATATCACTCATTTTTGTAAAACTATTTTTATTTTTGTGTACGTACATTACATTTTTATAAACGTATTGAGATACCAAAGTTAAAATATTAATTTCCTTAATTTTATGTCGCAGTGACTCTTTGAGCTTTAAATTATAAATTGCTTTTATGGGCCTCTTCTGCAAAACAAATATAATTTCAGTTCAGCTGCATGTCCCCATAGCAAAATACCATACGACATTATACCAGATGGAAGTTAGCGTAGAACATTCTTTTTTTTTAACTAAACTGTATGCCAATTAATTGCTATATAAATGCTCCAGCAGAATCCGAAATTGCTCCACCTCTCTTGTTATTAGTTAATTTATAATTAATTTTTTAAAAATTTAAGTATCGAAAGTTTAATTTCGCTATAAAATATAAAATATCTACTTTTTAAAATTAAACTGTATGTCAATTAATTGCTCTTTAAATGCTCCAGCAGAATCCTAAATCGCTCCACCTCTATTGTTATTAGTTAATTTATAATTAATTTAATTACGACGAAAACCGCCAATACGGTTTTCGTCGGGGTCGATATGCTGGTGATCTTCTGGTCTACCTGACCCATAGATGGGTAGAGGCAGTAGAGTCCAAGGGGGAGGCGTTGGCCGTTAGTTTGGACATTGCGAAGGCCTTCGATCAGCTTCCCGAGAAATTGTGCGATTGGATCACCAGCTGCCTTGCAGATCGGAGCATCAAGGTCGCTGTAGACGGTGCATGCTCCAACTACAAGCCTATTAACGCTGGTGTTCTACAAAGCTGTGTGCTATCACCAACGCTATTTCTTCTGCATATCAATGATATGTTGCTAACTGGTAACATTCATTGCTATGCGGATGACAGCACTGGTGATGCTCTATACACCGGCCGTGCCAATATTTCTCGGGAAAACATTGCCGAGTACCGGAACAAACTTGTGTCTGAAGTCGAATCGGTTATGGCGGCTGTACACGCTCGTCTCGTCGCCTCGCCTGCCTTTCGTCGCGTAGAGGTTCGACACGAGAGCACACCATGTACATACTCGTTGTATCACTTGAACTCCGAATGTCCACTGCGATGGACGTGGAAGAAACTGTTGCTGTGTTTTGCTTTTGCTATTTTTTGTTATAATTTTTTACATATTTCCAATAAAAAGAAAATTATTAAGCCATGGTGGATTGTTTCTATTCACTGTAATAGAACCATGTAAGTTCCTATATTGTATTTGACAATATTGAACCATTTTTTTTGGATAATTTTTATAATTATCTGAAAACGCTCTCGTTTTCATCGGGAGACTCACGAAACCCCTTGACTCGAGCAAAAAACCGACACGCTTCTGAGAGCGAACGAGGACCGCGAGACGCGACGCAACGCGACGAGGGCACCATGTACACACTCGTACTCGGCCTGTCTCGTGGTGTCTCGACGAGCGTGTACAGCCGCCATTACAAATATCAAGCGCTCAAGTGTCCATTCCTTGACCTTGCGCTGATTCATATTTTACCTGCGTGCAACAGTCCCTTTTGTTCTCGCACAGCAGTTATCTTTTTTATCCTAAAGTAATCAAGGTTTTCTTTTCCTTTGCTGTGTTCATATAAAAATAAAATGGCAGATAGTTTAAAAACTTTATTGAAGAAGCGTAGTTCGATAAAATCAAAGCTTACAATTCACAACAATTATTTAAATTTAATTAAAAGTAGTTCTGATATTTCTGAGTTGCAACGTCTAGACTTAGCAGAGCGTTTTAATAAATTCGAAACCTTATATTCAGAATTTGATGAATTACAGACAAACATAGAAGTGCTTGCCGATGATGCGGGGTCTGCGTTAGTTGAGCGTGAGGACTTAGACCGTCAGTTCTTCAATCTGGTGGCCATCACGCGCAGCTTGCTCGGTGCTTCATCCAACGGTGCTGGGTCGGAGGCGGACTTGAGAGATGCTGAATTAGGTGCACACTGTTTTAAAAAGAATAGTTTTGTTCGTTTGCCTAAAATTAATTTACCTCATTTCGATGGGAACTACCAATGCTGGCTCGAATTTCGAAATACATTTACGTCATTGATTTACGATAACTCTAGTATCAATGAAATAAACAAGTTCCAAGAAACGCAGCCTTAGTTATTAGAAATGTTGATTTTAAAGGCGATCATTATAAAATTGCGTGGGACATGTTGTGTTAGCGGTATAACAACAACCGCCTCCTTGTCAGTAATCATGTGCAAGCTTTGTTTGATATCGATCTTATAGTCGAGGAGTCAAGTGTCTCAATCAGAAGTCTGGTAGATACACTTAATAAAAATGTAAGGGTACTAACAAAATTAAATCAGCCCACTCAATATTGAGACACATTATTAATATATGTCATGACTAAAAAATTTGATTTTATTTATATTAAAATTAAAAATTAGATTTTTTGTGACTGGGAAGAGCATAGGAACAATATTTTAAAAGATGATCCTACTTTAATGCAATTTTGTTCTTTTTTAAGCAGGAAAGCGGATTGGTTAGAGTCTGTCGAGTCAAATATCAATTCTTCTCAAAGTAATATAATTTTAGATTTAAATAATAGTCATACATATAAACATTCCAATTCTAAAGTCACTCAAGTTATAAAAAAATCACATAATAATTTTAATAAAATAAATGTCCACTTTGCTACAAGGCTCATACATTAATATATAAATGTGAATCCTTTAGAAACTTAACTATAGAGGATCGCATAAAAAAGGCAAATGATTACAATTATTGTATTAACTGCTTGCGCGTCGGACATTCTTCTAAGCAGTGCAAACTCACACATAGCAAATATTGCAAAACAAAGCACAATACGCTTTTGCATTTAGAATTTAGTGAACCCAAACCATTTTCTAATCCATTGCCTTCTGCTATGCCTTCTGCTATGCCTTCTGCTTTGCCTTCTGCTTTGTCTTCTGCGTCAAATATCGCACTATCAGCTAATTCCTTGCAGTTTGCTACATCTGCGCATGTTTTACTGTCCACAGCTATGGTGAACGTGGTCAGCGGGACGGGTAAGTAGTACACTGCGGGGCTATTGCTGGACAACGGTAATACCGCCAACTTTGTTACGCAGAGACTATCAGAGAAACTGGGTTTGTCACATCGCGGTACGAGCACCAAGGTAACGGGTATTAATAATCACATATCCACCAGTACACAGTCTTGTCACCTCACAATTGTGTCTTTATGCTGTGCTTTTACTGTTGATATCGAGTGTCATATTTTACCTGAAATAACAAAGGTTCTACCATCTTCATTCGTGCATATAAATCACGTCCCTATTCCTTCAGGTATTACATTAGCAGACCCGAACTTTAATTTTCCGTCGGTCGTAGACATCCTGGTAGGAGCTGAGGTGTTTTGGAATGTATTAGGCAGTAAAACTATAGATTTAGGGAAACATCTACCTAAGTCGTGCGAAACTAAATCTTGTTTCCGGTAGTATTTCGCATCAATCTAGTTTTGTTTCATCAGTCCTTTGTCATCATTCCAACGTCACTCCCGACCTAACTCAATCTTGGGAGCTTGTCGTATCGTATATCTAGTCGTATCGTATGTCTATCGTCAAAACATTCACTTTCTCTTGAAGAAAGAGTCTGTGAACACCTTCTTGCCCAAACCACCGTTCGTAAAAATGATAGTAGGTTTGTCGTGACGATGCCCTTAAAAGAGGACCCTAGAACTTTAGGGCATTCGTATGAAAACGCAAAAAAGCGTTTTCTATCCCTGGAGCGGCGATTCAAATGCGATGCTTTATTTAAAATTAATTATTGTGAATTCATGAGAGAATACGAGCATTTTGGTGATATGAATTTAGACTTTGACTGTACTTCTACGCCTAAAAATTCCGAGATCACATATTTCATTCCACATCATGGAGTCATTCGTAGCTCTAGTACCACTACTCAAATACTACGCGTAGTATACGACGCATCAGCCTCTACCAGTTCGGGTGTGTCTCTTAATGACATTTAGATGGTCGGTCCCGTAGTGCAAGACGATCTCTTTTCAATTTTAATACGTTTTTGTCAACATAGATACGTGGTCTCAGGTGATGTAGAGAAGATGTATAGAGCCATGGAGCTAAGTCCAGTCCAACGGACGTTCTACAAAAAATAATTTTTCGGTTTGATACTTCAGAACCTCTTAGAACCTATACATTAAATACGGTCACCTATGGTACCGCTTCTGCTCCTTATTTAGCTACGAAGTGTCTGGTAGGTCTAGCTGATAACATTGAGGATAATCAGGTCCAGCGGGCCATACGACGTGACTTCTACATTGATGACTATTTGAGTGGAGGAAACACCATGGCTGAGACTGTAGTAATTGCAAAACGGGTACAGTCGGTTCTATCTTCGGCTAAATTTAGCTTACGCAAATGGCGATCAAACCATCCTCAAATTCTAAATCAAATTACAAACACTAACAAATCGTATAATAGTCAGACGTTGCATTTTTCTGAGTAGGATTTAAATTCATATCAATCTAAAACTTTAGGTCTTAACTGGGCTTGCGATTCTGATTCACTTACTTATACTATTACCATAAAGTCAACCACTAAAGTCACTAAACATCACGTCGTCTCAGTTATCAGTCAGATCTTTGACCCATTAAGCCTCGTAGGTCCATGCGTTGTGGAAGCGAAAATAGTCATGTAGCGTTTATGGCTACACAACTATGAATGGGACGATGAAGTATCGCTCGAGGTCAGAAACCTTTGGTTGACATTCGAAAACACGATAACATCTTTAAATAATTTGAAGATTCCTCGTTGGGTTTTGCGTGAGGACTCTAGTACTTATGAAGTACACGTCTTCACCGATGGGTCCGAAAAAGCTTATGGCACATGTTTGTACATTCGGTTATGCAGTAACAGTAGTAAATCTATTGGCGTACAACTTCTAGTTTCTAAAAATCGTGTAGCGCCCATCAAGCCGACAACAATACCAAGGCTTGAACTATGCGGAGCTTTGTTACGTGCCAGGCTGTGTACTGGGGTCCAGGAAGCGCTAACTTTATCCATTCACCGGTGTAGATTCTGGTGCGACTCAACCATAGTCTTGGTTTGGCTCTCTACTCCAGCTAACAAATTAAAACCTTTTGTGAGAAATAGAGTCAACGAGATACAGGAGAGCACTTGTGGTCATACCTGGAGCTACGTACCGTCGAAGGACGACCCGGCGGATCTTGTTTCCCGTGGTCTTAACGCCGACGTTATCAAGGACACACCTTTGTGGTGGTCCGGACCCTCTTTTCTGTTGCGTAATGAAAATGAGTGGCCTAAAATGCCAAATACAGAGAAACATGATTTGCCGGATGTAGTGACTCATTTCACATGTAGTGATAGCGACCATTATGTACTTAGTAATCATTCACATTCAAAATATTCTAGTTTTCCAAAAATTCAAAGGTTGTTTGCATATGTACACAAATTTATACATAATTAAAAAAATAAAGATAAATTGTGTGGCGATCTTTCCGTATCCGAACTTCAAGATTCGTATAATGTAATAATACATTATTCATAGTTAGAAATGTTTTCTGAAGAACTTCATCTTTTAAAATTAAAAAAAAATTGCCATGCAATTGTATATTGATTTCTTTGACTCTGTTCATTGACGATTATAACTTCATCCGCGTGGGCGGGAGGCTTAATATCTCCCCCTACGATTTTAGTGTAAAGCATCCCATAATAATATGCAGTAAGCACATACTTACTAAGCTTATATTTCAAATAAAACATTTAGAGCTACTACATGCCGGTCCTCAATTACTATTGTCACATATAAGACAGACTTATTGGCCTATAGATGGTAAAAACCTTTCTATAAATATCGTGAATAAATGCCTTAAGTGTTTCAGACATAAAGCTCAAAGCGTTCAGCCTATAATGGGTCAACTACCTCAGTCAAGAACTCATCTTGAATTTCCATTTTTAAATTGTTATGTTGACTACGCTGGGCCAGTATTGGTGGCCAATCGCAGAGGTCGCGGCTGCAAACTTACAAAATTTTATATGTGCATTTTTGTTTGATCGGCAGTGAAAGCCGTACATTTGGAGCTCATCACTGACCTCACCTCTGAGGCTTCCATGGCCGCTCTAAATCGTTTCGTGGCGTGTCGAGGCAAGCCTCAAAGGATTACGTCCGATAACGGAACAAGTTTCGTCAAATGAAATGCATAGGTTCTTACATTCATCGAGTGTTGCATCTGAAATCGCACAACAGGGTATCGAATTTATGTTCACGCCTGATTACAGCCGACATTTTATTTCACTAGCTGAGGCTGCTGTTAAATCTTGCAAGCATCATTTAAAAATACTCTTAAAGCTTACCCATTTTATCTATGAGGAGATGGCTACTTGTCTTACGCACATAGAGGCGGTCTTGAATTCGCGTCTTCTTACTCCTCTATCTTCAGACCCTAACGATTTTTCGGCACTTACTCCCTCTCATTTCCTGATTGAACGACGACTCTTATCTGTACCACATTCCCAGGTGACTGATGCCAACATCACGCGACTGGATCGCAGGAGGAGAATACAGTACATCAGACAGCATTTCTGTAGCCACTTTCATAATGAATACACCTCGCTGCTGCAGGCCAAATCCAAGTGGTTTCATTCCAGAGGTGAAGTAAAGCCAGGGTCTTTAGTTATTATCAAGGACAAGACAACACTACCGCTCCTCTAGTCCCTGGGCCGGGTCATGATGACCTATCCCGGCGTAGACGGAGTCACACGAGTGGCTGAGTCGAAGACGAAGCGAGGCATCATTCGTCGTGCTGTCAACTGCATCTGCCCTCTGTCAATTGAAGATTGAAGACGTCTCGTCAACCCGGGGAATATGTTGGCGCACGTCATCGCGCCTTGGCCAAAATGAAGGACGCGTGGGGGCGTGGACCTATCACTAACCCTGCGACAGCGCAGGCGCTTCCGTCACTGACTCAGCTGCGAGACGCAGTAGCAGACGGGCACTTCATTTTCAATTTATAATATGTTTGTTTTAGAGGATTTACGGCATTAAACCTATTGTTAATACAGTCCACTTATTTTATTTCCAAAGTTCCGATAAGGCCTAAACAGACTGAGTGAATTGAAACTTCACATTTTTATACTTAATAGATTTTAATAAAGAAAATGTTCATCTGTTCATTTATGCGTGTAGAAAATTCAATTAGAAACTTGAGTACGACACTGCCTTGGCAGCTCGAAGGATAACTGAGTTCGAGTCGCGCCGTCGAAGAAATGCTTCAGATGTTTGGTCACGTAGAAAGAATGAACGAGGAAAGAGTTGAAAAATAAATTTGCTTTCAAAAAAAGCAAATTTATTTTTCAGAAGTGAACGGCAGAGTCGGTGAGGGACGCCCCAGACGAAGATTTATCGACCAAATCGGCGATACATTGAAAATGGGCCAAATTAGGAGTACACTAAACCGACGAGCGTGTATGCGTAGATATATGGATGTAAAGGAGGTGAGAGAGGTGTGTCAGGATCGCGCCAAATGGAAGTCCGTAGTCTCTGCTTACCCCTCTGTTGAGGAATTGTTTAGTGTTTTGTCAAGTTTGCCGAAAGGTACGTATACGATCTAAGATACTAAAGATTTTTCGCTAACTGGCTTTTTTGGAAGGCTGGGTCGGTAACTCTGCATGCAAGACAATTTGGAACTACTTTTTTAAAGCTGAGTTTTCTCGGAACTAAGGACTGGTGACTTGAATCTCTCAGTAAACACGTGACTTAATGTCTCTAGCAACACTAAGCAAGTTATGTAGGATCATAGGTTTTTGTTGCCACAATGATCAAGTTTGTAATATTCCTTATTAAATATTTTGGCATTATTTTATTACCACTCGCTTAATTACCGGACCAACTACCAACAATTTTTTTAGAATTTAAATGGTACTATTATACGCCGTGGCTCAAAGGAACGTTGACGAAATTAATTAACTCTATTAAAAGTTAAGATATATATATAATATGTAATTGGATTTTTGAAAACACCTCATATGATTCCGGTGAATTTTTGTATTTAGTTTTTGTTTTACTTTCAAATTTTATCTAGTTAAATGTCATTCCTAAGATTTGTATTTCTTGTGCCCTCCCGGTAGCTTAGGTCAAAAATCAGTTGTCGTTATATTGAGCCTCCCTGTAATCTGGTTAACAATTCCAACTTTTGACCCATATTTGCCTATTATCACCGGCTATTTTCAGAAACGCCGTGTAGTGGCGGTCAAGAATATCCACTACCCCATATCCTCCCGTGGGTGTCGTAAAAGGCGACAAAGGGAAAGAGGCAGGAGATGGGCAGCAGCATCTTCTTGATAACAACAAACTAACAATAAAAAAAAACTGCGGTTGCCAACCCGAACCAAACTATGGCAAATACCCCCCCTATGAATGACAGTAACAAAGAAACGGCCCCCAGTCCCCGGCGGCCCCGCTATTCCTGGCTACGGTGGCGACCATGGTAACGGCGGGGCAGGGGGTGCTAAGAATCTCCGGTGGAGATTCGGTTGCCACCTTAGACGACTCGACCTGGCAACGTACAACGCACGCACCCTGAGGACTGACGAGAAGATCGTGGAGCTGGAAGAAGAGATAGACAAGTTGCGCTAGCATATTATAGGATTATCCGAAGTCCGAAGAGAGGGGGAGGACACGGTAATCCTCGAATCCGGCAACTTGCTCTATCACCGGGAGGGCGACCATCTGTCCCAAGGAGGTGTCGGATTTATCGTCCACAAGTCTCTCGTTAACAACAAATCGGAAGTGTGTCGACGAGGGTTGCGTACCTTATACTCAGAATCACCAAACGGTATTCGCTGAAGGTCATACAGGTTTAAGCACCAACCTCGGCACACCCCGATGGGGAGGTGGAGGAAATGTATGAGGATATCTCTAGAGCCATGCATTCCTCCAAAACCCAATATACGGTGTTAATGGGAGACTTTAATGCAAAACTAGTCACAAGAGAGAACGGTGAGCTGAAAAGTAGGGAAATTTGGAATAGGGCAACGGAACCCAAGGGGCCAGCAGCTGGCCGACTTCATGGAGAAAGAGGGACTCTTTATGGTGAACTCTTTCTTCCAGAAGCGGCCCCACAGGAATTGGACTTGGTCGAGCCCCGACGGTTCGACAAAAAATGAGATTGACTTCATTATGACGACCAGACGACAACTGTTCAGTGATGTCTCAGTGATCGCGAGGGTGAAAACCGGCAGCGATCACCGAATGGTTAGAGGCACACTGAACCTAAACGTTAAGTTGGAGAGGTCTCGTCTAATGAAGTCAACGCTCCGTCCCCCTCGTGCTCTAATCCAAAGTCCCGAAACCTTTCAGCTCGAGTTACAAAACCCTTTTCAGTGCCTAGAAGACTGCAATGAAATGGACAATATGAATGACAAGCTCGTGGAAACTGTCCATGCGGTCGGAGCTAAGTTCTGCAAGACCCGCCGCAGAAGAACACAAAAACTCTCCGATCACACTCTTAATCTCATGGCTGTTAGACGGGAGATGAAGCTACATTCTTCAACAGACTTGACAGCATACAGGCATCTGAACAGACAGATCTCCAAATGCATGCGGCGGGACTTACGCAACTTCAATACAGCTCGTATTGAAGAAGCGATCGAGCGGAACCAAGGCTCCAAAGTCTTTGCCAGAGATCTGTCTGCCAGAAAGAGCCAACTGTCAAAGCTGAAGATAGAGTGTGGCAGCATCGTTTCCGGGACACCTGAGATTTTGAGTGAGATTGAGAGGTTCTATGGGCAGTTGTACACGTCATCATTGGAGCCACACGCAAGTGTGAGTAACGATCCAAGAGCGAGTCTCATCCGACACTATTCCGAATATATCCCGGACGTCAGTCTGAGCGAGATTAGAATGGCTTTCCAGCAGCTTAAAAACGGCAAGGCCCCAGGCGAGGATGGAACTACAGCGGAGCTTCTGAAAGCGGGTGGAAAACCGGTACTTGAAGTCCTTCAGAAGCTCTTTAATTCCGTCCTCCATGGTGGCATTACACCGGAGGCGTGGAGCAGAAGTGCGGTGGTTTTGTTCTTCAAGAAAGGTGACAACGCTCTCTTGAAGAACTACAGACCGATTTCCCTTCTGAGCCGCGTCTACGTGCTGTTTTCGAGAGTCATTACGAATCGTCTCGCGCGCAGACTTGACGACTTCCAGCCTCCCGAACAAGCCGGTTTCCGAAAGGGCTTTAGCACCATAGACCATATACATACCCTTCGGCAAATTGTACAGAAGTCCGAAGAGTACAATTTGTCACTATGTCTGGCGTATGTGGACTATGAGAAAGCCTTTGATTCCGTCGAAATTTGGGTCGTGTTGCAGTCCCTTCAGCGGTGTCAAGTTGACTGTCGGTATATCGAAGTGTTGAAGTGCTTGTACAGTAGGGCTACGATGGCTATCCGAGTACAGAACCAGAGTACGAAACCTATCCAATTGCAGAGAGGTGTAAGACAGGGTGACGTCATATCCCCGAAACTCTTCACCGCTGCATTGGAAGACGTTTTCAAGCTTCTGGACTGGAAAGGATACGGTATCAACATCAATGGCGAGTACATCACTCACCTTCGATTTGCCGAGAATATAGTCCTTATATTATATGCCGTGTAGTGGCGGTCAAGAATATCCACTACCCCATATCCTCCCGTGGGTGTCGTAAAAGGCGACAAAGGGAAACAGCCAGGAGATGGGCAGCAGCATCTTCCTGATAATAGCCAAATGACAATAAAAAAACTGCGGTTGCCAACCCGCTCGCCAAGCGTGGCAACTATGGCAAATACCCCCCTATGAAGAGAGTAACAAAGAGACGGCCCCCAGTCCCCGGCGGCCCCGCTATTCCTGGCTACGGTGGCGACCATGGTAACGGCGGGGCAGGGGGTGCTAAGAATCTCCGGTGGAGGTTCGGTTGCCACCTTAGACGACTCGACCTGGCAACGTACAACGCACGCACCCTGAGGACTGACGAGAAGATCGTGGAGCTGGAAGAAGAGATAGACAAGTTGCGCTGGCATATTATAGGATTATCTGAAGTCCGAAGAGAGGGGGAGGACACGGTAATCCTCGAATCCGGCAATTTGCTCTATCACCGGGAGGGCGACCATCTATCCCAAGGAGGTGTCGGATTTATCGTCCACAAGTCTCTCGTTAACAACGTTGTAAAAATCGGGAGTGTGTCGACGAGGGTTGCGTACCTTATACTCAGAATCACCAAACGGTATTCGCTGAAGGTCATACAGGTTTACGCACCAACCTCGGCACACCCCGATGAGGAGGTGGAGGAAATGTATGAGGATATCTCTAGAGCCATGCATTCCTCCAAAACCCAATATACGGTGTTAATGGGAGACTTCAATGCAAAACTAGGCACAAGAGAGAACGGTGAGCTGAAAGTAGGGAAATTTGGAATAGGGCAACGGAACCCAAGGGGCCAGCAGCTGGCCGACTTCATGGAGAAAGAGGGACTCTTTATGATGAACTCTTTCTTCCAGAAGCGGCCCCACAGGAAGTGGACCTGGTCGAGCCCCGACGGTTCCACAAAAAATGAGATTGACTTCATTATGACGACCAGACGACAACTGTTCAGTGATGTCTCCGTGATCGCGAGGGTGAAAACTGGTAGCGATCACCGAATGGTTAGAGGCACACTGAACCTAAACGTTAAGTTGGAGAGGTCTCGTCTAATGAAGTCAACGCTCCGTCCCCCTCGTGCTCTAATCCAAAGTCCCGAAACCTTTCAGCTCGAGTTACAAAACCGTTTTCAGTGCCTAGAAGACTGCAATGAAATGGACAATATGAATGACAAGCTCGTGGAAACTGTCCATGCGGTCGGAGCTAAGTTCTGCAAGACCCGCCGCAGAAGAACACAAAAACTCTCCGATCACACTCTTAATCTCATGGCTGTTAGACGGGAGATGAAGCTACATTCTTCAACAGACTTGACAGCATACAGGCATCTGAACAGACAGATCTCCAAATGCATGCGGCGGGACTTACGCAACTTCAATACAGCTCGTATTGAAGAAGCGATCGAGCGGAACCAAGGCTCCAAAGTCTTTGCCAGAGATCTGTCTGCCAGAAAGAGCCAACTGTCAAAGCTGAAGATAGAGTGTGGCAGCATCGTTTCCGGGACACCTGAGATTTTGAGTGAGATTGAGAGGTTCTATGGGCAGTTGTACACGTCATCATTGGAGCCACACGCAAGTGTGAGTAACGATCCAAGAGCGAGTCTCATCCGACACTATTCCGAAGATATCCCGGATGTCAGTCTGAGCGAGATTAGGATGGCTCTCCAGCACCTTAAAAACGGTAAGGCCCCAGGCAAGGATGGAATTACAGCGGAGCTTCTGAAAGCGGGTGGAAGACCGGTACTTGAAGTCCTTCAGAAGCTCTTTAATTCCGTCCTCCATGGTGGCATTACACCGGAGGCGTGGAGCAGAAGTGCGGTGGTCTTGTTCTTCAAGAAAGGTGACAACGCTCTCTTGAAGAACTACAGACCGATTTCCCTTCTGAGCCGCGTCTACGTGCTGTTTTCGAGAGTCATTACGAATCGTCTCGCGCGCAGACTTGACGACTTCCAGCCTCCCGAACAAGCCGGTTTCCGAAAAGGCTTTAGCACCATAGACCACATACATACCCTTCGGCAAGTTGTACAGAAGTCCGAAGAGTACAATTTGCCACTATGTCTGGCGTATGTGGACTATGAGAAAGCCTTTGATTCCGTCGAAATTTGGGCGGTGCTGCAGTCCCTTCAGCGGTGCCAAGTTGACTGTCGGTATATCGAAGTGTTGAAGTGCTTGTACAGTAGGGCTACGATGGCTATCCGAGTACAGAACCAGAGTACGAAACCTATCCAATTGCAGAGAGGTGTAAGACAGGGTGACGTCATATCCCCGAAACTCTTCACCGCTGCATTGGAAGACGTTTTCAAGCTTCTGGACTGGAAAGGATACGGTATCAACATCAATGGCGAGTACATCACTCACCTTCGATTTGCCGACGATATAGTCCTTATGGCAGAATCGCTGGAGGACCTAAGCACTATGCTCAATGACCTCAATAGTGTTTCCCAACGGATAGGTCTTAAGATGAACATGGACAAAACTAAGATCATGTTTAATGTCCATGTCACACCTATGCCGATAGTTGTTGGGAACACTAAGCTCGAAGTTGTTGACGAGTATGTTTACCTGGGACAAATAGTCCGACTGGGTAAGTCCAACTTCGACCGAGAGGTCAATCGACGGATTCAACTCGGCTGGGCAGCGTTCGGGAAGTTACGACACATCTTCTCGTCAGACATACCTCAAAACCTTAAAACGAAATTGTACAACCAGTGCGTGTTGCCAGTGATGACTTACGGAACTGAGACGTGGTCCTTCACTGCTGGCCGTATGAGGAAGCTCAAGGTCGCTCAGCGAGCTATGGAGAGGGCTATGCTCGGAGTTTCTCTGCGTGATAAACTTAGGAATGAGGATATCCGCAGTAGAACCAGAGTGACCGACATAGCCCAACGGATTAGTAAGCTGAAGTGGCAGTGGGCCGGCCATATAGCTCGAAGAACCGACAACCGATGGGGAAGAAAGGTTCTCGAGTGGCAGCCTCGTACCGGTAGGCGAAGTGTAGGGCGTCCCCCCACGAGATGGAGTGACGACCTGGTAAGACATGCAGGAAGTCGATGGATGCAGGTGGCTCAGGACCGTGTTTTGTGGCATTCTTTGGGGGAGGCCTATGTTCAGCAGTGGACTTGTGAAGGGCTGTAATGATGAATGATGATAGTCCTTATGGCAGAATCGCTGGAGGACCTAAGCACTATGCTCAATGACCTCAATGGTGTTTCCCAACGGATAGGTCTTAAGATGAACATGGACAAAACTAAGATCATGTTTAATGTCCATGTCACACCTATTCCGGTAGTTGTTGGGAACACTAAGCTCGAAGTTGTTGACGAGTATGTTTACCTGGGACAAATAGTCCGACTAGGTAAGTCCAACTTCGACCGAGAGGTCAATCGACGGATTCAACTCGGTTGGGCAGTGTTCGGGAAATTACGGCACATCTTCTCGTTAGGTATACCTCAAACCTTGAAAACGAGACTGTACACCCAGTGCGTGTTGCCAGTGATGACATACGGAACTGAGACGTGGTCCTTCACTGTTGGCCGGATGAGGAAGCTCAAGGTCGCTCAGCCAGCTATGGAGAGGGCTATGCTCGGAGTTTCTCTGCGTGATAAACTTAGGAATGAGGATATCCGCAGTAGAACCAGAGTAACCGACATAGCCCAACGGATTAGTAAGCTGAAGTGGCAATGGGCCGGCCATATAGCTCGAAGAACCGACATCCGATGGGGAAGAAAGGTTCTCGAGTGGCAGCCTCGTACCGGTAGGCGAAGTGTAGTGCGTCCCTCCACGAGATGGAGTGACGACCTGGTAAGACATGCAGGAAGTCGATGGATGCAGGTGGCTCAGGACCGTGCTTTGTGGCATTCTTTGGGGGAGGCCTATGTTCAGCAGTGGACTTGTGAAGGGCTGTAATTATGATGATGATGATGATTTTCAGAAAACAATATGTGTATTGTGGTCTTTACTGTGGTAAAGATTTTTAATTTCTTTCAATTTAAACGCTTTTAACGGCGAGCGACACTTTCCCCACCAGCCAGCTTTAACACTCCGTATCAATATCAGATGTTGGTTAGTATTTTTGGTACTTTAGTATTGGAGCTAGTAACTAAAGGGAATTTTGAAGCAATAGTACTGTTAAATGCTTTTACTTCTTCGGCGTAAAAGAAAAATCTTTTACGCCGAAGAAGTAAGTTCTTTTGAACTAACCGTTTTATATTATTTTATACCGTTGGTTGATGAGATATTATCATTTAGAGAACGGAATAGAAAATGTTCACTACATAGAGGTTTACGATAAAACACCAATCGACGACTACCAATGAAACGTTAAAAAAAACGTTTTTAAACGTTAAAAATGCCAAGCTATATAAATTCTTATTTCACATCGTTATGTGAAATATTATTGGGATTTTTAGCGCTGTGACCAGTGTGATAAACGTTGTAAGTCACAATTAAAAGCTGTGATAGCAGAATCAATTCCAGCCAAGGACGCTTGCGAGTATAACTGGAGATCGTCAGCATAGAGGTGGTAAGAATGTCCTGGGCACAGGCCTTCTCTAATGTCTGTAAGGGTTTTAGAGCAAGGTAAAGTCCGCCGCGCTGCCCCAATGCGTGTTGGCGAACTTCACTTCTTTTATTTCTTATCCTCACGATGTTTTCCTTCACCGCTGAGCACGTGGTGTCAGTAAAATTGCAGTACCAGCGTGAAATAGCTTCTTCACGTCATCGACTTGATCATGATGCTGACGCTGACGATGACGATGACAATGATCATGACGATGATCCGACAACCGATGACGATGATCATGATAATGACGGTAACGATGATCTTGACGATGACGATGACGATGATCATGACGATGACGATGATCATGACGATGACGATGATCATGACGATGACGATGATCATGACGATGACAATGATCATGACGGTGACGATGATCATGACGATGACGATGATCATGACGATGACGATGATCATGACGATGACGATGATCATGACGATGACGATGATCATGACGATGACGATGATCATGACGATGACGATGATCATGACGATGACGATGATCATGACGATGACGATGATCATGACGATGACGATGATCATGATGATGACAATGATCATGACGGTGACGATGATCATGACGATGATCATGACGATGATCATGACGATGACAATGATCATGACGATGACGATGATCATGACGATGACAATGATCATGACGATGACGATGATCATGACGATGACGATGATCATGACGATGACGATGATAATGACGATGACGATGATCATGACGATGACGATGATCATGACGATGACGATGATCATGATGATGACAATGACAATGATCATGACGGTGACGATGATCATGACGATGACGATGATCATGACGATGACGATGATCATGACGATGACGATGATCATGACGATGACGATGATCATGACGATGACGATGATCATGACGATGACGATGATCATGACGATGACGATGATCATGACGATGACGATGATCATGACGATGACGATGATCATGACGATGACGATGATCATGACGATGACGATGATCATGACGATGACGATGATCATGACGATGACGATGATCATGACGATGACGATGATCATGACGATGACGATGATCATGACGATGACGATGATCATGACGATGATCATGACGATGACAATGATCATGACGATGACGATGATCATGACGATGATCATGACGATGACGATGATCATGACGATGATCATGACGATGACGATGATCACAACGATAAGCCAACACCGGAGGATAGACCTGCCCCGGATTAATCGGGTAAAAAAAAAATATATCCCAATTATATTTTAAGTTATATAAAAAAAATGAAATTCTTCAGAAATTGAGACCGTTTATGATATTTTTCACTACCATGACCACAATTTTTTAAATACTTTTTTCTTTTTTTTTATAGGCAACCTGAATAGTACTGCTATCTACCACAATTCTTCAAAACTCCAGAATAACTCTTGTTTTATCACGAAAATTAATGAAACTTATTTTATTCCCTAAATTTTTTGAAGACTTTTGCTTTTAACCAAATTTAACTTATCGTGGTGTAAAAAAAAAGTATGAACACTAGTATGGCAAGTTTTTTTAAAAATTGACGCAACTAACCAATATTCCAAAATGGTATAATACTCTAGGAAAACAAGTTATAAAAAAATATGGGCCTATTATTTCTTAACAGGGGCCAAATGACGGTCGGGTGTAATAAAAGTATTATTTCTTGAAAAATGTTTAATATTTCAAAACAAATGGTACAAACAGTTTCACGTGTAATTTATTAAGTTATTAACATTATAGCAAATGTTCGAACTGTATTGCCACCAGCATTAATACATGCACGACATCGCCTTAAAAATGATCGTTTTATTTGTCTTGCATATCTTCTGCTATTAATGTAATCAGCAGCCTGAGTGATATTTCGACGAAGCTCGTCCAATGTCACAATGGGTTTTGAGTAGACCCTGTTTTTAAGACAACCCCAATAGAAGAAGTCCAGGGGGTTCAAATCGGGTGAACGGGGTGGCCATAAGATAGGACCAAGTCGCCCGATCCAACGCCCTGGATACTCTTGATTTAAATATTCTCGCACAGGACGGGCATAATGTGCTGGGCAACCATCATTTTGGAACCACATGTTTTGAAGATCACTTAAGGGCACGTCGTTTAACAATTCTTGCAAGTCATTTTGTAAAAAGTTTAAATAACTATTGCCATCTAAGTTTCCTTGTAACTCAAAGGGCCCAATTACTTTTCCATTTAATATGCCGGTCCATAGGTTAACCTTGAATTGATATTGGGATTTGTCTTGTCTCATCAAGTGTGGATTTTCATTACTCCAACTATGTAGATTGTGAAGATTTAAATACCCATCTTTCTTGCACGTTGTTTCATCCGACCATAGAATTTTGTCTAGGAAGTGGGGATCTTCACTGTGCCTTTGCAGCATTACACGGCAAAATGTGACCCGTAGCGGATAGTCCCGCGGTAATAACGTCTGCACACGCCTGTAGTGATATGGGTGAAGCTTGTGACGTTTTAATATTCGATGTGCAGAACTTTTCGGGATTCCTATAGCTTCTTCTATGGCACGTACCGAAGTAGTCGAGTCATTTTCTATCTCCTTGAGAACTTCTTCATCACGATCCAATCTAGGTCTTCCAGCGCTGCTCCTATTGGATGGCATACGACCCTCCGAAAACGCTTGATGCACATTAATAAACACTCGATAATCAGGATATCTTTGAGCATTTGGGTATCTTTCTGGATACAGTCTGCTAGCAGCGTTAGCATTACATCGGCATTCTCCATAGATTAAATGCATATTAGCGTATTCCTGTGGTGTGTACGGTTGCGGCATGTTAAACGCCAAACAGTCCAAAATGCGCCAGAACTCTAAATCACAAAACACACAATCGTAGTCCAAGATAATGCCAGGTCAGTTCAGTTTGCAGATCACTTCCAGTCCAAATAATGCCAGGTCAGTTAAGTTTGCAGGTCGATTCCAGTCCAAAAAGCCAAGCCAAAAGTCGATAGTATGTACGAGGGCCACGTAAGTTGAATTGGGTACGGTGCGCAGTAAACAAAGGAGCAGAGCGTACTGAACCGACTTGCTGAGAATAATAACAGCTTCTCTACCTGCCCTGTTGTTGTCTCTTTTTAACGTAAATATCTCTATCTATCTATCTCTCTCTAACATCTAAGGTATTAATGCCCCATTCGAATTCCTAGAAATTGTAACAGGAACCCATTTTGGGCATGTAGTAAAAGTGATTACTGACAATTACAATTTAAGGAATTTGGCCCCTGTTAAGAAATAATAGGCCCATATTTTTTTATAACTTGTTTTCCTAGAGTATTATACCATTTTGGAATATTGGTTAGTTGCGTCAATTTTTAAAAAAACTTGCCATACTAGTGTTCATACTTTTTTTTTACACCACGATAAGTTAAATTTGGTTAAAAGTAAAAGTCTTCAAAAAATTTAGGGAATAAAATAAGTTTCATTAATTTTCGTGATAAAACAAGAGTTATTCTGGAGTTTTTAAGAATTGTGGTAGATAGCAGTACTATTCAGGTTGCCTATAAAAAAAAAAGAAAAAAATATTTAAAAAATTGTGGTCATGGTAGTGAAAAATATCATAAACGGTCTCAATTTCTGAAGAATTTCATTTTTTTTATATAACTTAAAATATAATTGGGACATATCAAATGTGCCTCAAGTTGTATTGAGAAATGAGTCACCTGTGACTCATGAACTTATTCTAATACGTTCCTGTGAGTCATATATGACTAATTGGACAGGGAAGTTGAGTTTTGCTCCGGGTGTTCATGCAACGATCACTCAAGAGTTCACGACGCCGACACATGAACTTGAACAGTCTTCGCAGTTTATGTCCGTACTAGCTGTTGCCAGCGGCTTCGAACGCATGTAGCTCCAAAATTATGCAACAGAATCGAAATACCTGAATAAACGGTATCATATGTGTGATATAAACTATCTCTGACCAAAATATCATCCAGATCACTTCAGACGTTCTGGCGTGATTGAGTAACATACATCCATTCATCCATCCATCCAAACATCCAAACTTTCGCATTTATAATATTTAGATAATAATTATAATAAGTTCTGCCTACCTATAAATTGTTTTCTAAAATACTTACTAACCTGTGTTCATACTTTTTTATATACTAAATCTAACGTAATTAACGCACATCCTCAGACACCAGTGGCACTCAGTGGCGCAGTGGCTTAGCAATTGAGTTGCAGCGCTAAGGACCGCGGGCCCGAATCCCGCACGGAACAATATTTGTATGGCCTACAAATAATTGCTCTGGGTCTGGATGTTTGACCTTGTGCAATTTATGTTTTTACACTGCCTGTGGGAGCAATACAAGAGAAAATCCTAGTGTGGAGGTTACGTTTAAAAAAAAGAAGAAAATAATTTAGAAAGCAATTCAGTGTCATTTGTCACTATTCTAAAATCTTTCACTCATAGAATTACTATTTTTTGAGCCTCGGCACTTGTTGTCTCACTAAAGTAAACTAATGATTTAATACATCCCCATAAAA
This sequence comes from Parnassius mnemosyne, assembly GCA_963668995.1. Lineage (NCBI taxonomy): Eukaryota > Metazoa > Arthropoda > Insecta > Lepidoptera > Papilionidae > Parnassius > Parnassius mnemosyne. The sequence continues at coordinate 22,136,989 of CAVLGL010000057.1, forward strand.
AAGTCAAGAAGCGTCAAATCAGCGGATCTGGGAGGTCAGTGGCCTGGCCGCCGCGACCTTTATAAGGCACTCCAAACTCTGTATTTGTAGAGACTTTAACATACTTGAAATAAGGTTCAATTTTCTTTATTTTGTATTGAATGACGGAATTTGTATTAATACAAATAAAACTGCACTTTTAAAAGTCTTATTGCCTTGAGTTACGATCCATTTCAGTTTGTTTTGACTGTACAGGTTTAGGCGTGACTGTTAATTACGTAGATTCAATTATTTTTTGGGATAAAAAAATTACCTATATTAAACATGATAGAAACCGATTCAGTAAACGATTCTGAACAAACTACTTTCACAAAGTGCGTTAATTATGTTACGTGTTGTCAGAATGTGTCAAAGAAGGCACGTATGGCAATTCATAATGCTGTGTTAGTCCCTACTTTAATGTATGGTAGTGAAAGTTGGGTCTGGCAGAAGAAGCATGAGAATAAAATAAATGCTGTAGAAATGCGGTCATTACGGAGTATGCCAGGGCTGAATCTGAATGACAGGGTGAAAAATAGTATGATAAGAGAAAAGTGTGGTTTGCAAGATGACGTTGTGACCAAGATTAAAGAAAGAATGCTTCGGTGGTTTGGTCATGTAGAAAGAATGAACGAGGAAAGAATGACAAAGCAAATTTATGTTTCAGAAGTGAACGGCTGAGTCGGTAAGAGACGCCCTAGACGAAGATTTATTGACCAAATCGGCGATACATTGAAAATGGGCCAGATTAGGAGTACCTTTAACCGACGAGCGTGTACGCGTAGATATATGGATGTAAAGGAGGCGAGAGAGGTATGTCAGGATCGCGCCAAATGGAAGTCCGTAGTCTCTGCCTACCCCTCTGGGTGACAGGCGTGAGTGCTTGTGTGTGTTTGTGTTGTATACTCAATATCACTAAACGTAAACACAGGTTTTTAACAAGACAAGTGTCCCATCAAGATTGTTTTCTTAGTACCGACGTACCTACTTAAAGTTTACATTTTAGTGTCCACGACGCAGCAATGGTTTGTGACATTTTGTTGTATTGTAGGTTGTAGGTAAAGTAACAGTAGGTACCTATGATAATCCCACATAATATATCTAGTTCGTCCGCCGCAAAAGTCAGCGAATAAATAATTAAACTGTTTTGTAAATCTTTATTGATTATTTATTTATTTATAAGATGTTCATTGAGAGCCATGGTAGCTCAGATGTTTAGCGCTCGCTGTAAGTATCACAGTACGCGATGAACCCCGGTTCGATCCCCGCCGGCACTAATGAAATTGGTGCAATTTATTTATCACATTTTAATTATTTTTAAAAATATGTTTAAAAATGAAAATATAGTTTTGTAATCAAATAATTATTACTTAATTAATTACACAATTACTGACATTGTTTCCCTTTACATCTGCAGTTTGTAATTACCGCCTCTATAGCTCAAAATAAATGATTCCAAATAAACAGAAAAATAGTTAGGTACTTATGATACTATGTGGAAAGTTGGTTTTTACAAACTCGTAGACGATTCTAATCCCAATTTACACATGTGTGTCATACAACGTTTTTCAACACAGGTAATGAAACAAACTTTTTGTTCTTAGATATCAGTTGGAAAGTTGTTTTTCTGCGCTGTTTTGTTTTGTTAGACTGACATCTCGCAGGTCAACCTAGGAGGTTGTGGGTTGCTTATTTTTTATGTTTATTTAGTAGTTTAGACTATATACGTCCCACTGCTGGGCACAGGCCTCCTCTAATTTCTGAGAGAACAAACAAAAAAACAATAAATTTTGGGGGTTCCCTATACTTAGACCTGAAAATCAAAAACTTTTTTTTCATCAAACCCATACATGTGTGGTATCTATGGATAGGTCTTCAAAAATGAGGTTTCTTATATCATTTTTTTCTAAACTGAATAGTTTGCGCGAGAGACACTTCCAAAGTAGAAACATGTGTGTCCTCGCCCCTGTAACTTCTAAGATAAAAGAATGATAAAACTAAAAAAATATATGATGTACTGTTAATGAAGTGTAAAAAATACATTGTGAAATGGTAAGTTACTTAGTTAAAGTTACCTATTCTGACTATGATCGACCATATTTCCGCTATTATGTGAGTTCTGTGGTGCCAACACATGCAACTTGCATGTGTTGGGCATGACATGAATTCGTCGGGAAACGCGATGCTTGTCTCGTAAGAAATCGGTAGATAGAGTAAACAACAAAAAAAAACACGAATTATGATTCCTTAAAGAAATGTAATCGTAATTCTACTTAGTTAAAAATCTTCTAAACAGATTTAATTTCAGTATTTTGTGTTATAATAACTTAAAATATTTTAATTACAAAAGATAAGTATAGGTATGTAAGTAGGTACTTGGGTAGTGAAGTATATTTCAATTAAGTTTTGTTATAAAGTACTTAGGTATCACTTCTGTAGTTAAATTATTACTTCATTATTTTTTCGCTATAAGTAAGTACCTATCTAATAAAAAATTAAATAAATTCACATTTCATTATCCTTCGGTAACTTAAAAAATGATATAGGTAGGTATTATCTGAATCCTTTTGTTTGCTCATTAAGCATCCATCCCCGCAGCAATTATAGTAGAAATGACGTTTTGCCATTATAATTTATGAAATACCTAGATAGGTAATATACTTACATATATATTATTCTTAAATTAAATTAAAACTTCTTCAACTATTTTATTAAGTATACTACCTATTTTATATTATTTCAACAAGTATTTACATAAAACTATTTACGTAAATAGCGTTTAAAAACTTTAACATTCAATCGCCCAGAACGCCGTAGCTCCGACCCCGACTGCGTTCTATCCCGGGGGCGCCTCGCGACTGCTGGTAATTATTTCACGCAAGTAGCAAGAGTGACAGAGGCTGGAGATGGGCTGAGTGATAATTTTTCTGTATCAATGACTGCATGACAATGACAAAAAAATATCGATAAGGGGAACAATAACAAAATCATCAATGATTTTTATTTGAGTATATCAAATAAAAATCTGGATTTGTATATCAGATCAACTTCGGGGAACGCTAGTAAGTAGTCCCGTGAGTGTAGATGTTGATCCTGTCGAAGCCACATTAGTTACCAGAGATGCATATTGGATCAAGAAAAGGGGTCGGATCAACATACATTTTCGGATCAACAAAGTGCTCGCGTGAAGTCGCGTCTGATCAACATTTACCGTGAAGGGATCTCTCTCTCTATATATACAACGTGTCCCAAAATTCAACGATAAGCCAACACCGGAGGATAGACCTGCCCCGGATTAATCGGGTAAAAAAAAAATATATCCCAATTATATTTTAAGTTATATAAAAAAAATGAAATTCTTCAGAAATTGAGACCGTTTATGATATTTTTCACTACCATGACCACAATTTTTTAAATATTTTTTTCTTTTTTTTTTATAGGCAACCTGAATAGTACTGCTATCTACCACAATTCTTAAAAACTCCAGAATAACTCTTGTTTTATCACGAAAATTAATGAAACTTATTTTATTCCCTAAATTTTTCGAAGACTTTTACTTTTAACCAAATTTAACTTATCGTGGTGTAAAAAAAAAGTATGAACACTAGTATGGCAAGTTTTTTTTAAAAATTGACGCAACTAACCAATATTCCAAAATGGTATAATACTCTAGGAAAACAAGTTATAAAAAAATATGGGCCTATTATTTCTTAACAGGGGCCAAATTCCTTAAATTGTAATTGTCAGTAATCACTTTTACTACATGCCCAAAATGGGTTCCTGTTACAATTTCTAGGAATTCGAATGGGGCATTAATACCTTAGATGTTAGAGAGAGATAGATAGATAGAGATATTTACGTTAAAAAGAGACAACAACAGGGCAGGTAGAGAAGCTGTTATTATTCTCAGCAAGTCGGTTCAGTACGCTCTGCTCCTTTGTTTACTGCGCACCGTACCCAATTCAACTTACGTGGCCCTCGTACATACTATCGACTTTTGGCTTGGCTTTTTGGACTGGAATCGACCTGCAAACTTAACTGACCTGGCATTATTTGGACTGGAAGTGATCTGCAAACTGAACTGACCTGGCATTATCTTGGACTACGATTGTGTGTTTTGTGATTTAGAGTTCTGGCGCATTTTGGACTGTTTGGCGTTTAACATGCCGCAACCGTACACACCACAGGAATACGCTAATATGCATTTAATCTATGGAGAATGCCGATGTAATGCTAACGCTGCTAGCAGACTGTATCCAGAAAGATACCCAAATGCTCAAAGATATCCTGATTATCGAGTGTTTATTAATGTGCATCAAGCGTTTTCGGAGGGTCGTATGCCATCCAATAGGAGCAGCGCTGGAAGACCTAGATTGGATCGTGATGAAGAAGTTCTCAAGGAGATAGAAAATGACTCGACTACTTCGGTACGTGCCATAGAAGAAGCTACAGGAATCCCGAAAAGTTCTGCACATCGAATATTAAAACGTCACAAGCTTCACCCATATCACTACAGGCGTGTGCAGACGTTATTACCGCGGGACTATCCGCTACGGGTCACATTTTGCCGTGTAATGCTGCAAAGGCACAGTGAAGATCCCCACTTCCTAGACAAAATTCTATGGTCGGATGAAACAACGTGCAAGAAAGATGGGTATTTAAATCTTCACAATCTACATAGTTGGAGTAATGAAAATCCACACTTGATGAGACAAGACAAATCCCAATATCAATTCAAGGTTAACCTATGGACCGGCATATTAAATGGAAAAGTAATTGGGCCCTTTGAGTTACAAGGAAACTTAGATGGCAATAGTTATTTAAACTTTTTACAAAATGACTTGCAAGAATTGTTAAACGACGTGCCCTTAAGTGATCTTCAAAACATGTGGTTCCAAAATGATGGTTGCCCAGCACATTATGCCCGTCCTGTGCGAGAATATTTAAATCAAGAGTATCCAGGGCGTTGGATCGGGCGACTTGGTCCTATCTTATGGCCACCCCGTTCACCCGATTTGAACCCCCTGGACTTCTTCTATTGGGGTTGTCTTAAAAACAGGGTCTACTCAAAACCCATTGTGACATTGGACGAGCTTCGTCGAAATATCACTCAGGCTGCTGATTACATTAATAGCAGAAGATATGCAAGACAAATAAAACGATCATTTTTAAGGCGATGTCGTGCATGTATTAATGCTGGTGGCAAACAGTTCGAACATTTGCTATAATGTTAATAACTTAATAAATTACACGTGAAACTGTTTGTACCATTTGTTTTGAAATATTAAACATTTTTCAAGAAATAATACTTTTATTACACCCGACCGTCATTTGGCCCCTGTTAAGAAATAATAGGCCCATATTTTTTATAACTTGTTTTCTTAGAGTATTATACCATTTTGGAATATTGGTTAGTTGCGTCAATTTTTAAAAAAACTTGCCATACTAGTGTTCATACTTTTTTTTTACACCACGATAAGTTAAATTTGGTTAAAAGTAAAAGTCTTCAAAAAATTTAGGGAATAAAATAAGTTTCATTAATTTTCGTGATAAAACAAGAGTTATTCTGGAGTTTTGAAGAATTGTGGTAGATAGCAGTACTATTCAGGTTGCCTATAAAAAAAAAGAAAAAAGTATTTAAAAAATTGTGGTCATGGTAGTGAAAAATATCATAATCGGTCTCAATTTCTGAAGAATTTCATTTTTTTTATATAACTTAAAATATAATTGGGATATATTTTTTTTTCTTTTTTTACCCGATTAGTCCGGGGCAGGTTTATCCTCCGGTGTTGGCTTATCGTTGAATTTTGGGACACGTTGTATATATATATATTCTCTTTTGGTTGTGATAATATATTATATCAATCATCATGATCATCATCATTACAGCCCTTCACAAGTCCACTGCTGAACATAGTCCTCCCCCAAGGAATGCCACAAAGCACGGTCCCGAGTCACCTGCATCCATCGACTTCCTGCATATCTTGTCACTCCATCTAGTGGGGTTTTTTCCCCATCGGTTGTCGGTTCATCGAGATATATAGCCGGACAATTGCCACTTCAGCTTACTAATCCGTTGGGTTATGTCGGTCATTCTGGTTCTACTGCGTATGTCGTCATTTCTAAGTTTATCACGCAGAGAAACTCCGAGCATAGCCCTCTCCATAGCTCGCTGAGTGACCTTGCGCTTCCTCGTCCGGCCAGCAGTGAAGGACCACGTCTCAGTTCCATAGGTCATCACTGGCAACACGCACTGTTCGTATAGTCTCGTTTTCTAGTTTTGAGATATACCTGACGAGAAGATGTGCCGTAATTTCCCGAACGCCGCCGATATGAATCCGTCGATTGACTTCTCGGTCGAAGTTGGACTTACCTAGTCAGACTATTTGTTCCGGTTAAACATACTCGTCAAAAACTTCGAGCTTAGTGCTCCTAACAACTACCGGCATAGGTGTGACATGGAGATTAAACATGATCTTTGTTTTGTCCATGTTCATTTTAAGACCTATCCATTGAAACACTATTGAGGTCATTGAGCATAGTGCTTAGGTGCTCCAGCGATTCTGCCATAAGGACTATATCGTCGGCAAATCGAAGGTGAGTGATGTACCCGCCATTGATGTTGATACCGTATCCTTTTCAGTCCAGAAGCTTGAAAACGTCTTCCAATGCAGCGGTGAAGTGTTTCGGGGATATGACGTCACCCTGTCTTACACCTCTTTGCAATTGGATAGGTTTCGTACTCTGTTTGTACTAATATATTATCCCAACCAAAAGAGAATATAATATATATTTTTATATCGTCATTGCTCATTGACGGTAGTCACTTACCATCAGGTGAGTGGCGTGCTTGTTTGCCCCCTCTTCTATAAAAACAGACAGTAGTGAAGGACCACATGTAAGATTCATATATGTCCATCATAGACAACACACACTGGTGTTACATAAGTTTGAATTGAATTGAACCAAGCCGAGTTCCGTTGACCGACGTTCGATCTCTCGGCCACAATTGGACTTATCTTGTCGTACAATTTGTCCTTAGGTAAATGCACTCATCGACAACTTCAAGCTTAGTGCTCACAACAACTTCTGGCATAGGTGTGGCATGAAAGTTACAGTTTTACCAGCTTTCAAACCCTTTAAACTGGAATACAATATATTGTGGAAGAATAAAGAAAAGAATAATTAAATATGGTTTTGGTTTAGCGTCTTTCTTCCTTAATTAAGACGACAACAAATACATTATAATCCTTTTGCATATATTACGGAGATGATTTATAGTTTCAATCACTATACAAATAAGATATTAATGAATACGGAGTATTGGTATTAATAATGACAAGAAATTGAAATCCATTTTACCAGTACGATGAAGTATTTCATTTTAGTCCTTACGGATATCACACCAATCTGCAATTTCATACATAATCGAGGATAAATAATATCTACTTCTATGTTATAGGAGTCTATGAAACACATCATCCATTCACCATGAGGTTGACTGATTGCTCGTTTGCTTCCATATTTGTATTAAAATACACACATGAACCGAAACACACTCGTTTGATTACATTTTTTATTTTTTAGTTTTATGTTCATTATCGCGTTTTATATATATTTATCCCAACCAAGACTTTGTAGTTGTTGTGGCGGTGTAAAATATCTACTACTCCATATCGTCCCGTGGGTGCCGTGCCATATGAGATAACAGAGGAAAATGAACCAGATGAGCAGTAGCGTTTTCCTAATAACAACTAGAAAGTAAAAAACTGCGGTTGCCAATCCGACTGTCAACCGTGGGAACTGTGGAAAATATCCTCCTTACGAGGCAATCTATGGACATACCTATGTTTAACTGAATGAATGAATAAATGATGTATATTGATATAATATACTATCCCAACCAAAAGAAAATATCATAGAAATGTCCCTATATAATAAAAACAATAATTTTAATTACCTACCATTTTTCAATGATAGTTGTGACATATATCAGAATAAGGAAAGAGGAATGGACAAATCTATGTAATGGAAGAACTGAATAACGAGATATTACGTTATGGATTTTTACCTTTCATTCTCAATTAATCAATTCAAATGATAACACAGTTAAAAATTTAGACTGTTTGTTCATAGTTTATCGGCATGGCGTTTTCAGTAAAAGTATTGCAACTCCATTAACTTACATCGGCATCGTTCGTTATTCATAAAAAAAGAGAAAAGTTTAAATACCAATAATTATAAATAAATAGGTTCAGATCACTTTCCTTGTTTTTTTTTTTTACAAAAACTTTATTGTGTATTCAATGACTTTATTCTTTTCTTATATACACACGATTTATTACCTATATATAAACATTTTTCTGGTATTTGTTTGTGTAAATTTTAATTGACATCTAGTATATGGATGCAATGAATGATGATATGTGTTAACACTTTATCAATCTCAAAAGGAAATCTAGTTTATGTGTATAACTAGTTTTATTTAAAATAACTTTAGTATTTCGATTTAGTAAAGTGGAGTTAATTGTTCAAAAATCCTAATTAACTATAGCAATGACACTTCAAAAATGTTTTCAATAATAACGCTTCCTGCAAATGATTATCTTCTATTATACCCGTAGTTTTGGGACAGGCGCCATTAATTTTAGGGGATGAAAGTTGAATAATCGTCTTTTGTTATACAATACTCTGAGTTAGTATTAAAATTACAAGTAGCTAACATTTCTTTCGTTTAAACATACTAATTACTTTCCAAGATTAATTGCATGACGCTGCTAAAACTTGCCTTAATATTATTATGTAGCACATTGTTTTGTTAAATTTATTGTTTTCTTATTTTGTATTTAATTTAAAATATTTACTTAAGTTGTTGATAAAAATGTAATTTATTAACGATCAAAAATATAAGCGTTCAGTGTACATATTCTCATTAGGTTTAAAATTAATAACAGGTAAAATTAATTTTACAGGTGATTATAGTTGTTGCAAAAATAAGTGGAGATTTAACGGTGGTAGAGCCTTGCAGCAGCTTTTGCTGTTGCACGTATGGGCCGGCTCGAGCCGGGTTAGTACCACGACCTCACAGAATACCGGCGTGAAGTGGAAGTTCTGCTTCCGCGTTTCGTCTGGTGAGTGCAGGTGACCGGATGCCCAATTCCCCCCCCCCCCCCCCCCCCATTAACATGGTAGCGGAATTACGTCATAAACTACCCCAGGAGGGTACCAGTACCCCTGGAGAATCCCTCGCTGAGCATCCACGACCATGTTATTCCACTCCTGAGCGTGGGTGCTCAGGCTGCCCCGCGTATTCTGGGGGGGGGGGGGGGCAAAATTCCGCTCAACACAATAACTGCTCGGGGCAAACAGAGCAACAAGACCAAGGCGACCCCTGCCACGCTATCCGTGAATTTCTGCAACATCAGGGGACTTCACTCGAACCTAAACGCCGTCCACTACCATCTTGAGACGGCGAAGCCGGCCTTGCTCTTTCTGACCGAGACGCAGGTGTCCTCTCCGGCTGATACTTCGTATCTCTCCTACCCGGGGTACAAATTGGAGCACTCCTTTGTGCCTCAAGTTGAACAATCGTCTTTTGTTATACTGGACTCTGAGTTAGGATTAACCATTACAAGCAGCTAACATTTCTTTCGTTTAAACCTACTAATTACTTTCCAAGATTAATTGCATGACGCTGCTAAAACTTGCCTTAATATTGTTAAGTAGCACATTACTTTGTTAAAATTATTGTTTTCTTATTTGTATTTAATTGAAAATATTTAATGATTTTTTATATTTACGCGAAAATTGAATAAAACACTTTGAATTAAACTAATTTTACGGATTCTATCGCACTTAATTAACTTATTTTTATTAATGCGCGACGTTTCGGGTGCTTTACAGCGCCCATGGTCACAGGGAACTGAGGTGATTGACGTCCCGATGTCAGAGTTAACCCGGAGTACCTTCAGATTTTTCAATTATTAATTTTGGTCCGATCTACGCTGAATGAACTTACTGTGTCTTGAAATCTTGCAGTGGTATGCTTGGTTTTAGTTTTATTAATTACAGGATCCCAAGCACGTGGTAGTACCGAGCCTCCCTCTCTAAGGAAATTAGGATGTTTTTTTTTTAATTTCAATAGCCTCACGTATCATCCTTGGCAGGAATCGATGTTCTTTTGCGAGAATTTGTGGTTTATCAAATCTAATGTAATGGCGGGGGCCGTCTAGGATATGATCACAAACTGCAGACTTCCCGGAACGTTGGGCAAACAAAACAATCTATCAAAACTCGCATAAAAAAAAACACATCGCTGACGTGAAACACCAACGTAGCAGGCATAGTACGTTTAACAAATTTATTTGAAAGATATTTCATTCAATTTCAATAAAAGTTTTATCAGTGCTTATTAAACAATGAATAACAAAAACAAAAAATAACAAAACCCTCCCAAATTTAAAACTTTATTTCCACAATTATTTCTTCTGCGGCTGCAATGCGCCGGGTATCAGCTAGTATAATATCAATATATTAATACAGAGGTATACAAATACATAAATCTACTTAAATACATACAATATATAAATATATACGTTATATATACAGGCTGCCCTGTTAATATTAGTCCAAACGAAATGTGACAATAGATGAGATCGTGACCTATGAGGACAGCCAAAATTTTTTTTATAAAACTGTTACAGTTTTCAAGATTTTTTGATTTTCATGATGTTATCAAAAATTATCACCTTAATACATATAATTTTTGCCATCCTATCGAAATAGCGAAAATTTATTTTTTATTGAATACTATTTCTGACTAGATGTATAACTGCATGTTTATGGCAGTTTCCCAACATTTTCTTTAGAAAAAAATATTAAAGTTACAAAATTCTAAGAGTTAAGATTTTTCATCCAAGTTTAAGATACTGTGGTGTTAAAATAATTCTACAACCTAGATGCTCATTGGCTTGAAAAATAGTGCAATAATGCAAATTTAAAAACAATAAAACAAAAAACAATTTTAATAACGCTGGCCGCGTTTCCCCGCTGAATGGCTATACTTAGCCTTTGAGCGAGAAAAAAACCAGCCCTCTTATCACCAGTAGCAACTACCAGCCGCGGATGGAGTTCCTTTAAGAACTTCACCGCACGTGGACTCCACGGACCGATAGTCTCTACAGAAAATGGCACAAATATGTAGTCATCTCTCAGAGACTCATATTTGCGCCACTTACTTAGTTCAGCTGCCTCTGATGCCGCCCCGGCTCTAAACGAGTACCCCTGAGATGAGAGGCCGCCAGAGTGTCTACGCAAGTAGCATCCCACACTAGGGCTTTACCTCTCTCCCACGGGACCAATGTCATACCGTCGGGTCTCCTGCCATCGTCTCTAAATATTCCACAAGGCTCTAAAACCGAGGGAACATTTATAGAGACAAGAGCCCTTCGGATGACATCATTTAAAGAACTGTATCGTGAAAATCTACCAGCGCTTTTCTTACATGAAAGTCCGTGGAGCCCAAACTTGTCGACGCTGTTACCACAGGGGCACTCATGGGGTTGACAAAGCGCCGCTCCTAGTCGGATTCCTACGGCAATACGCAAGCTTTCCCCATCAAGTAGTGTGCCGAGATTACTTGATGGTAAAACGTGTAACCAGTGACTAGATTCCTTAGTCGAAACAGCTAGAAGGCGTGACTTATCTTGGTCACTATGGAAATTATGAAACAAACTTCCAGTGGAACATTTTCACCGGGACAGATCGTTTGCCATATCTGCCCTGCCTCCGTAGCAAAGCATAGGTCTACTTTATTATTTAAAATTGTTTAAATTTCGGCTGGTCGTTGGTATTTGGTTGGTCGTTGCGATACCGCGGGGAGTAGGACTTTATGATAATTAAGTTTCTAGTTTTAGTTTTTTTTTATTATTATAGTGTATATTAAAATATATATTTTTAATAAAACAAAAAGTTATTGCTATTTCATTGCTGAAGGGCCTAAATTTTAGATAATAGTTCTTTTGTTTTATTTTACAGTACATCTCAAAATATTGTAAAAATTAGAGAGCCAGCGTCGAGATTATCGAGCTAGAGTAATTTATGTGTAATCATATATATAATAAACCCCATATATAGGCTAGATAAAGTAGGTTGCTTGAATAATGTACCTAAGAGAACACTATGCACGTAAGTGAATTTAAGCTTTAAAACAGCTTAAATTACATTTTACATTACTTTGTTTTTTTTGGTCTCGAGATAAAATTAATCTTATAAACCACTAAAACTCCAAGGCTGTAAAATAGGCTTTTCTCAAATATTAATAGCGAAAATATATCGAATATATTATATAGTGTAGTAGCGAATTGGCGATTGCAATACAGAAACAATATTCGACGTAGCTGCTTTGTATATTTTACAACTACGCATCTAACCTTTTGACTCTGTGAATGTCGTAAGAGGCTAAAGAGATGTTTACATTTTGCAAAAATCATAATGTGAGCAGTACCTACTTAATGTTCGTGAAACAATGTTAATATGTGACTATGCCAATCAAATGAATAACACATGCCCTAGTTCTTAAACACAGAAAAAGATAAAAGAAATTATTTATTACTTATAAAATCGTCATGAAAATTTCGACGTTATAAGAAGAATTGTAAGGTAACATTTGAATTGTTCTCAGTGCCCGGAAATATATCACATTTTTCGTCTGTATGGTAATAGGGGTTGTGTGATTTGCTCTTATGAAATTCAATTTCCTACACCTGTACGACGAACTTATTTTATCGCCCCTGTGTTCGGACTTCCGTGTGATTTACCTTTTCTCTTTTTATGTCTCGTTTCGAGGTAATTTTAGTATTCATTCAAATAACAATAGGAAGCAAAGTTCAGGTGCTCAAAATCTTTATAGCAAGCAAGTTTTAAAAAAGACACATCAAATCACACACATCCGACATAGCAAATCCGTTGGCGAAAACACGCGCCACCTCTGTTTATGTAAGACAGGTTCAAAAGTCAGTCGTTTTAAGCCTGAATATAATTGTTCCGTTTAAAATTTTGATTATTTAAGTGTATTTTGTAAATACAAACATATAGACATCTACACAACGTAAAGCAATTGATGTTGAAATTGTTTTATTGCGTTTAGCCATCTGCAGGTTCGCCTGATCATATGAAATTATAAAATTTTACTTTTACGTTATTGAAACGAAATATAAGCTAGAAGAAGCTAGAAGTTACTGCTAAATGTTATAATCAAAACTTGCAAATAGTGGTGGGAAAGCTGGCACTCATTTTTTATAACAGTCTTATGCCTATTAATAGCCCACCCCGCCCCGTATTTAGTACTGGTATAGTCAAACCATCAGTTAAGCTCATAATTACACAAAAAATAAATACAGAAAATGCCATACAATTTCATAGTACGTAAAACGTTGTCATCCCTGAGAATAAACTGAATTGAATTGAATTGAATTGAATTAATCTTTATAATAATGAAATGCCACGTTACCACTATACGTAACACAGCAGCATTGTGCTGCTGTTTCCCGACGGTATTTTGTGAAAGTGTAGCCCTTCCCCGGTCGATCCGACTCATTGGTGCTGCAGCTATAATATAATGCAGCGTAACTCCACTACGATCAAATAACTATGAGTGTGATACACTATAAAATATAAAAAAATGGTTCTTTTCTCAATGAAGGATAAAGTACTTAGTATACATATACACACGTTGTAGAGCCAAGCTTCAACTATATCACGGGTACAGCATAAAAAGGTTGACTCGTCCGGGTAAGAACCACGCTCTCACAGAATACAATCGTGAAATAGCAACTGCTGTGAATCATATGGTGAGTGTGGAGAGCTTTAGACTCTTTTACTAAAAACGAGGCATTTCATCTTAGTCGTCAGGTGTGACAACGCACCGACATTTTGATTCTTAATCAAGGATGGAATTAATTAACGCCAACATTATTGGTTTGTGTAATACGCCGTGCGCACACAAAGTAATGCTCACTCTGATACCACTGCAGGTATAATATGTTGTATTCAATTAATTAAATCTTCGGAATTAATAGTTTCGCAAGTGCAAGCTTAAGCCGGATTACGTATTAGCCATACTATATCTTTCTTTGTCTGTAAATTATTACACATATTACACGGTATATATACGGTATATTCAATCCTCCTTTTCTATTTGGGCTTATTTTTAAGAACGCCTTTACTAACCAGATGTCACTTTACACCCAAAGATAGTCTATTTTTAATCGACTCCCAAAAAGGAGAGGTTATCAATTATGCATTTACATTGATTTACACGCAAATATTGGAATTAATATATTTTAAATAAATACTGTGATTATGTCCGTGTCGTCTATGTGCGGTAAAGTTTCTAAAGGAACTCTATCCGCGACAGGTTGTTGCTGCTGGTGATAAGAGGGCTGGTTCTTTTCTCGCTCAAAGGCTTAGTATAGCCATTCAGCGAGGAAACGCAGCCAGCGATCTTCGCACGATAACAATTTAAAATATAGGTTTTATTTTTTCCTTTATTATATTTTTTACTATGTTTAAGCTTTGAGTTAGATTTAATTTTTATATTAATAAATTCTTCTATATTAAATTTGAAATAAAAAATTACTTCATATACGAATCGCGAATTTCACTGTATGCAAGCAAACCGAGTTTGTACCCCGCTGGCACCAATGTTAATTGTTAATTGTAATTTTAAATACGGTAAGCGAAAACATCTTGCGGAAACCTGCAAATCTGAGAAATTAAATATTTCCAAGGGGTTTAAAGTTCGCCAACATGTATTGCAGCAGCGCCGAGAAATCTTTGCTCCATAACCCTCTTAGAATTTTTGTTCCATACTTAAAATACAACCCACTTCTAGAGGGTTATTTTTCTTTATTAACCAAAATTTGAACTTAAGTTCAAATATATAAATAATGATATACCATTATTGCCGTTATTGAAAATACGAATAAAGCTTCTCTTTTATTTGAAATTATCCCAAACTGGATGTGATTTATTGGCAACTACGCGAACGCGCGCTCCTCTGTGTACTCGTATTTTTGCCGACCAATCGACGCTGACGAATGTATGCGTGCGTAGTAAAATAGTAGACAACCTGTTAAAATAACGAGATAAATGAGATTGTTTTCTATTTTTCTTTCCACTATTTGGCTATATTACTTATTCTGAAACTTCTGTGTAAATTTGGCCTGTTATTGTAAAATAACCCTGTAAAATCTATTTGCCTTGAATTGAATCGTTCGTCTGTCACAGACGTTTTTGTCAGAGACTAATTCGCGCAGAATCTATTTCAAATAATCTACGTCGTAGACGTCGTAGATAAATCTCGTAGTCGATCACTAATTAATCATCTACGTCGTAGATGATTAATTAGTGATAGTTCTAATATGCAGTTGGGCAGTTGCTAAAATTATCGACTTAATTGAATAATGTGACCAATGAACTAAAATTATCCGGCTCAAAATATGTTTAGTTTTGAGTGTTAGTATGCGCCACCCCTGAGGACTAATATGAAATCCAGTAAAAAGGTTCTCCGTTCTCTACACTACCGATACGAAACACGGTGGCGTTGAGCTGCTATTTTACGCTGGTATTCTCTGTAAGAGCGTGGAGTCGACCCAATCGTAAAAATTCTCCACAACCTACTTGCAAACAATAGTAGCTCTTTCTGTTTTAGTGTAATCAGTATATTATGTATTTTATATACACACACACACACACACACACATATATATATATATATATATATATATATATATATATATATATATATATATATATATATATATACTGAATTTTAGAATTTCCATATCCTTTTCCTGAAGTGAAAACTTCTTTAGCCGCGTTAAGCGATTTTTGGTAGGGGAAAAACTTATAGATTTGCGTCACCAATAACCTCGACATGCTCGTGAAGTACTGCGCTTGCAGATATACAATAGCAATACTCACGAGCTAGTCGGGCATGCAGACTAGCTTATGTCGTATCACTACGCTTGAGAGTTCATACTCTGAACATTTATTAGTAGCCCTTCACTGTGTAGGCAGCGCGCGGTAACGCTTGCGGTAGACGTAACACTACGTTACGTCCAGCGAATTTTTTTTCAGACTTTATTTCAGTAATACGGCATAATAAATTTATTGTACTACCAAGACAAAATCATTTGACTTCGGGAAAACAACCATTAAAATTTCAGCGTGTATATTGTACAATCTGTGTGTATATTCAAATAAAATAATCTAAATCGGTTTAGAAATTATAGAATTCTGAGGTAAAAAAATTAAAAAGTACACAGAATTGAGAACATCCTCCTTTTTTGAAGTCGGTTAAAATTAAAGATTACACGACGTGCTTATTTTGTTCGAACAAATTAATTGTGTTTAATAATATTCTTAAATCTTATTACGTCTGCATTTTTGTACCATTAAAATATGTATAATTTATTTATTTACTTTATTGGAGACAAAACAGAAACTAAAGATATGAAAGAAAAACATACAAGTAAAATAAGACAATGGTAATTACAATTGTTTCCTACAAACTGTCACACTAATACATATCTATATTATGAAGCAGGTCGTAATTGGTATCGTCTGCACAACAAGCAGGGTAACAAGTCTGTACTTAAATAAAAAGAAAACAATCATCTAAAATGTACAATACTAAATATCCTTATATATCTAATTCATAATTTTTACTAAAGTATTGTATATATATTTACATATCTCTTAATTTAGTTTTAAAAGCTGAACGGGAGATAGGGAACATATCCTTGTCGTTAAGAATTTTATTGTGGAGGACACACATTCTGTGTACTGGTGCTCTTTTACCAATATTGGTTTTTGGTATAAGAAATAAATTTTTTGATCGTTTGTTTTTGGGTGGCATTCGAAACCTTACCTCGGATAATAACTGTGAACACTTAATCTCACCAACACAGATATTATATAAAAGTGGTGGCGTCAATTAAAGTGCGTCGGTATTTTAATGATAGCATTTGATATTTAGTTAAGAGATTTTCATAGGAATCGCGAGGTGAGCGTATTCGATAATTTACAATGCTTAAGAATTTCTTTTGGACCTTTTCTATTTTATCTTCATAAACTGGGTAAAATGAATTCCAAACGGGTGACACATATTCTAGATGAGATCTAACCAATGACTGATAAAGGCAGGTAAGAGTATCTTTGTGATTAAATGATTTTGGTAGTCCGTGTAACGAAGCCTAGCATTCGGTAGGATTTATTCAATATTTCTTCGATGTGCCTATCTAGTGTGAGTTTGGTATCTAAATATACTCCAAGATCACGTATACTAGATTCTGATACAATTTTGTGACCACCTAAGTAAAAGTCCGCGTGTACTACATTTCCTAGTATATGTTATGTGTTTGCATTTATTATAAGCTAAGAATAATTTATTAATTTTACAATAATTTTCAAGTCTGTCTAAATCGTTTTGTATTAATTTTATGTCGTCAGGTTTAGTAATGGCAGTGTACAATTTAAGTCATCAGCGTATAATAAAAATTTACAGTGGTCAAAGCAAGTTGAAATGTCATTAATAAATAGGATAAAGAGGAGTGGCCCCTGTATTGATCCCTGTGGTACGCCAGATGTTACTACAACAGGTAAGGAAATGTAGCCATTAAGCACTACCGTACTTACTTTTGTAAGTAAGAGGCAAACCAACGTAGGAAATTACCCTTGATACCACTGTAGGAGATTAAAAGTAACAAGTGATCAACTTTGTCGAATGCTTTTTTAAAATCGGTATATACAGTTTCAATCTGAGATTTATAGTCTAAGCTATTAAAAAGAAAGTTAGTAAAAACAAGAAGATTTGTTAGTGTAGACCTGCCATTAACAAAGCCGTGTTGTTCCTCTAATAATGTATTTTTCAAAATTGAATATATATGATCGTGAACAAGTTTCTCAAATATTTTAGGAATAGCCGAAAGAATTGATATTGGACGGTAATTTTCTACATTGTTCTTAGAACCTGATTTGTGAATAGGTGTAATGTATGCTTGTTTCCACTGAGTTGGAAATGTTCCAGTTTCCAAACATTTGGTAAAAATTATATTGAGCGGCATGCAAATTGTATCAAAAGTGTGTTTTAAAAACACTGGCTTTATTTTGTTAGGTCCAGCGCCTTTATTTGGATCAATGTTTTTTAAAGCTGTGCAAACTTCCAACTGTGTGAAACGTATGTCATGTAAGTTTATTCCATTAAAATTATCCTCTGAGTGTTGAGCAAATGTATATGCATTGTCTGACAACGGATCAAATACGGATTTAAAATGACGAAAACATTTCAGAAATTATTTATGGGTGATCTGAAGTTTCGGTTCCCAGCTTCTTTACTTGAGGATATCCCGTATTTGTTTCCTTTATATCTGAAGTATATTTCCAAAAGTATTTTATATAATCCTTTATTGAAGACTCAACGTTCTTTATATATTTATTGTAACATTTAATTAAGAGATGTTTAGCACGTTTTCTTAATAGGGAGAACTCTTGATAGTCACGTAAAGAATTGTACGTTTTCCATCGTGCCCACATTTTAAATTTTCGCCTAAGTGTATTAATTAAGCTATTTTAGAACCACTTAGGGAATCTATTGGTTTTAACTTTGACAAGTAGTACATAAGATTCAATAACATACATAATTTTGTTATAAAACTACAGTATCTATACAAGAAGAACTGAGTTCAGAAACCCAATCAGTCTCTGATATAGCAGTATTAATTTGGTCATAATTTGCTCTGTAAAAGTTTCTTTTTGTCTACTGATTGGTGGGCATATACTTGGATTGAGTTGTCTCATAAAAAATGTCCAGCGGAGGATGGTGAGGAACGGCTTTTAAGAGTGGATCATCGGAGATATTAACTGAGCAATCAGGTGAGTTGCATAAAACAAAATCCAGAATTCTACTGTTTTCGTTTTTTAATGTATTAATTTGTTTCAAATTCATAAAGGCTATGATGTGAGACAATAATTTAGCTGTATCAGTAACTGCATTAACAGGTCTCGAAGATAGACCATCAGATGAAGTGTTGTTTTAGAATTTGGAAGGTTATCTAGAATAAAAATATTAAAGTGATGGATGTAAGTGAAGTGTTAAATGTAGGTCTAAATATAATCTAGATAAGTTGAAACACTAGATGAAGTGTTGTTTTAGAATTTGGAAGATATGAAAAGGATGAAAAAATAAAGAGTTAAGAACGAAAGAGAAAGCAATTAAATCAAAAGGGAATGGACAAGGCGCAGTAAAGGTGAAGAAAAGAGAAAGAGAACTTTTACGTTGGGCGCCAAAATGTCGTGAAGCGACAATTAAGAACAAAAAAGAACCTAACCTAAGAGCAACAAAACAACAAAAATAGAACAAAAACAAATAATATATTTAAGATTTAAAAGATATTTACAATTTTATATAATAAAATGGAGTATGAAGATGAGGATGGATGTCGTGATTTACAAATTATTTAAAAAAAAGGTAATAAAAAAAGAGATTAGTGTCGAAGCTGTTCCCGAAGATCCAAGGTGTACAGCCTGTGCTATCAGCGCCTGGAACGAGCACGCACGGCGTAGGTGAGAAGGCGTGGGCGTCTCTAGGCGACGACCTCAGGTGAATGCGGTGGTTTGCAAGATCCGGCGATTGCAGGCAAGACAGAGGCTTGAAGGATCCTCAGCGTCTTCAGACAGGACAGAGGCCTGTAGGATCCGGTGACTTCAGGTGGGACAGAGGTTTACATGATCCGGCGACTTCAGGTAGAGTAGAGACTTGTAGGATCCCGGCGACTTCAGGCAGAACAAAGGCTTGTAGGATCCGGCGACTTCAGGCAGAGCAGAGGTTTGTAGGGTCCAGCGGCTTCAGGCAGGACAGAGGCTTGCAGGATCCCGGGGCAGTGCGGCCCCGGGATAAGGCCTTTAGGAGATGCTTCGAACTCGAGAACTGAAGCGAGACTGCATTTCTTCACCGATTGTTCGGCTTTTATACCTTTCTAGAGAGAACGGAAAAATTATTTAAATTAAACGCAAATTTTTTGTAAATGATCAAGAGGAAAGAGTATTTATGTGGAATTATCGAAATAGAAACAACAGACCGGTAGCAAATTTGAATATAATTGTCATAGCGACCAAATAAACAACGATGTCAAAACATGTCAAATTTTGGTTTTAGGCTTGTAATAGAAAAACGGCAAGATTTAAGTGAAAAAATGAGATATTATTGATATAGGAAAAAAAGGTAGCACAACTGCACGCACAAAGCCCGAAATTGCAGAGTTACGGAAAACTAAATAAAAGATCGAAAAAAAGGTAGACTCCATTGACACCAATTTAAAAGTGCTGATAATGTGAAAATACGAAGTAGAAATGATTTGTTATTGTGTTCTTATGGTTTAAAATCGTTACAGGATCCTATGGAAGTAAAGGTGATGTAAAATATACAGTTTCGAGGTGAATGCAGAAAATCGAAACAGAATGGAAAAATGAAATTAAAATAATGTAAAATGATATGTAAGTAGCATAACACTACAGTTTATCATCACTTGTGACAATATTTTACAACACAAACGGTAAGTTTTACAATTTTTCGCGAGCTCTTCTCCGTAGGACGTGACGTAGCGCACTGACGCATCGCTGAGTGAACTTACGCGGTTTCGCGTTAGATTTACTTGCTTCACTTTTGGTGCGCGTACTAGTAGTCTATACGTAATAATTCTATGTAATATTTCATAAGAGTTATTTTACTATATCGCATTGCAGTTGGCGACAGCGTATTTTACAACAAATATTTTTTCTTGAAAATAATTTCTTAATAGTTTTTCTGAAGCATTCTTTGGTGTTTATGTTGAGCAATGATTTTAAATGCCGATTTCACTAACAAAAATATTGTATATTTTTGGATTAGTTCAGTATTAGTAAATTTATAAATTCTAGTTTCAACAGGTAGGACGTTTATTGTACGAAATCTATGTATACCTACATAGATTGACTGAATTTCTAAAAATATTGAAGCCGCATATCTTATGAATGTCTAGTGGCGGTGTAAGTGGGTGTCGTAAAAGGCGACAGAGGAAGTGGCAATTAATTTGTGGGTTAACGATCCAACTAGTAAAAAGTAACGGTCGCTGTCTTCGAAAGATTTTTGTCCAGCTATCGATTAATAAATCATTATATGCATTGAACTGTCAGTTACTCTAGTTCTACTGCAGATATATTAACGCGGAGAACACCGAGCATGTAAGACAGAAAAAAATTTCATCTTAACAAAATTATTTAAAAAAAAATCGTAATATGCATCAAAATGGTCTCCATTCAGATTTAAGTCACGAATTAAAGACATCAATTTGTAAGGATGATTTTTAGTGGAGGCAGTAGTGTGCGTGAGTGCGCGTGTGTGTGTGCGTGTGGTGTGTGTTTGTGTGTGTGTGTGCTTGCGTTCTTGCCTGTATATACGGTACTAGCATAGAGAGTGTATGAATTTTATGCCTATTTGTCGGATTTCTGTACTGAAATCAGTATGGCCACCATATACCACCACCACGTATACCACCACCGATCAGAAAATGTAAATCAGTTATTTACAATTTCTGATCGGTGGTGGTAATTCATTCTAGCTCTTTCATCATATCTCGCTTCCATACGTTGGATTTACCTAATCAGACAATTTGTCCGAGTTGTTATACTCGTCAACATCTTTGTGCGTAGTGATCCCAGCGAATACATACATGTATCACCTATGCCGGGGGTTTATAGGTGAGATGTACGAAATGTACGTAGCACATTATCGTGGTATTGTTCATTTCCATCTAGACACCTAACTTTCTGAAAACACAATTGAGGTTATTCAATAAAATGTGAAGATCTTCCATCGATTCTGCCACAATGATTTTATACAAAGAATGATTAATAATAATATTTCCATATTTATAACTTATGTCAATAAACAATCAACAATATACGAGTATTAATATATGATTTTGAACAAAGTTATTAAATATTTCATGAGTAGTTTATAAATAAAATAACATAATATATTATGTACGTATATATTTTATTCAATTAATTAGACCTTCGAAATCGACAGCTTTGGTAGTGCAAGCTTAATCGATTGCTTATACCATATTCCATGTACGCTGTACGGGTATTAATCTATTACTGATAGCCTTATGATGAACAGATATTCATGTAACTGTAAATTCGTAATTAAATAATTATTATATAGTCAGTTATAGAAACGTAACATGAATAGAAAAGGAAGAGAATATGTTTGCTTTTCTTTGTGAAATTTTGTAAACGCCAAGCTCATCTACAAATGGTGCAACTACTAATGAATCAGATTCTAACTACGATTCTACCGACAATTTATGGCAATCTTTGTTATTTAGAGAATAAGTAATAAATATTAGTTCCTTAACATAAAAAGGTGAAGATTGGTTGTTTAACATGAAAAAAAAAACAGAAGCCTTAATAAGGACTGCCGTCGGAGGTGAAAACTCTGTTATATGCATATATATGTACACAGGCCGCTATGCTACGTCTAGTAGATATGCGCGTGAGGTTTTGCGCGCAAGCGCAGTACGTCACGAGCATGTCGAGGTTATTAGTAACGCGAATCTATAAGTTTTTCCCCTACCAAAAATCGCTTAACGCGGCTAAAGAAGTTTTCACTTCAGGAAAAGGATAAGGAAAATTCTAAAATTCAGTATATATATGTGTATGTGTATATAAAATACATAATATACTGATTACACTAAAACAAAGATAGCTACTATTGTTTGCAGGTAGTTTGCGGGGAATTTTTACGATTGGGTCGACTCCACGCTCTTACAGAGAATACCAGCGTAAAATAGCAGCTCAACGCCACTGTGTTTTGTATCGGTAGTGTAGAGAACGGAGAACCTTTTTACTGGATTCCATATTAGTCCTCAGGGGTGGCGCATACTAACACTCAAAACTAAACATATTTTGAGCCGGATAATTTTAGTTCATTAGTCACATTATTCAATTAAGTCGATAATTTTAGCAACTGGCCAACTGCATATTAGGACTATCACGAATTTATCATCTACGACGTAAATAATATACGTAATCTACTACGAGAATTATCTACGACGTCTACGACGTAGATTATTTGAAATAGATTCTGTGCGAATTAGTCTCTGACAAAAACGTCTGTGACAAACGAACGATTCAATTCAAGGCAATTAGATTTTACAGGGTTATTTTACAATAACAGGCCAAATTTACACAGAAGTTTCAGAATAAGTAATATAGCCAAATAGTGGAAAGAAAAATAGAAAACAATCTCATTTATCTCGTTATTTTAACAGGTTGTCTACCATTTTACTACGCACGCACACATGCGTCAGCGTCGATTGGTCGGCAAAAATACGAGTACACAGAGCGCGCGTTCGCGTAGTTGACAATCACATCCAGTTTGGGATAATTTCAAATAAAAGAGAAGCTTTATTCGTATTTTCAATAACGGCAATAATGGTATATCATTATTTATATATTTGAACTTAAGTTCAAATTTTGGTTAAAAAAGAAAAATAACCCTCTAGAAGTGGGTTGTATTTTAAGTATGGAACAAAAATTCTAAGAGGGTTATGGAGCAAAGATTTCTCGGCGCTGCTGCAATACATGTTGGCGAACTTTAAACCCCTTGGAAATATTTAATTTCTCAGATTTGCAGGTTTCCGCAAGATGTTTTCGCTTACCGTATTTAAAATTACAATTAACAATTAACATTGGTGCCAGCGGGGTACAAACTCGGTTTGCTTGCATACAGTGAAATTCGCGATTCGTATATGAAGTAATTTTTTATTTCAAATTTAATATAGAAGAATTTATTAATATAAAAATTAAATCTAACTCAAAGCTTAAACATAGTAAAAAATATAATAAAGGAAAAAATAAAACCTATATTTTAAATTGTAATCGTGCGAAGAACGCTGGCTGCGTTTCCTCGCTGAATGGCTATACTTAGCCTTTGAGCGAGAAAAGACCAGCCCTCTTATCACCAGCAGCAACGACCTGTCGCGGATAGAGTTCCTTTAGAAACTTCACCGGACGTGGACGCCGCGGACTGATATTCAAAGTATTTATTTAAAATATATTAATTCCAATATTTGCCTTTAAAAATAAGCCCAAATAGAAAAGGAGGATTAAATGTATCGTGTAATATGTGTAATAATTTACAGGCAAAGGAAGATATGGTATGGCTAATACGTAATCCGGCTTAAGCTTGCACTTGCAAATCTATTAATTCCGAAGATTTAATTAATTGAATACAACATATTATACCTGCAGTGGTATCAGAGTGAGCAGTACTTTGTGTGCGCACGTCGTATTACACAAACCAATAACGTCGGCGTTAATAAATTCGATTATATAAAATAAACATTATGAATCTGGCCGTAATAGGTTAAGATTATTTTGGTATTCTCTTTACTTATCAATTAATTAATCCATTATTAACTGCCAGCTCATCCGGTACCTTGAGGATCACCAGCCGATTAGTGACCGCCAATACGGTTTTCGTCGGGCTCGATCAGCTGGTGATCTTCTGGTCTACCTGACCCATAGATGGGCGGAGGCAGTAGAGTCCAAGGGGGAGGCGTTGGCCGTTAGTCTGGACATTGCGAAGGCCTTCGATCGGGTTTGGCAAAAAGCGCTTCTTTCGAAGCTCCCTTCCTATGGGCTTCCCGAGAAATTGTGCAATTGGATCACCAGCTTCCTTGCAGATCGGAGCATCAAGGTCGTTGTAGACGGTGCATGTTCTGACTACAAGCCTATTAACGCTGGTGTTCCACAAGGCTGTGTGCTATCACCAACGCTGTTTCTTCTGCATATCAATGATATGTTTCTAACTAGTAACATTCATTGCTATGCGGATGACAGCACTGGTGATGCTCTATACACCGGCCGTGCCAATATTTCTCGGGAAAACGTCGCCGAGTACCGGAACAAACTTGTGTCTGAAGTCGAGTCTTTGCTGAACAAAGTCTCGGATTGGGGGCGACTAAATCTAGTCCAATTTAATCCTCAGAAGACACAAGTTTGCGCGTTTACCGCTAAAAAGAACCCCTTTGTCGTATCTCCTCAGTTTTAAGGCACTCCCCTTCTTACCTCAGCCAGTATCGGTATCTTCGGAGTCGACATATCGAGTGACGTGCAGTTTCGTGGTCACTTGGAAGACAAGGCCAAATTGGCCTCTAAAAATCTTGGCGTGCTCAGCAGAGCGGGACAGTATTTCTTGCCGGCACACCGGCTGCAACTTTACAAGGCGCAGGTTCGGCCTCACATGGAATACTGTTCCCATCTCTGGGCAGGGGCTCCCCAGTGCCAGCTCCTTCCACTTGACTGCATCCAGTGCAGAGCGGCTCGAATCGTCGACGACCGAGCCCTTTCCGATCGGCTCGATTCATTGGCACTGCGAAGAGATGTTGCATCCCTTTGCATTTTCTTTCGCATCTACCATGGGGAGTGCTCTGAGGAATTGTTCGGATTAATACCAGCCGCCAAATTTCACGAACGCACATCGCGGCAGAACTCCCGATACCATCCACACCATCTGGATGATTGGCGGTCCACCACTGTGCGATTTAAGAGATGTTTTCTTCCTCGCACGACTTCCTTGTGGAATCGATTACCATCAGCGATTTTTCCGGACCGATACGACTTAGGGACCTTCAAGAAAAGAGCGTACTCCTTTTTAAAAGGCCGGCAACGCATCTGCAATTCCCTCCCTGGTGTTGCAGTTGTTCATGGGCGGCGGTAGTCACTTACCATCAGGTGAGCCGCATACTCGTTTGCCCCCTCTCCTATAAAAAAAAACTTATGATTACCACCGTTACCGTTACAGCCTATTAAAGTCCACAGGTAAACGTAGGCCTCCCTCATAGATTGCCTCATAGTGGGGATATTTTATTCAGAGTTGCCACGCTTGGCAAGGAGGTTGGCAACTGCATTGTTTTATTTTAAGTCGTTTTTAGGTAGACGCTGCTGCCCATCTCCTAAGCTTTTCCCTCTTTCGACTTTTATGACATGAAGATCATATGGTATAGTGGATATACTTACACCGCCACTACACATTAATAAGATTTATGCTACTTGGATCGTTATTATTTTTTATACAAACGAACATACGGTTCACCTAATAATATATGGGCACTGAGGTCTATAGATATCTACATCTATCCTTGATTAAGAATCAAAATGTCGATGCGTTGTCACACCTGACGGCTAAGATGATATGCCTCGTTTTTAGTAAAACAGTCTAAAGCTGTCCACACTCACCATATGATTCACAGCAGTTGCTATTTCACGATTGTATTCTGTGAGAGCGTACACATATACGTAACACATATACGTTACACGTATAGTGGTAACGTGGCATTTCATTATTATAAAGATTAATCCTCAGCGATAACAACATTTCTGTATTTTTAATTTTTATTAAGGATAAAATATAAGTGTCAATTCATTCATCATTCATTACAGCATATTAAGTGTCCAATACCGAAAATATGACTTCCCATCCACTCATAGATGATTTTGCTATAGTTCCCACGTTTGCTAGGTTTTTAGTTTTCCGTAGCCAAATGGCAACAAACGGAGCCCTTATGGATTCGTCATGTCTGTCTGTCCGTCCGTCTGTCACAGCCACTTTATTCCGAAACTATAAGAACGATGCTGGTGAAACTTGGTACGTAGATGTATTCTGTGAACCGCATTAAGATGTTTACACAAAAATAGAGGTTTTTAATATCATTTTTTTTCTAAATCTTTGCGCGAGAGACACTTCCAAAGTGGTAAAATGTGTATGACCTCCCCCCCCCCCCTGTAACTTCTAAAATAAGAGAATTACAAAACTAAAAATATATATTTATTTTATTTTTATTTTATTCGTATGGTTTACTAAGAGTCAACTAACACAATACAATCTTAAATAACAGAAAAGTTTCTTAAGCTAAGTGTAGTGACTACTTACTAGTAAACACAGCATTCAATATAACAATAACTTAAGTGGGTTTTGATTTTACTAAATAAAGTTTATAATTTTAAAAGGAAAAAAAACATTAATTATCCGTATGGTAAAAGAGAACACAAGCTGGTTGCACGAAGTTAAGTACTAGTCATACTGTCGACAATCTTTTTACGGAAACTATAAGCGGAATCAAAGTTTACGTCAACTCTGTGTTTGTAGCTATTTAGTAGCTTACACAGTCTGGGTAATGGAGAGTTGGAGCCGAGAACGGTTCTGCGGGTTGGTGGTCTCAGTGGTGCTATCGGATGACGCGGATATCTTGAAGGTGCGCTAAAATCAAATGAGTTCAGTAACTGAGGGCAACTAATTCTATTGTTGAGAATTTTATACAAACACATTTTGAAAAATTTTACTCTAACCGCATATGAGAAATTTCTCTTTGCTTTACCAACTAATCGTGCCAAATGCCACAGAAACCGCTTCTGAATACGCTTAATGCGTAGATTGTGAACCGCAAAGTGTGGACACCAGACAACAGAACAGTTCTCGAGTGTGCTACGAACGAGAGTATTATACAGCATTTTCTTAGTATTAATGCTGAACCCTTTGCTATTTCGTATGACGAACCCAAGCAGCCTTGAGGCTTTTTAACGATGTTTTCGTAATGAGGTATAAATGTCAGCTTTCTGTCAAAAGTAACCCCTAAATCTTTTATAACCTCGACCTCTTGAATAATATACTCCTCTATTTTATAACTAAATTAAATAAGGTTTACGTTTCTGGTAAATTTGACGTGTTGACATTTTTTCGGATTCAGTGTCATTCGGTTGTCTCTACACCAATCAATAAGATTTTTCAGATCCCTTTGTAATAATATTGAGTCTTCTATTGAATTTATATGTCTTAAAAATTTCAGCTCGTCGGCATACATAAAAACATAAGAGTTAGTTAAGTAGTCTGGGATGTCGTTAATAAAAAAGTTAAAAAGGATAGGGCCAAGATGTAATCCTTGTGGCACACCTGAGGTTATACTAATATTATCAGATCGAAAGCCGTTGAACACAACGTAAAAAGTCCGATCCTCTAGATATGATGACAACCATGTTAAAAAAGAACCAGCAAACCCATAACATGCTAGTTTATTGAACAGAATGTCATGAGGCACTTTGTCAATAGCTTTGCTAAAGTCAGTATACAGGACATCGATCTGTTGTTTACGGTCGAAGGCTTGGGCCAGATTCTCGACAAAGCTTGTTAAATTTGTGCATGTTGACATGGATTCAACAAATTTATGCTGGTTGTCTTTAATATAAAGCTTCAGGTGATTTTGAATTGAGGGACATACTACAGCCTCAAAGATCTTTGCGAATGTAGACAAGATCGAGATAGGTCTATAATTGCTAACTAAAAATTCATCATCAGATTTGTATATCGGTACCACCATTAGCTTCTTTCCATTGCTTAGGAAATATACCAGTGCGTAATGATATATTATATATGTAACACAACGGGCTGACTAACATGGGGGCACACAACACTATGAAAAACGGTGGAATGCCGTCTGGCCCAGCCCCTTTAGATCGATCCAACCGTTGTAGTTTACTCAGAAGCATCTTCTCTGTAATCACCGGCACAACAACAGTCTGACAATAATTATTAATAGCATTTAACGAGGAGTGATGATAACGTTCACACGCGTTGTTACTGCGACAGTAATTATCATTATACGCTAATGAAAAATTCTTGGCAAACATACCACATATAGTAGGACTATCAGATTTAGTAATAATCTCGTCACTCATTGTTGCAGGGTAGGACCCTTTTCCCCCACGCTTACTTTTAACGAATGTTCAGAAGAGTTTTGGGTTAGAAATAAGATCCTTTTCCAATTTCTTAATGTAAAAGTTATACCTGTCAATAGCCAAAGCTTCACAACGCTTACTTACAATTTCAAGTTCCAATTTGTCGCGCGGGTTTCCGTATAACTTATAAAGCCATCGAAGATTATTCTTTTCTTTTAGCCTACGAATCAAATTACGGTCAAACCATGGTGGGTAACGTCCTTTCTTTCTAAAACATTTATAAGGCACAAATTTACGTATGGCTTCCCATAAAACATCGTAGAAGACCTTAACCATTTCATTTACACCTGTTAGATGTCTAAAATTTTCAGACCAGTGTAGCTTTGATAAGTGATTGTGGATTGAGTCATAGTCATAGTCTTTGTAGAAGTTATTTTTTTTTGTGTTAATATTATACGGAAGCTTTTTATCTACAGTTAGAGAAAGTACTATATCCAAAGGGGGGTGCTGTTTGTCAATTTTGCAGAGGACATTAATTGATTTAGAAACTGTGCACATCTGAATATCCGTTAAAACCAAATCCAAAATAACATCCTTCTTATTAGTGATGTTGTTTAATTGGGAAAATTTATGTAAATTTACAAAGTCAACCAGGTTTCTAGCCAAACCAGGTGCCATATAACTATTCCAATTATTGTGAACCATTTGCCAATTAATGTTTCTTAGATTAAAGTCACCTACAATACTTAATCATCGAGAGGTTATTTTCAAAAATTGAATTACAGTTGTCTAGAAAATGTTCAAGTTCACTGCGACTAATCGGAGGGGGCAAATAAACGGCACACAATGCTATATGATGCACTGACCTAGAAGATGATACCTTCAAATTTAGCCACAAGTCCTCAGATTTACTCTCCCAGAACAACATTCTTTTCGCTTTTAGTTTATTATTTACGGCGACTAAAAAATATGATGTACCATGTAAACTTCCAGCGAAAATTTGTTTGAACGAGATCTAGTAAGTAGTTTTTTTTTAATACGTCATAAATCGTAAACCGCGATTTACCTTTTATTCAGTCAACACAAATCTAAAAGAAGCATTTAATTTCATAAACATAAACCTTATGCCTAAACCGTGAACCATTATTTTCTAATAATAAATCTGTAAAAGGTGCCTAAGTAAATAATAATTATAATTCACGCGGGGCGTGGCTTGATCGGTAGCGGATGAGGATCGCGCGGGGGGCAGATTTCCGACTAGGACTACACTTTCACAAAATACCGTCGGGAAACAGCAGCACAACGCTGCTGTATTACGTATAGTGGTAACGCGGCATTTCATTATTATAAAGATTAATCCTCAGGGATTATTTAGTATAGTATAGTATTTTGATTTTTTATTTAGGATAAAATATAAGTGTAAATTCATTCATCATTCATTACAGCATATCAAGAGTCTATATAAATCAAGATCTTTTATAAATGGGTCAAAACTGTTTTGTGGTCGAACCTCAACTTCTTGGATATGTCGTTACCACTAATATGCCGATTTTACTCCACTATTTCAATAATGGCATCGACTTTATCTATATGAGGGTGACCAGAGCGAGCTGCACCTTTGACATCATTATTCCCAGACTGAAGACGCTTGAAACAACTTTGTACTACTCTTATAGACACTGCATTAAGTCCATAAACGTCCCAATTTTTTTTTTCGCGGCTTGATTCGCTCTTCCCATTTTTGTAATAAAACTTCAGAATGTACTGTAATGTAATGTGACCACTCATTTTGGCGGACAGAAGAACAATTGAAAAATAGCGGGAAAGTATTCTGTAACTTTAATTATCTTCTTCTTAATGTCCTAAATGTATTGATATTAAAACTAGCCAGATACAAACAGTACAAGCAAATAGATAGTTCTTCAATTTCATACAAATTAAATACGTTAAAACCTTTCCCACGACCTAATAT
This sequence comes from Parnassius mnemosyne, assembly GCA_963668995.1. Classification (NCBI taxonomy): domain Eukaryota; kingdom Metazoa; phylum Arthropoda; class Insecta; order Lepidoptera; family Papilionidae; genus Parnassius; species Parnassius mnemosyne. Next base: position 22,167,818 of record CAVLGL010000057.1, read on the forward strand.
TAGAGTTTTAAAAGGTTAAACACCACGCTTTTATTGTGAGTTGTGATAATCCTAGTAAATGTACTTGGTTGGAATTTATTGCATTTTCATCGATTTAAAAATTTCTCATTATTCAGGTCTGAAAGTAGGTGAAAACTAAATAATGAAATTCTATGGCATTTTTCTGTATTTTTTTGTGTAATCTTGAGCTTAACAGATGGTTTGACAATACCAGTACTAAATACGTCAATCCCTTGCAAAGTGCTGCTGCTGTTATTACCGGTCCATGTAGTTATCATTTTAGTAACTATCAGTATCTGTGATCACTTTTTGATATTCCCTATTCTATATAACTTCTATGATACTTACGAGAAAAGCAATTGGCAACATGGCAATTCGTACTTGTACATGAATAAATTTTTTTTAAATTTTTTATATTCAATGGAACAGTTACAACACAATTTTTCACAGAACAATTTATACATTAGGACAATAGAATTGTACAATTATGTATCGTTACAGATTACTATTCACAAATTAACTATAAAGAAAGTAATTAAAATAAATATGAATATAAATAGGTGGTAGAGCCATGTTACATATTATGGTTGTATCACGAATGGGTCGGCTCAACCGGGGAAGGGCCACAGAACACCTGCGTAAAATTGCAGGTCAATGCTGCGGTGTTTCTTATGGTGAGTGTAGAAACCGGAGAACCATTTTACTGGAAAAGAGGCAATATATTTTAGTCCTCAGGGGTGGCAACGCATCTGCGTTTTGATTCTTAATCGAGGTTTAATATTTATGTCTATGGGCCACAACATCCACTTACCATCAGTTGAACTGTGTGCCCGTTTGCCACCCTTATTCTATAAATGAAAAAGTTGTGCGTATGATATTCGGCTATGAAAGCATCGTTGATGTAAGGAACGTAATTTTTGTACATTCTCGGTCTTGTCTTTATATTTGTTGTAATATATATGTCGGAGCGTCTATAAAATACCTGGTTGAATCGAGGTAGAATGGAGGGCATATCGAGAAACCGCCTCTTGTGCCTGTAGTATAAAGTTCACTGTAGGTACCGTGCGCGACAGAGTTCGCTCAAGTCATTCAACGAGTGTGGTCATTCTACTAGTGCTAAGATAGTGTCGTGGTTTTGTTCATTGTTGTAATTCTTCTAGTGCAGGCAAGGAGGATTAGTGTTGCTGAGAGGCTGCCCTGTGTTACATTGAGATAAGTAGTGTTGCTGTTGGTTTACATATTGTGACGCCTCATAATTATTATTAATAAATAATAATTATATTCATTATACAGACATTTAAAAATGTCATAGAAATTATAATTTAAATAATAAAATGCAAATAATAAGCATAGAGTTCAAAAATATCCATTTGGAATATTGAATATTATATATATTAGTAAACGCATAAAATGTCTCAAAAAATCTCTAAATTTATTAAAAACCTGCTTAAAATGTTCAAAATATATCAAATCATATAAATACAAGGCGATTATATTGCAATAACAAAGATAAATAACATTTGTAATATAATAGAAAAAATGGATTAAAATTTTCTAAGTTGATGAAGGAGTTCGTGTAATAATTGGAAAATTTCTAAGTTAATGAACGTGTTCTTGTAATGTTCCCTTATATTGGGGCGTTGTCGGAGACACATACCCAAGGTTGTACATATATATGGGGTGGTCGGCTGACCGACTGCTAGTACTAAGGTTGCACAATGACTAGTCCTATATTAGGGACTTAACATAGTAAGGTCTGACGAACCAAAGCATTAATATGGAAGGTCTCTATGATGCATAAGCATTATGATAGCAGAGTTATGACTTGAAGTCCCATATGAACAAGACATACAGTAGTATGGTCTATGAAATAAAGCAAATATGTGGAAGGTCTCAAATATGTAAAAGCATTATATTGAAAGAAATGGGACTTGAAAAAGATTATTATAGTGGCGTGTAGGTTGCTTCGCAGCCTCTGAGACCGAGGTAAACTTGGACTCACTAACCGATGTGTCCTAGACATATCATCTTAGTGCCGGTGGTAAGCGGGTTTGTTGTAGCAATACGACTTGCCCGTGGACATCGCACACCCCTACCGGTTGTGGGCGGCGTCTTAGCGCATAGCGTTATGATACGTCGGCTATCTTTCGGATTAGGGTGAGTGTGTTTGGTAGTACTTTTAAGTGCAGCAAGCATACTCAACTTCATGTCTTAGTGCAATAGCGCTATGATACGTGGAGTTTTGGCTACTGACGTCTTAGTACCGTACTACTATGATACGTTGGTGGTATTTTTAGTTAACAACATTATCAAATTTTGTTACCAAAGTCGATAGGGATCATGTGGGTGTGTTGTGAGGGGGCGCCATCCGTATGATAGTTGCATTGATGCTTACTGCTACTTGCAGTATTGTGTCTTGTGATGGATCTGCGGGTGTGCTGCACCTGATTCGATGCATCTTGTGGTTCTGGTCGATGGAGGTATGCGGGTGGTGATGTCTGCTGGGACTGTATGGGGGACCTTGGGATGGTGTAAGCCCGACGATAGTCGTATTGATGCTTGTTGCATTCTGTAGCATTGCGTCTCTACGATGGTTGTTTGGCGGGTCGCTATTCTCAATGGCGCTCTCTGCGTCTTGGTTTGACTCACAACCTAAGTAGCTTTGCCCAAGTCGGGTCCCTTCATTGCGGGGCTGCAGACTGTCTGCCCTCCATGATGTTTTATATAACAACTTAATAATATATCTCTATAAAGTTCCCACCTTTGAGAGATTGAAGGCAACTTGTTGGTGGGTGAGACAAACATGATCGAAAAATGCATATACTCAACGTCAGTGACACAAACCCGTTCTGATGGCGAATTATTAATATTATCTTATAACTGCCTATTGGCTATATCTGCCATTGTATTGGTTGGTGGAGCATATGTGTTGACCTCATGCGGGTGGTAGCTGGAGGGAGAATCTGAGGAGGCTCTCAAGGCTGCGGCCGAAAGCCGCGCAACGTGGGACCCCATTCCCTTGAGGTGAGCGGTAGACTCATGACACGCTCTGCGGCCAATTGGCCGTGCTGACCATGCAATTGGTGGTGATGCCTTACACTTACATCACGTCTGCAGAAACGGCGGTCTGGCAGGTGGTGGCGCTCACGGAGGGCTTTTTATGGTCAGTGTGCCGATTGTTGCCTAACCCGTGTGACGTACATTTCACTGTGGCTGGATTTGATCGTATTCTGTATGGCGTTTACACGCATTGACATGCGCGACTTCGGTCGATGTTTGTGCTTACGCACTATCAAGGGGCCAAGTCCTCTTTTACTGGTTCGCCAGTTATTTTGCTGTGGACTACGGTCCAGTTCCCAAATTTGCGTACCCTTCGGGGGGAGCGCATTAAAATGGTTGGCGCTCACCGTGCGCGGCGTGTGTGGGGCCGTGTACCTCCTCCACATTTTTTTTTTAAAATGTGGGAGAGCGAAGCCCTTGTAACTGGTATTTGATATAAATATTGTGAGCCTTTTCCAAGCGGGAAGGGATTAATTAATAAGGAATTGACTGTTGTGAACCAGATACAAGTGGAATAGGGACAATTTATTGTTCTTAACCTTTTTGAGCTCTGTCTTAGTGAACGGGGTTCTCTAGCTTATAAGACTCTACCAACAGCTTTCGATTGCTCTCGTGAATATTCATTCTTCCAAGATACACCTAAAAGAACTAAGTTACTATACAAACACAACGTAAAAAAGGGTCCTAACTAAGACGATCACGCCATAAAATTATTAAACGGCCTATATTTAAACCTTTAGAAAGATCAAGTTATACTGGTCACGTAAATTAGATGTATTTATATATCTTACAGATATAGATTCTAAAGAAATACAAGTATAAGTGGGATATACTAGAAAAGAAAAAAGATGGGGGGGGGGTTCGTTACAATTTGGTGCCGTGACCAGGATAGAGGTTAAATTTTAAATAGGAGGCCGGTAATATAAAATTATGAGGTAGGCTATATGCCTACAATTTGTTGTCCGTGAAATGGAGAGTGGTGTTTGCTGGGGGTGGTTGAGAGTCTGGGGGTGGGGCTTAAATATTAAAATGGAGTAATAATATAGGAGGTGTGTGCATAACGGAGCGAAATAATAAAAAGTGAAATAAGTGGAAAGACTCAATTAAACCAAGTGAAGGACACAACAGGTGTAAAAAAAAAAAAAAAGAAAAAGAAAAAAACTGCAATACTATATATTATAAAGTGAAATAAGTGGAAAGACTCAATTAAACTAAGTGAAGGACACAACAGGTGTTAAAAAAAAAAAAAAAAAACTGCAATACTATATAGTATAAAGTGAAATAAGTGGAAAAACTCAATTAAAGTAAGTGAAGGACACAAAAAGTGTAAAAAAAAAAAAAAAAAAACAAGTGGTAATAAATATTAAAAATGGCTAAAAATAAGAAAAAATCAACCTCAATTAAGGCTAAGCCTAAAGATGAGATGAAAATGCTTCAGAAATTAATTAAGAATGCAGTGAAAACCTTTGAGGTTAAAATAAAGGATCTTGAGGAAAAATTTATTAACCAAACGAAAGATTACCAAATTAAAATAAATCAAGGAGAGGTGTCCGGAGCGAGCACCTCACATGTAAATGATCCTAGACAAAATATTGTATATAATGTACATAATGTAACAATAGAAAAGCCGAAATTCGGAAATGGAAATACTCATCCAGTATCATTTTTGGAAGATCTCACCAATTATTTAAAGATAGTTCCATCTAATGGTCTCGAAATTTCGATAGCACAAGAGTGCTTAGTAGGTGAAGCCAAGTATTGGGCTCGCATTAATAATGTGCGTTGGACAACTTTTAATGATTTTAAAGCTGACTTCCTAAGAGTGTTTTGGGGTGAAGAAGAACAAAATAAAGTAAAGAGATTCCTTGTGCAAAATAAATGGAATAGAAGTACACACCCCACCATGGTTAGTTATTTTCTTTATGTGGTTGAGAAGGCACAAACATTATCATATCCGATACCTGAAAAACAATTAGTAACTGATGTCATCAGACATTATCCTAAAACTGTGCAGCAATTATGGAGAATAGCTAAAATTGAGACAATAATAGACACGACAGATTTCTTAAGAAACTTAGATGACATCGACAAACAAGATGAAGGTCGTGAACTTTACTATAATGAGAAAAGGAGGAAGTTTAATAATAATACGGAGCAAAAACATAAAGAAATACAACAATCATACAAAACATGGCGTAAACCCGAAGAGGGAAAAAAGAAGGTTAATGAAGTACATGAAATACATTTCACTAATGACCAACCTGATGTTACGGCCCCTGAGCCAAATTTAGAGCTGTAGAGGTCGAACTAGTTCCCGATTCGACCCCTTACAATGTAAAAGGGAACAAAGCATTAAACATGTTATTAAAACTGGGTTGGCGACCTGGTCAAACATTGGGTAAAAACAATAGAGGGTTGCGAAAACCTATTACTTTAAAAGCAAATTTTAACAGAGAAGGCCTTGGTTATAACGACAATGTAAATAGCATATTAAACACCTTAAAAGCCAGGTCGGACTTGCCCATAACGGAGTTATTCGTGCAAACCGTCTTCGAGGAAGACGAAGATAAATATCAAAGGGAATTTATAGGGAATATGAGATCTGAAATTAAAGTTTCAATATTTGACAAAGAAATAGACGCGCTCCTCGACACTGGGAGCGATGTTACATGCATTTCAGAAAGTTTATATTTACAAATTAAAGAAAATAATCGTAAAATATCAATAATGCCAGTTAAAGCAATGCAAATAAAAGGTGCTGTTGGGCAGCGCAGCACAAAAATACAACAGATGATCATATTGCCTATAAAGATAGATGAAGTAGTCTTTGAAACACAAACTTTAATTGTAGGTAATTTAATAAGACCTTTAATATTAGGCTTCGACTGGCTCAAGAGAAATAAAATATTGATTGATTTGAGAAATACTACTGTTGGAATAGAATTTAAAGTGAAAAACAAAGACTTCTTTATACCTTTCAAATATAATAATGAATCTGTATTACATAATAACTGCATCAAACAATGTACCGATGATCCCTTAATAAATATAAAAATAGGATCTACATTGGAGGTCTCTGAAAGGGCAAAACTTAGTAAGGTTTTGGAAAAGCATAAGAATATGTTTTCGAGCAAATTGGGAAGAGCCAATTGCTATGAGCATAAAATTGAAATGATCGATGATGAACCTATAGTTACTAGGTCCTATCCCATTCCATATGCATATAGAGCGAAAATGGAAGAAAAGTTAAATGAAATGGAACAAGCTGGTATCATCACAAGGACATCAACGCCTTACAGTAGTCCATTGACATTCACTCTTAAAAAAGACGGCTCAATTAGAGTTCTGCTTGATGCCAGAAGCATAAATAAGAAAATGGTTGCAGAAACAGAGAAACCACCTATACAATTAGATGTTTTGAATTCATTTCACGGAGCGAATTATATCACTACCATTGACTTAAATAATGCATATTTTCAAATTCCGATAAATAAAGATGGTAGAAAATATACTGGATTCACATTCAATGGAAAGTCATATGTATATAATGTTTTGCCGCAAGGATTAAAAACATCAGTAGGAAGCTTTAGCAGAGCCATGAATTTAATATTAGGACCAGAAGTCCAAGAATTTTGTGTGAACTATTTAGATGATCTAGCCATTATTACAACAGGAACGTTAGATAAACATTTGGAGCACATTGATATTGTTTTAAGTAAATTGAACAAAGCTGGCTTAGCGTGTAACTTGCAGAAATGTGAATTTATTTGTAAAGAAATTAAAATGCTGGGTTTTATAATTTCAACAGAAGGCATAAAGACAGATCCCGATAAGATTCGAGCGATCCAAGAGTTTCCAGCACCTAAAAAGATTAAACAATTAAGGGCCTTTTTAGGTCTATGCAATTTTTATAGAAGGTTTATACCAAATTACAGCGAGAGCATAATACCGCTCTGTGAATTACTTAAAAAGGGACGAAAGTTCCAATGGAGTGGTAAAGAACAGAAGGCATTTGATTTTATAAAACAACAATTTATTAATACAATACAATTGCATCATCCAGACTTTAATAAGCCGTATTATTTACAAACAGATTGTTCCGGTGTGGGTATGGCCGGAGTACTATATCAGATAGATGATAATAATGAAATGAGAATTTTAGGCTATCATAGTAAAGCCTTAAAAGGCCCCGAATTAAATTGGTCTGTTACTGAACAAGAGTTTTATGCTGTAATAAGCTGCCTAAAGAAATTTGAAACATATTTGCGGGGCAGTAAAGTAATAATACTAACTGATCATAAAGCATTATTGTTTATTAATAATATGAAGTTATTCAATGGTAGAGTAACCCGATGGATTTTGTATATAGAACAATTTAATTATGAAGTACAGCATATATCGGGTAGACGTAATATTGTTGCAGATGTGCTATCACGTTATCCTCCTGATGGCGATTTAATACAAGAGGATAAAAATAATAGTTTAGAAATTGCTTACACAGAGAGCGAACCGAATATTGAGTTGATAGAAAAATTAAAATCCTTAACAGTATATCAATTACAAGATTCAGAGAGTCGTTGGCTATTATTGAAAAGTTAAAGACATTAAATACTTCCATAATAAAACAAAACAATAAATTTAAAAGATATAGTTTGAAAAATGATGTATTATATTACAAAACGAATTTACAAGAAGTAATATATTTACCTAAAGCATTGAGACAAGATATTATAAATCAAGTGCATGTCGAAATGGGTCATCAAGGACCCTATAAGGTAATTAAATATGTAAGAGAGAGATTCTTTTGGAAAGGTTTAACAAAAGATATTAAAAACCAATTAAGGGCTTGTCATTTATGTCAGTTATCTAAGAAAAGCAATATAACATATGTGGGTCCCTGCAAATCTATAATAACAGAAAACATTGGCGATATAGTCATGGCAGACTTATATGGACCGCTTGTATCAGGTACCTTTGGGTACACTTTCATATTTGTCATTCAAGATTCATTCAGTAAATTTATCAAATTATATCCTTTAAAACAGTCAACAGCAAAGTCTGTTGTAACAAAAGTAAAGCATTTTGTTGAGATTATAAAGCCCAAGGCAATAATGACAGATAATGGAAAACAGTTCGTAAGTAATCACTGGAAACAATCAATGAGAGATTTAAATATAAAGCCAATATATACCACAGTTAGAAATCCTAGACCAAATACAACAGAGCGAGTAAATAAAGAGTTGAGCAGATTATTTAGGACGCTTTGTCATACTAACCACAAAGATTGGGCATTAATATTGCCGAAGTTAGAAGAATTGTATAATAATTCTTATCACAATAGTACAGGCTTCACGCCTTGTGAAATTCTTTATGGTGAGTCTAATGAGATGTCTTTTGACAAAGTAATTTCCAAAAGCAAAGAAAAACATAATGTCGAACAAATTAGACAACAAGTGCGTAAAAATTTAAAAGAGGCAAGTCGAATAAGAAACATAAAATTTGATAAGCGAAATAGATTAATAAAATATAATATTGGTGACTTAGTAAAAATTTCAAGATCTAGTAGATCAGACGCTGATAATAAAGTTATGAGTAAGTTCAATTTGGCATATGAAGGGCCTTATGTAATAGCAGCCGTACCATTTGACAATGTATATACCTTAGCAAATCCAGAGACAAACGAAATTAGAGGAATTTTTAATGCTATTCACTTATTAAAATATTTTAAATAATAATTTCTTTTTGTATAAATTAAAATAATTAAATAAATATTGTAACATAAAAGGGTTTTGTGGGTGGCCCATGGAAATAATTGTTTAAGTTAAAGGTCTAAAATTATTAAAGTTATGAGCAAGAGATTTGTTATATGATAGTAGAACGTTATTAATATATAATGAAGAGTTGTAAATATAGATCGTAAGATAATTTTTTAATCATTTTTATTAAATAAATGTGGGAGTTGGGTCAGGGCGAATGGCTCAAACACATTTATCCTATGTGGTATCGAACTGACCTCAACAAATATCCAACTGGATTGTATGCACATAAAGTGTGACACTATCGAAATAATGTTTCAAAGATTTAAAGATAAATTAATAAAATAAGAAATCGACAATTGACTGCAAACTTTATTAACAACACGATATACAATAACTTAAATTATGGTGTTATCACATTGTGATAATTGTGGTTGAAGGGGTGTTGGTGGCGGCCATTCCCTGGGGCAAGGGGATTTGATAACATATGCCGTATTGTAACAGATTAAAAGAGGAAAGAACAGATATATAAACAATTATTTGAGTGTAGTGTATATGCTCTCAAAATACTAAAATTTTATATTAACGACTCCACTATGTGGATCATTAACATAAACTTTTGGGGGTGGATTGTGACGCCTCATAATTATTATTAATAAATAATAATTATATTCATTATACAGACATTTAAAAATGTCATAGAAATTATAATTTAAATAATAAAATGCAAATAATAAGCATAGAGTTCAAAAATATCCATTTGGAATATTGAATATTATATATATTAGTAAACGCATAAAATGTCTCAAAAAATCTCTAAATTTATTAAAAACCTGCTTAAAATGTTCAAAATATATCAAATCATATAAATACAAGGCGATTATATTGCAATAACAAAGATAAATAACATTTGTAATATAATAGAAAAAATGGATTAAAATTTTCTAAGTTGATGAAGGAGTTCGTGTAATAATTGGAAAATTTCTAAGTTAATGAACGTGTTCTTGTAATGTTCCCTTATATTGGGGCGTTGTCGGAGACACATACCCAAGGTTGTACATATATATGGGGTGGTCGGCTGACCGACTGCTAGTACTAAGGTTGCACAATGACTAGTCCTATATTAGGGACTTAACATAGTAAGGTCTGACGAACCAAAGCATTAATATGGAAGGTCTCTATGATGCATAAGCATTATGATAGCAGAGTTATGACTTGAAGTCCCATATGAACAAGACATACAGTAGTATGGTCTATGAAATAAAGCAAATATGTGGAAGGTCTCAAATATGTAAAAGCATTATATTGAAAGAAATGGGACTTGAAAAAGATTATTATAGTGGCGTGTAGGTTGCTTCGCAGCCTCTGAGACCGAGGTAAACTTGGACTCACTAACCGATGTGTCCTAGACATATCATCTTAGTGCCGGTGGTAAGCGGGTTTGTTGTAGCAATACGACTTGCCCGTGGACATCGCACACCCCTACCGGTTGTGGGCGGCGTCTTAGCGCATAGCGTTATGATACGTCGGCTATCTTTCGGATTAGGGTGAGTGTGTTTGGTAGTACTTTTAAGTGCAGCAAGCATACTCAACTTCATGTCTTAGTGCAATAGCGCTATGATACGTGGAGTTTTGGCTACTGACGTCTTAGTACCGTACTACTATGATACGTTGGTGGTATTTTTAGTTAACAACATTATCAAATTTTGTTACCAAAGTCGATAGGGATCATGTGGGTGTGTTGTGAGGGGGCGCCATCCGTATGATAGTTGCATTGATGCTTACTGCTACTTGCAGTATTGTGTCTTGTGATGGATCTGCGGGTGTGCTGCACCTGATTCGATGCATCTTGTGGTTCTGGTCGATGGAGGTATGCGGGTGGTGATGTCTGCTGGGACTGTATGGGGGACCTTGGGATGGTGTAAGCCCGACGATAGTCGTATTGATGCTTGTTGCATTCTGTAGCATTGCGTCTCTACGATGGTTGTTTGGCGGGTCGCTATTCTCAATGGCGCTCTCTGCGTCTTGGTTTGACTCACAACCTAAGTAGCTTTGCCCAAGTCGGGTCCCTTCATTGCGGGGCTGCAGACTGTCTGCCCTCCATGATGTTTTATATAACAACTTAATAATATATCTCTATAAAGTTCCCACCTTTGAGAGATTGAAGGCAACTTGTTGGTGGGTGAGACAAACATGATCGAAAAATGCATATACTCAACGTCAGTGACACAAACCCGTTCTGATGGCGAATTATTAATATTATCTTATAACTGCCTATTGGCTATATCTGCCATTGTATTGGTTGGTGGAGCATATGTGTTGACCTCATGCGGGTGGTAGCTGGAGGGAGAATCTGAGGAGGCTCTCAAGGCTGCGGCCGAAAGCCGCGCAACGTGGGACCCCATTCCCTTGAGGTGAGCGGTAGACTCATGACACGCTCTGCGGCCAATTGGCCGTGCTGACCATGCAATTGGTGGTGATGCCTTACACTTACATCACGTCTGCAGAAACGGCGGTCTGGCAGGTGGTGGCGCTCACGGAGGGCTTTTTATGGTCAGTGTGCCGATTGTTGCCTAACCCGTGTGACGTACATTTCACTGTGGCTGGATTTGATCGTATTCTGTATGGCGTTTACACGCATTGACATGCGCGACTTCGGTCGATGTTTGTGCTTACGCACTATCAAGGGGCCAAGTCCTCTTTTACTGGTTCGCCAGTTATTTTGCTGTGGACTACGGTCCAGTTCCCAAATTTGCGTACCCTTCGGGGGGAGCGCATTAAAATGGTTGGCGCTCACCGTGCGCGGCGTGTGTGGGGCCGTGTACCTCCTCCACATTTTTTTTTTAAAATGTGGGAGAGCGAAGCCCTTGTAACTGGTATTTGATATAAATATTGTGAGCCTTTTCCAAGCGGGAAGGGATTAATTAATAAGGAATTGACTGTTGTGAACCAGATACAAGTGGAATAGGGACAATTTATTGTTCTTAACCTTTTTGAGCTCTGTCTTAGTGAACGGGGTTCTCTAGCTTATAAGACTCTACCAACAGCTTTCGATTGCTCTCGTGAATATTCATTCTTCCAAGATACACCTAAAAGAACTAAGTTACTATACAAACACAACGTAAAAAAGGGTCCTAACTAAGACGATCACGCCATAAAATTATTAAACGGCCTATATTTAAACCTTTAGAAAGATCAAGTTATACTGGTCACGTAAATTAGATGTATTTATATATCTTACAGATATAGATTCTAAAGAAATACAAGTATAAGTGGGATATACTAGAAAAGAAAAAAGATGGGGGGGGGGTTCGTTACAATTTGGTGCCGTGACCAGGATAGAGGTTAAATTTTAAATAGGAGGCCGGTAATATAAAATTATGAGGTAGGCTATATGCCTACAATTTGTTGTCCGTGAAATGGAGAGTGGTGTTTGCTGGGGGTGGTTGAGAGTCTGGGGGTGGGGCTTAAATATTAAAATGGAGTAATAATATAGGAGGTGTGTGCATAACGGAGCGAAATAATAAAAAGTGAAATAAGTGGAAAGACTCAATTAAACCAAGTGAAGGACACAACAGGTGTAAAAAAAAAAAAAAGAAAAAGAAAAAAACTGCAATACTATATATTATAAAGTGAAATAAGTGGAAAGACTCAATTAAACTAAGTGAAGGACACAACAGGTGTTAAAAAAAAAAAAACTGCAATACTATATAGTATAAAGTGAAATAAGTGGAAAAACTCAATTAAAGTAAGTGAAGGACACAAAAAGTGTAAAAAAAAAAAAAAAAAAACAAGTGGTAATAAATATTAAAAATGGCTAAAAATAAGAAAAAATCAACCTCAATTAAGGCTAAGCCTAAAGATGAGATGAAAATGCTTCAGAAATTAATTAAGAATGCAGTGAAAACCTTTGAGGTTAAAATAAAGGATCTTGAGGAAAAATTTATTAACCAAACGAAAGATTACCAAATTAAAATAAATCAAGGAGAGGTGTCCGGAGCGAGCACCTCACATGTAAATGATCCTAGACAAAATATTGTATATAATGTACATAATGTAACAATAGAAAAGCCGAAATTCGGAAATGGAAATACTCATCCAGTATCATTTTTGGAAGATCTCACCAATTATTTAAAGATAGTTCCATCTAATGGTCTCGAAATTTCGATAGCACAAGAGTGCTTAGTAGGTGAAGCCAAGTATTGGGCTCGCATTAATAATGTGCGTTGGACAACTTTTAATGATTTTAAAGCTGACTTCCTAAGAGTGTTTTGGGGTGAAGAAGAACAAAATAAAGTAAAGAGATTCCTTGTGCAAAATAAATGGAATAGAAGTACACACCCCACCATGGTTAGTTATTTTCTTTATGTGGTTGAGAAGGCACAAACATTATCATATCCGATACCTGAAAAACAATTAGTAACTGATGTCATCAGACATTATCCTAAAACTGTGCAGCAATTATGGAGAATAGCTAAAATTGAGACAATAATAGACACGACAGATTTCTTAAGAAACTTAGATGACATCGACAAACAAGATGAAGGTCGTGAACTTTACTATAATGAGAAAAGGAGGAAGTTTAATAATAATACGGAGCAAAAACATAAAGAAATACAACAATCATACAAAACATGGCGTAAACCCGAAGAGGGAAAAAAGAAGGTTAATGAAGTACATGAAATACATTTCACTAATGACCAACCTGATGTTACGGCCCCTGAGCCAAATTTAGAGCTGTAGAGGTCGAACTAGTTCCCGATTCGACCCCTTACAATGTAAAAGGGAACAAAGCATTAAACATGTTATTAAAACTGGGTTGGCGACCTGGTCAAACATTGGGTAAAAACAATAGAGGGTTGCGAAAACCTATTACTTTAAAAGCAAATTTTAACAGAGAAGGCCTTGGTTATAACGACAATGTAAATAGCATATTAAACACCTTAAAAGCCAGGTCGGACTTGCCCATAACGGAGTTATTCGTGCAAACCGTCTTCGAGGAAGACGAAGATAAATATCAAAGGGAATTTATAGGGAATATGAGATCTGAAATTAAAGTTTCAATATTTGACAAAGAAATAGACGCGCTCCTCGACACTGGGAGCGATGTTACATGCATTTCAGAAAGTTTATATTTACAAATTAAAGAAAATAATCGTAAAATATCAATAATGCCAGTTAAAGCAATGCAAATAAAAGGTGCTGTTGGGCAGCGCAGCACAAAAATACAACAGATGATCATATTGCCTATAAAGATAGATGAAGTAGTCTTTGAAACACAAACTTTAATTGTAGGTAATTTAATAAGACCTTTAATATTAGGCTTCGACTGGCTCAAGAGAAATAAAATATTGATTGATTTGAGAAATACTACTGTTGGAATAGAATTTAAAGTGAAAAACAAAGACTTCTTTATACCTTTCAAATATAATAATGAATCTGTATTACATAATAACTGCATCAAACAATGTACCGATGATCCCTTAATAAATATAAAAATAGGATCTACATTGGAGGTCTCTGAAAGGGCAAAACTTAGTAAGGTTTTGGAAAAGCATAAGAATATGTTTTCGAGCAAATTGGGAAGAGCCAATTGCTATGAGCATAAAATTGAAATGATCGATGATGAACCTATAGTTACTAGGTCCTATCCCATTCCATATGCATATAGAGCGAAAATGGAAGAAAAGTTAAATGAAATGGAACAAGCTGGTATCATCACAAGGACATCAACGCCTTACAGTAGTCCATTGACATTCACTCTTAAAAAAGACGGCTCAATTAGAGTTCTGCTTGATGCCAGAAGCATAAATAAGAAAATGGTTGCAGAAACAGAGAAACCACCTATACAATTAGATGTTTTGAATTCATTTCACGGAGCGAATTATATCACTACCATTGACTTAAATAATGCATATTTTCAAATTCCGATAAATAAAGATGGTAGAAAATATACTGGATTCACATTCAATGGAAAGTCATATGTATATAATGTTTTGCCGCAAGGATTAAAAACATCAGTAGGAAGCTTTAGCAGAGCCATGAATTTAATATTAGGACCAGAAGTCCAAGAATTTTGTGTGAACTATTTAGATGATCTAGCCATTATTACAACAGGAACGTTAGATAAACATTTGGAGCACATTGATATTGTTTTAAGTAAATTGAACAAAGCTGGCTTAGCGTGTAACTTGCAGAAATGTGAATTTATTTGTAAAGAAATTAAAATGCTGGGTTTTATAATTTCAACAGAAGGCATAAAGACAGATCCCGATAAGATTCGAGCGATCCAAGAGTTTCCAGCACCTAAAAAGATTAAACAATTAAGGGCCTTTTTAGGTCTATGCAATTTTTATAGAAGGTTTATACCAAATTACAGCGAGAGCATAATACCGCTCTGTGAATTACTTAAAAAGGGACGAAAGTTCCAATGGAGTGGTAAAGAACAGAAGGCATTTGATTTTATAAAACAACAATTTATTAATACAATACAATTGCATCATCCAGACTTTAATAAGCCGTATTATTTACAAACAGATTGTTCCGGTGTGGGTATGGCCGGAGTACTATATCAGATAGATGATAATAATGAAATGAGAATTTTAGGCTATCATAGTAAAGCCTTAAAAGGCCCCGAATTAAATTGGTCTGTTACTGAACAAGAGTTTTATGCTGTAATAAGCTGCCTAAAGAAATTTGAAACATATTTGCGGGGCAGTAAAGTAATAATACTAACTGATCATAAAGCATTATTGTTTATTAATAATATGAAGTTATTCAATGGTAGAGTAACCCGATGGATTTTGTATATAGAACAATTTAATTATGAAGTACAGCATATATCGGGTAGACGTAATATTGTTGCAGATGTGCTATCACGTTATCCTCCTGATGGCGATTTAATACAAGAGGATAAAAATAATAGTTTAGAAATTGCTTACACAGAGAGCGAACCGAATATTGAGTTGATAGAAAAATTAAAATCCTTAACAGTATATCAATTACAAGATTCAGAGAGTCGTTGGCTATTATTGAAAAGTTAAAGACATTAAATACTTCCATAATAAAACAAAACAATAAATTTAAAAGATATAGTTTGAAAAATGATGTATTATATTACAAAACGAATTTACAAGAAGTAATATATTTACCTAAAGCATTGAGACAAGATATTATAAATCAAGTGCATGTCGAAATGGGTCATCAAGGACCCTATAAGGTAATTAAATATGTAAGAGAGAGATTCTTTTGGAAAGGTTTAACAAAAGATATTAAAAACCAATTAAGGGCTTGTCATTTATGTCAGTTATCTAAGAAAAGCAATATAACATATGTGGGTCCCTGCAAATCTATAATAACAGAAAACATTGGCGATATAGTCATGGCAGACTTATATGGACCGCTTGTATCAGGTACCTTTGGGTACACTTTCATATTTGTCATTCAAGATTCATTCAGTAAATTTATCAAATTATATCCTTTAAAACAGTCAACAGCAAAGTCTGTTGTAACAAAAGTAAAGCATTTTGTTGAGATTATAAAGCCCAAGGCAATAATGACAGATAATGGAAAACAGTTCGTAAGTAATCACTGGAAACAATCAATGAGAGATTTAAATATAAAGCCAATATATACCACAGTTAGAAATCCTAGACCAAATACAACAGAGCGAGTAAATAAAGAGTTGAGCAGATTATTTAGGACGCTTTGTCATACTAACCACAAAGATTGGGCATTAATATTGCCGAAGTTAGAAGAATTGTATAATAATTCTTATCACAATAGTACAGGCTTCACGCCTTGTGAAATTCTTTATGGTGAGTCTAATGAGATGTCTTTTGACAAAGTAATTTCCAAAAGCAAAGAAAAACATAATGTCGAACAAATTAGACAACAAGTGCGTAAAAATTTAAAAGAGGCAAGTCGAATAAGAAACATAAAATTTGATAAGCGAAATAGATTAATAAAATATAATATTGGTGACTTAGTAAAAATTTCAAGATCTAGTAGATCAGACGCTGATAATAAAGTTATGAGTAAGTTCAATTTGGCATATGAAGGGCCTTATGTAATAGCAGCCGTACCATTTGACAATGTATATACCTTAGCAAATCCAGAGACAAACGAAATTAGAGGAATTTTTAATGCTATTCACTTATTAAAATATTTTAAATAATAATTTCTTTTTGTATAAATTAAAATAATTAAATAAATATTGTAACATAAAAGGGTTTTGTGGGTGGCCCATGGAAATAATTGTTTAAGTTAAAGGTCTAAAATTATTAAAGTTATGAGCAAGAGATTTGTTATATGATAGTAGAACGTTATTAATATATAATGAAGAGTTGTAAATATAGATCGTAAGATAATTTTTTAATCATTTTTATTAAATAAATGTGGGAGTTGGGTCAGGGCGAATGGCTCAAACACATTTATCCTATGTGGTATCGAACTGACCTCAACAAATATCCAACTGGATTGTATGCACATAAAGTGTGACACTATCGAAATAATGTTTCAAAGATTTAAAGATAAATTAATAAAATAAGAAATCGACAATTGACTGCAAACTTTATTAACAACACGATATACAATAACTTAAATTATGGTGTTATCACATTGTGATAATTGTGGTTGAAGGGGTGTTGGTGGCGGCCATTCCCTGGGGCAAGGGGATTTGATAACATATGCCGTATTGTAACAGATTAAAAGAGGAAAGAACAGATATATAAACAATTATTTGAGTGTAGTGTATATGCTCTCAAAATACTAAAATTTTATATTAACGACTCCACTATGTGGATCATTAACATAAACTTTTGGGGGTGGATTGTGACGCCTCATAATTATTATTAATAAATAATAATTATATTCATTATACAGACATTTAAAAATGTCATAGAAATTATAATTTAAATAATAAAATGCAAATAATAAGCATAGAGTTCAAAAATATCCATTTGGAATATTGAATATTATATATATTAGTAAACGCATAAAATGTCTCAAAAAATCTCTAAATTTATTAAAAACCTGCTTAAAATGTTCAAAATATATCAAATCATATAAATACAAGGCGATTATATTGCAATAACAAAGATAAATAACATTTGTAATATAATAGAAAAAATGGATTAAAATTTTCTAAGTTGATGAAGGAGTTCGTGTAATAATTGGAAAATTTCTAAGTTAATGAACGTGTTCTTGTAATGTTCCCTTATATTGGGGCGTTGTCGGAGACACATACCCAAGGTTGTACATATATATGGGGTGGTCGGCTGACCGACTGCTAGTACTAAGGTTGCACAATGACTAGTCCTATATTAGGGACTTAACATAGTAAGGTCTGACGAACCAAAGCATTAATATGGAAGGTCTCTATGATGCATAAGCATTATGATAGCAGAGTTATGACTTGAAGTCCCATATGAACAAGACATACAGTAGTATGGTCTATGAAATAAAGCAAATATGTGGAAGGTCTCAAATATGTAAAAGCATTATATTGAAAGAAATGGGACTTGAAAAAGATTATTATAGTGGCGTGTAGGTTGCTTCGCAGCCTCTGAGACCGAGGTAAACTTGGACTCACTAACCGATGTGTCCTAGACATATCATCTTAGTGCCGGTGGTAAGCGGGTTTGTTGTAGCAATACGACTTGCCCGTGGACATCGCACACCCCTACCGGTTGTGGGCGGCGTCTTAGCGCATAGCGTTATGATACGTCGGCTATCTTTCGGATTAGGGTGAGTGTGTTTGGTAGTACTTTTAAGTGCAGCAAGCATACTCAACTTCATGTCTTAGTGCAATAGCGCTATGATACGTGGAGTTTTGGCTACTGACGTCTTAGTACCGTACTACTATGATACGTTGGTGGTATTTTTAGTTAACAACATTATCAAATTTTGTTACCAAAGTCGATAGGGATCATGTGGGTGTGTTGTGAGGGGGCGCCATCCGTATGATAGTTGCATTGATGCTTACTGCTACTTGCAGTATTGTGTCTTGTGATGGATCTGCGGGTGTGCTGCACCTGATTCGATGCATCTTGTGGTTCTGGTCGATGGAGGTATGCGGGTGGTGATGTCTGCTGGGACTGTATGGGGGACCTTGGGATGGTGTAAGCCCGACGATAGTCGTATTGATGCTTGTTGCATTCTGTAGCATTGCGTCTCTACGATGGTTGTTTGGCGGGTCGCTATTCTCAATGGCGCTCTCTGCGTCTTGGTTTGACTCACAACCTAAGTAGCTTTGCCCAAGTCGGGTCCCTTCATTGCGGGGCTGCAGACTGTCTGCCCTCCATGATGTTTTATATAACAACTTAATAATATATCTCTATAAAGTTCCCACCTTTGAGAGATTGAAGGCAACTTGTTGGTGGGTGAGACAAACATGATCGAAAAATGCATATACTCAACGTCAGTGACACAAACCCGTTCTGATGGCGAATTATTAATATTATCTTATAACTGCCTATTGGCTATATCTGCCATTGTATTGGTTGGTGGAGCATATGTGTTGACCTCATGCGGGTGGTAGCTGGAGGGAGAATCTGAGGAGGCTCTCAAGGCTGCGGCCGAAAGCCGCGCAACGTGGGACCCCATTCCCTTGAGGTGAGCGGTAGACTCATGACACGCTCTGCGGCCAATTGGCCGTGCTGACCATGCAATTGGTGGTGATGCCTTACACTTACATCACGTCTGCAGAAACGGCGGTCTGGCAGGTGGTGGCGCTCACGGAGGGCTTTTTATGGTCAGTGTGCCGATTGTTGCCTAACCCGTGTGACGTACATTTCACTGTGGCTGGATTTGATCGTATTCTGTATGGCGTTTACACGCATTGACATGCGCGACTTCGGTCGATGTTTGTGCTTACGCACTATCAAGGGGCCAAGTCCTCTTTTACTGGTTCGCCAGTTATTTTGCTGTGGACTACGGTCCAGTTCCCAAATTTGCGTACCCTTCGGGGGGAGCGCATTAAAATGGTTGGCGCTCACCGTGCGCGGCGTGTGTGGGGCCGTGTACCTCCTCCACATTTTTTTTTTAAAATGTGGGAGAGCGAAGCCCTTGTAACTGGTATTTGATATAAATATTGTGAGCCTTTTCCAAGCGGGAAGGGATTAATTAATAAGGAATTGACTGTTGTGAACCAGATACAAGTGGAATAGGGACAATTTATTGTTCTTAACCTTTTTGACCTCTGTCTTAGTGAACGGGGTTCTCTAGCTTATAAGACTCTACCAACAGCTTTCGATTGCTCTCGTGAATATTCATTCTTCCAAGATACACCTAAAAGAACTAAGTTACTATACAAACACAACGTAAAAAAGGGTCCTAACTAAGACGATCACGCCATAAAATTATTAAACGGCCTATATTTAAACCTTTAGAAAGATCAAGTTATACTGGTCACGTAAATTAGATGTATTTATATATCTTACAGATATAGATTCTAAAGAAATACAAGTATAAGTGGGATATACTAGAAAAGAAAAAAGATGGGGGGGGGGTTCGTTACAATTTGGTGCCGTGACCAGGATAGAGGTTAAATTTTAAATAGGAGGCCGGTAATATAAAATTATGAGGTAGGCTATATGCCTACAATTTGTTGTCCGTGAAATGGAGAGTGGTGTTTGCTGGGGGTGGTTGAGAGTCTGGGGGTGGGGCTTAAATATTAAAATGGAGTAATAATATAGGAGGTGTGTGCATAACGGAGCGAAATAATAAAAAGTGAAATAAGTGGAAAGACTCAATTAAACCAAGTGAAGGACACAACAGGTGTAAAAAAAAAAAAAAGAAAAAGAAAAAAACTGCAATACTATATATTATAAAGTGAAATAAGTGGAAAGACTCAATTAAACTAAGTGAAGGACACAACAGGTGTTAAAAAAAAAAAAAAACTGCAATACTATATAGTATAAAGTGAAATAAGTGGAAAAACTCAATTAAAGTAAGTGAAGGACACAAAAAGTGTAAAAAAAAAAAAAAAAAAAAACAAGTGGTAATAAATATTAAAAATGGCTAAAAATAAGAAAAAATCAACCTCAATTAAGGCTAAGCCTAAAGATGAGATGAAAATGCTTCAGAAATTAATTAAGAATGCAGTGAAAACCTTTGAGGTTAAAATAAAGGATCTTGAGGAAAAATTTATTAACCAAACGAAAGATTACCAAATTAAAATAAATCAAGGAGAGGTGTCCGGAGCGAGCACCTCACATGTAAATGATCCTAGACAAAATATTGTATATAATGTACATAATGTAACAATAGAAAAGCCGAAATTCGGAAATGGAAATACTCATCCAGTATCATTTTTGGAAGATCTCACCAATTATTTAAAGATAGTTCCATCTAATGGTCTCGAAATTTCGATAGCACAAGAGTGCTTAGTAGGTGAAGCCAAGTATTGGGCTCGCATTAATAATGTGCGTTGGACAACTTTTAATGATTTTAAAGCTGACTTCCTAAGAGTGTTTTGGGGTGAAGAAGAACAAAATAAAGTAAAGAGATTCCTTGTGCAAAATAAATGGAATAGAAGTACACACCCCACCATGGTTAGTTATTTTCTTTATGTGGTTGAGAAGGCACAAACATTATCATATCCGATACCTGAAAAACAATTAGTAACTGATGTCATCAGACATTATCCTAAAACTGTGCAGCAATTATGGAGAATAGCTAAAATTGAGACAATAATAGACACGACAGATTTCTTAAGAAACTTAGATGACATCGACAAACAAGATGAAGGTCGTGAACTTTACTATAATGAGAAAAGGAGGAAGTTTAATAATAATACGGAGCAAAAACATAAAGAAATACAACAATCATACAAAACATGGCGTAAACCCGAAGAGGGAAAAAAGAAGGTTAATGAAGTACATGAAATACATTTCACTAATGACCAACCTGATGTTACGGCCCCTGAGCCAAATTTAGAGCTGTAGAGGTCGAACTAGTTCCCGATTCGACCCCTTACAATGTAAAAGGGAACAAAGCATTAAACATGTTATTAAAACTGGGTTGGCGACCTGGTCAAACATTGGGTAAAAACAATAGAGGGTTGCGAAAACCTATTACTTTAAAAGCAAATTTTAACAGAGAAGGCCTTGGTTATAACGACAATGTAAATAGCATATTAAACACCTTAAAAGCCAGGTCGGACTTGCCCATAACGGAGTTATTCGTGCAAACCGTCTTCGAGGAAGACGAAGATAAATATCAAAGGGAATTTATAGGGAATATGAGATCTGAAATTAAAGTTTCAATATTTGACAAAGAAATAGACGCGCTCCTCGACACTGGGAGCGATGTTACATGCATTTCAGAAAGTTTATATTTACAAATTAAAGAAAATAATCGTAAAATATCAATAATGCCAGTTAAAGCAATGCAAATAAAAGGTGCTGTTGGGCAGCGCAGCACAAAAATACAACAGATGATCATATTGCCTATAAAGATAGATGAAGTAGTCTTTGAAACACAAACTTTAATTGTAGGTAATTTAATAAGACCTTTAATATTAGGCTTCGACTGGCTCAAGAGAAATAAAATATTGATTGATTTGAGAAATACTACTGTTGGAATAGAATTTAAAGTGAAAAACAAAGACTTCTTTATACCTTTCAAATATAATAATGAATCTGTATTACATAATAACTGCATCAAACAATGTACCGATGATCCCTTAATAAATATAAAAATAGGATCTACATTGGAGGTCTCTGAAAGGGCAAAACTTAGTAAGGTTTTGGAAAAGCATAAGAATATGTTTTCGAGCAAATTGGGAAGAGCCAATTGCTATGAGCATAAAATTGAAATGATCGATGATGAACCTATAGTTACTAGGTCCTATCCCATTCCATATGCATATAGAGCGAAAATGGAAGAAAAGTTAAATGAAATGGAACAAGCTGGTATCATCACAAGGACATCAACGCCTTACAGTAGTCCATTGACATTCACTCTTAAAAAAGACGGCTCAATTAGAGTTCTGCTTGATGCCAGAAGCATAAATAAGAAAATGGTTGCAGAAACAGAGAAACCACCTATACAATTAGATGTTTTGAATTCATTTCACGGAGCGAATTATATCACTACCATTGACTTAAATAATGCATATTTTCAAATTCCGATAAATAAAGATGGTAGAAAATATACTGGATTCACATTCAATGGAAAGTCATATGTATATAATGTTTTGCCGCAAGGATTAAAAACATCAGTAGGAAGCTTTAGCAGAGCCATGAATTTAATATTAGGACCAGAAGTCCAAGAATTTTGTGTGAACTATTTAGATGATCTAGCCATTATTACAACAGGAACGTTAGATAAACATTTGGAGCACATTGATATTGTTTTAAGTAAATTGAACAAAGCTGGCTTAGCGTGTAACTTGCAGAAATGTGAATTTATTTGTAAAGAAATTAAAATGCTGGGTTTTATAATTTCAACAGAAGGCATAAAGACAGATCCCGATAAGATTCGAGCGATCCAAGAGTTTCCAGCACCTAAAAAGATTAAACAATTAAGGGTCTTTTTAGGTCTATGCAATTTTTATAGAAGGTTTATACCAAATTACAGCGAGAGCATAATACCGCTCTGTGAATTACTTAAAAAGGGACGAAAGTTCCAATGGAGTGGTAAAGAACAGAAGGCATTTGATTTTATAAAACAACAATTTATTAATACAATACAATTGCATCATCCAGACTTTAATAAGCCGTATTATTTACAAACAGATTGTTCCGGTGTGGGTATGGCCGGAGTACTATATCAGATAGATGATAATAATGAAATGAGAATTTTAGGCTATCATAGTAAAGCCTTAAAAGGCCCCGAATTAAATTGGTCTGTTACTGAACAAGAGTTTTATGCTGTAATAAGCTGCCTAAAGAAATTTGAAACATATTTGCGGGGCAGTAAAGTAATAATACTAACTGATCATAAAGCATTATTGTTTATTAATAATATGAAGTTATTCAATGGTAGAGTAACCCGATGGATTTTGTATATAGAACAATTTAATTATGAAGTACAGCATATATCGGGTAGACGTAATATTGTTGCAGATGTGCTATCACGTTATCCTCCTGATGGCGATTTAATACAAGAGGATAAAAATAATAGTTTAGAAATTGCTTACACAGAGAGCGAACCGAATATTGAGTTGATAGAAAAATTAAAATCCTTAACAGTATATCAATTACAAGATTCAGAGAGTCGTTGGCTATTATTGAAAAGTTAAAGACATTAAATACTTCCATAATAAAACAAAACAATAAATTTAAAAGATATAGTTTGAAAAATGATGTATTATATTACAAAACGAATTTACAAGAAGTAATATATTTACCTAAAGCATTGAGACAAGATATTATAAATCAAGTGCATGTCGAAATGGGTCATCAAGGACCCTATAAGGTAATTAAATATGTAAGAGAGAGATTCTTTTGGAAAGGTTTAACAAAAGATATTAAAAACCAATTAAGGGCTTGTCATTTATGTCAGTTATCTAAGAAAAGCAATATAACATATGTGGGTCCCTGCAAATCTATAATAACAGAAAACATTGGCGATATAGTCATGGCAGACTTATATGGACCGCTTGTATCAGGTACCTTTGGGTACACTTTCATATTTGTCATTCAAGATTCATTCAGTAAATTTATCAAATTATATCCTTTAAAACAGTCAACAGCAAAGTCTGTTGTAACAAAAGTAAAGCATTTTGTTGAGATTATAAAGCCCAAGGCAATAATGACAGATAATGGAAAACAGTTCGTAAGTAATCACTGGAAACAATCAATGAGAGATTTAAATATAAAGCCAATATATACCACAGTTAGAAATCCTAGACCAAATACAACAGAGCGAGTAAATAAAGAGTTGAGCAGATTATTTAGGACGCTTTGTCATACTAACCACAAAGATTGGGCATTAATATTGCCGAAGTTAGAAGAATTGTATAATAATTCTTATCACAATAGTACAGGCTTCACGCCTTGTGAAATTCTTTATGGTGAGTCTAATGAGATGTCTTTTGACAAAGTAATTTCCAAAAGCAAAGAAAAACATAATGTCGAACAAATTAGACAACAAGTGCGTAAAAATTTAAAAGAGGCAAGTCGAATAAGAAACATAAAATTTGATAAGCGAAATAGATTAATAAAATATAATATTGGTGACTTAGTAAAAATTTCAAGATCTAGTAGATCAGACGCTGATAATAAAGTTATGAGTAAGTTCAATTTGGCATATGAAGGGCCTTATGTAATAGCAGCCGTACCATTTGACAATGTATATACCTTAGCAAATCCAGAGACAAACGAAATTAGAGGAATTTTTAATGCTATTCACTTATTAAAATATTTTAAATAATAATTTCTTTTTGTATAAATTAAAATAATTAAATAAATATTGTAACATAAAAGGGTTTTGTGGGTGGCCCATGGAAATAATTGTTTAAGTTAAAGGTCTAAAATTATTAAAGTTATGAGCAAGAGATTTGTTATATGATAGTAGAACGTTATTAATATATAATGAAGAGTTGTAAATATAGATCGTAAGATAATTTTTTAATCATTTTTATTAAATAAATGTGGGAGTTGGGTCAGGGCGAATGGCTCAAACACATTTATCCTATGTGGTATCGAACTGACCTCAACAAATATCCAACTGGATTGTATGCACATAAAGTGTGACACTATCGAAATAATGTTTCAAAGATTTAAAGATAAATTAATAAAATAAGAAATCGACAATTGACTGCAAACTTTATTAACAACACGATATACAATAACTTAAATTATGGTGTTATCACATTGTGATAATTGTGGTTGAAGGGGTGTTGGTGGCGGCCATTCCCTGGGGCAAGGGGATTTGATAACATATGCCGTATTGTAACAGATTAAAAGAGGAAAGAACAGATATATAAACAATTATTTGAGTGTAGTGTATATGCTCTCAAAATACTAAAATTTTATATTAACGACTCCACTATGTGGATCATTAACATAAACTTTTGGGGGTGGATTGTGACGCCTCATAATTATTATTAATAAATAATAATTATATTCATTATACAGACATTTAAAAATGTCATAGAAATTATAATTTAAATAATAAAATGCAAATAATAAGCATAGAGTTCAAAAATATCCATTTGGAATATTGAATATTATATATATTAGTAAACGCATAAAATGTCTCAAAAAATCTCTAAATTTATTAAAAACCTGCTTAAAATGTTCAAAATATATCAAATCATATAAATACAAGGCGATTATATTGCAATAACAAAGATAAATAACATTTGTAATATAATAGAAAAAATGGATTAAAATTTTCTAAGTTGATGAAGGAGTTCGTGTAATAATTGGAAAATTTCTAAGTTAATGAACGTGTTCTTGTAATGTTCCCTTATATTGGGGCGTTGTCGGAGACACATACCCAAGGTTGTACATATATATGGGGTGGTCGGCTGACCGACTGCTAGTACTAAGGTTGCACAATGACTAGTCCTATATTAGGGACTTAACATAGTAAGGTCTGACGAACCAAAGCATTAATATGGAAGGTCTCTATGATGCATAAGCATTATGATAGCAGAGTTATGACTTGAAGTCCCATATGAACAAGACATACAGTAGTATGGTCTATGAAATAAAGCAAATATGTGGAAGGTCTCAAATATGTAAAAGCATTATATTGAAAGAAATGGGACTTGAAAAAGATTATTATAGTGGCGTGTAGGTTGCTTCGCAGCCTCTGAGACCGAGGTAAACTTGGACTCACTAACCGATGTGTCCTAGACATATCATCTTAGTGCCGGTGGTAAGCGGGTTTGTTGTAGCAATACGACTTGCCCGTGGACATCGCACACCCCTACCGGTTGTGGGCGGCGTCTTAGCGCATAGCGTTATGATACGTCGGCTATCTTTCGGATTAGGGTGAGTGTGTTTGGTAGTACTTTTAAGTGCAGCAAGCATACTCAACTTCATGTCTTAGTGCAATAGCGCTATGATACGTGGAGTTTTGGCTACTGACGTCTTAGTACCGTACTACTATGATACGTTGGTGGTATTTTTAGTTAACAACATTATCAAATTTTGTTACCAAAGTCGATAGGGATCATGTGGGTGTGTTGTGAGGGGGCGCCATCCGTATGATAGTTGCATTGATGCTTACTGCTACTTGCAGTATTGTGTCTTGTGATGGATCTGCGGGTGTGCTGCACCTGATTCGATGCATCTTGTGGTTCTGGTCGATGGAGGTATGCGGGTGGTGATGTCTGCTGGGACTGTATGGGGGACCTTGGGATGGTGTAAGCCCGACGATAGTCGTATTGATGCTTGTTGCATTCTGTAGCATTGCGTCTCTACGATGGTTGTTTGGCGGGTCGCTATTCTCAATGGCGCTCTCTGCGTCTTGGTTTGACTCACAACCTAAGTAGCTTTGCCCAAGTCGGGTCCCTTCATTGCGGGGCTGCAGACTGTCTGCCCTCCATGATGTTTTATATAACAACTTAATAATATATCTCTATAAAGTTCCCACCTTTGAGAGATTGAAGGCAACTTGTTGGTGGGTGAGACAAACATGATCGAAAAATGCATATACTCAACGTCAGTGACACAAACCCGTTCTGATGGCGAATTATTAATATTATCTTATAACTGCCTATTGGCTATATCTGCCATTGTATTGGTTGGTGGAGCATATGTGTTGACCTCATGCGGGTGGTAGCTGGAGGGAGAATCTGAGGAGGCTCTCAAGGCTGCGGCCGAAAGCCGCGCAACGTGGGACCCCATTCCCTTGAGGTGAGCGGTAGACTCATGACACGCTCTGCGGCCAATTGGCCGTGCTGACCATGCAATTGGTGGTGATGCCTTACACTTACATCACGTCTGCAGAAACGGCGGTCTGGCAGGTGGTGGCGCTCACGGAGGGCTTTTTATGGTCAGTGTGCCGATTGTTGCCTAACCCGTGTGACGTACATTTCACTGTGGCTGGATTTGATCGTATTCTGTATGGCGTTTACACGCATTGACATGCGCGACTTCGGTCGATGTTTGTGCTTACGCACTATCAAGGGGCCAAGTCCTCTTTTACTGGTTCGCCAGTTATTTTGCTGTGGACTACGGTCCAGTTCCCAAATTTGCGTACCCTTCGGGGGGAGCGCATTAAAATGGTTGGCGCTCACCGTGCGCGGCGTGTGTGGGGCCGTGTACCTCCTCCACATTTTTTTTTTAAAATGTGGGAGAGCGAAGCCCTTGTAACTGGTATTTGATATAAATATTGTGAGCCTTTTCCAAGCGGGAAGGGATTAATTAATAAGGAATTGACTGTTGTGAACCAGATACAAGTGGAATAGGGACAATTTATTGTTCTTAACCTTTTTGAGCTCTGTCTTAGTGAACGGGGTTCTCTAGCTTATAAGACTCTACCAACAGCTTTCGATTGCTCTCGTGAATATTCATTCTTCCAAGATACACCTAAAAGAACTAAGTTACTATACAAACACAACGTAAAAAAGGGTCCTAACTAAGACGATCACGCCATAAAATTATTAAACGGCCTATATTTAAACCTTTAGAAAGATCAAGTTATACTGGTCACGTAAATTAGATGTATTTATATATCTTACAGATATAGATTCTAAAGAAATACAAGTATAAGTGGGATATACTAGAAAAGAAAAAAGATGGGGGGGGGGTTCGTTACAATATGTATTTACGTACTTGTAATTACGTACCTCACGTTACACTGGTGTGTGATTGTGGCAGAGACGTGTTACGGTGTGGTCGAACAGTAATTTCACCATACTGAATGTATAGTGCGTTACGTTGTATTATTACTGATAATGATTAAACTGCGTAAGCAAGAGAGCAAGATGAACATCCGCTCTCACACTTTTATTATTTTTAACAATTAACGCTATCCTGATGTATTTCAGAGATCAAAATTGTGATCCTCTGTTGTAATTCTCCGACATCAGAAGTGGGATCTCCTGTTGTCATTTCCGACATATAGATATTATATTATATTCTTAGTCTTTTAGTTCTTGCGACTTCAGAAACGAAAACATTGTTCCCTACTTTATAAAGAGCTCCCAAAGTTTTCATCGGATTGCTCAAACTACATTGTTTTGCAAACTGGCTGAAGTGCCTTGCGCATTTTTATTCGAACCAAAAGAAAACAATTTATATTAATACAAGTTAATAAAACAAATGCCATACAATAAAGCTCGATATTTGCGTGCCACACGAGCTTAGTGAAAAAAAAAACCTAATGAATCGCGTATTAATTTGCGATTCCCTATTATTGAAACGTAATGAAACCATTTTTGAAAAGATTCATCACTGGTGATAATAAGTGGATCACCTACGATAAAAACAGTCGAAAACGATCATGGTCAAAGGATCCACAAAGGGGATCAAGCTCCACAGACTGTAGCTAAACCTGGATTAACACGCAATAAAGTGATGCTGTGTGTATGGTGGGATTGGAAAGGTGTTGTATATTATGAGCTTTTACCGCTGGGCAAAATCATCGATTCGAATCTCTGCTGCCAACAAATAATGAGATTCAAGCAAGAAATTGAGAAAAGACGCCCGGAATTGATCAACAGTAAAGGAGTTGTCATTCATCGTGATAACACCAGATCACACGCGTCTTTGTCCACACAGCAAAAATTGAGAAAGCTTGGTTGGAAAGTGTTAATTAATCCACCATATCTTGACCTTGCACCCTCAGATTTTCACCTGTTTTGGTCTCTTCATATTGGGTAGTGTTAGGATAACAACAAGAGAGGATTATCAAAACTGCCTGTATTTATTTGATCAAAAATCCCAAGATTTTTACAGGAACGCGATTATGTCACTACCTACAAGATTGCAACAAGTTATAGAAAAAATAGCACATACATATTATAATTAAATGCAATTAAACTTTGAAAAAAATGTCTTGAATTTAAATATAAAATACGATAAAATTTCTTCCCATATCATAGTATTCATTATAATTATAAATATCGGTCATAAGATAAGATATATTTATATATTTACGACTAGTTGTGCCTGCAACTTAGTGCGTGTAAATTCTTGGATTTATTTGGATTAAGCTACCCGAGATACAAATAATGAAACAAAACTGATACGTGGTAGAGTCATGCTGCAGCTATATTAGTAGTATAGTTGCAGCACGAATGGGTCGGCTCGACCGGGGTACGACGACGCTGTAAATTATTTATTTCTTGACGAATGACCTCTCTAATAATGTATATATATATATATATATATACATCGCGCCGCAAACATCTTATTAAACTTTTTATCGACATTTGAAGGAATTTTATTAAAATCTTAAAATTACATAACTAAGGTAAAAATAAAAAGTGTCTTACCTAGTTTGAAAAGCACCTCACTTTAAGCTTACGTAGTTTGTAAGATTTTAAGAAACCAAGAAATTACTAAGTGATCTCTATTATTCAAAGGTGATTCTTAAAGAACTTATTGCAATTCGTGATATATTTTAAGTAACTTAGTTTTCATCCAATTTTCTGAATACTCAGATTTTTCTGTTTAGCAGTCCGCGATAGATATTAAAAATACTTAATAGCTCCGTAATATATTAGCTTTGTTTCTTGTGACTTTGAGACGTAAAGCAGTTTGTGTTTATAGTTGGGATACAGCTACATTTGGTAGTCAGAAATCAGTCGAAAGTTTTTCAAAACTAAAAATTTAAAAAAGTTATTATTAGGATATAATATAGTTATAGAGTACGTTATCGAGAATAACTTTGGCAAATAAGATGATGGCTAAATCAAACAAATAATTGAAATATAATATTTAAAATAATAAAAATATAATAAAAGCCAGTGACAACATAAGTTTAAAATTAAAATATTAGTATTAGAATTAAGATATCTATGTGAACGGGGAGGAGGCCTTAAGGAACATATTATATTATACAGACAATTTTATATTGATAGTCATTATTATCAAAATACTATGAACTCTGATAGATAAAGAGAATCACTAAAGTTAACGTACACTATGGACTCAACATATTATGAACAAAACATTCAGAAATATATAAATTGCCTCCAAAAATATATTAATTAACTTATATGGCAATAATATTGAGAAGATTAACACATATTAATTATCGTGGCAATTATATCAACGTTAATTCGAATATGAGAGTACGTATTTATTGAACATCTTCACCAATTCGTGTTACAGTCGTAATATAGCTGCAGCTTGACTCTACCAGGTATAAAATTAATAATTCCATCCAATGAATACTACGAAGATAAGATGTTTTTAAATTTTAAATAGGTATCTTTTTTACTCTTGATCAGTTTGTTTAACACATAATAGTCCGTAGTCTGGGCATTTGGATACTATAATTTTTAATATTGTATATAATAAAATATTGCATATTATGTTATGTAAATAAAAATTATAAAAGAACATTTAATAAAACTGCATATTACGGATTTTATCGCGTATATTAACTTAACTTAATTCTCGACGTTTCGAGCACTTTACACTACCCATGGTCACGGGCGGACTGAGATGTTAGACATCCCAATACCATAGTTAACCACGACAAACTTCAGATTAAATTTATTAACATTCGGTTGTAAGCAGTCGGTTACAAGTGGTACCTAACTACCAGAAAATTGTAGATTGAATTCCTTCTTGCTGTTTCCCGCTGGCAAAGCATACCTTTTACCTTTTACATACCTAGCAAAGCATACATTTAACTTGTAAACGAAACTATTTCGCGAACTAATATTTCTTGTTACAATATCAAAATAATGTACTGATTTATTTTGCTCATATAGAAGGAATTAAAATATTGAATGAACTGTAACCGTGATCTTTACCTCATTATTTCAAAGGGGTGGACGTGTGTGGGTGGGGGCAACGGCAGCGTTATTCATTAGGATCTGCCTTTTACGTGTTAGCAAACGCAGCGTTTATTAAATAAAACATATTCCAGTACTTGGTATATTATATATATTTACCTTAAATAATTTATAAAAAGTATCACCAATCTTTTTAAAAAAGCATGGATTCAATATACTATGTCATAAGATACTCGTAAAATCATAAAATTTTGTAAAAATATATATAAGAAAAAACAGGTCTTGTACCGGATCTGAGAGTGTTTGACAGTGAAAATACGCATTAGGTTGTGTGAAGCACTCATCAGTTGAAACTAACTTATGTGGATACAATATTCAAAACAACTGCGCACGCTTTTGCTCACAGTCCCCTTAGCGATCACGTGTCATTCCATTTTTAAATCCACATGACTAAACTAGTGTTGAGTATCCATCTCAACGTACTGTACACCTTGTGTCATTGCTTTCTGAAGTAATAAATTCACCGCGTAGTGGTGGTGTAAAAATGTCTACTACCCCATATCGTCCCGTGGGTGTCGTAAGAGACGACAGAGGTAAACAAACCAGGAGATGGCAGCGTCTTCCTAGTAACAATTAAAAAATAAAACACTGTGATATCCAGCCCACCTGCCAAGCGTCATAACTATGACAAATATCCCTCCTATGAGGCAATAGATAGGGAAGGCCTATGTTCAGCAGTGGACTTTTGATAAGATGTAAAGGTAAATACCGAGGTACTATCAAACTTGTGCCAAAAACTCATGTTCTCGCAGTGTGAGGTTACGATGGTATCACTAAGCATCACACCGCAGCGTTGCGTGGAGTTTCCGATTTGCTGCCACAAAGTGCTGGAATGATCTACCACCACTGGTCAGAAATTTTAAATCTGTTGACACTTTCAAAAGTTTATTAAAAAGTTCTAGAGTTCTTCTGCACTGCAAGTGCAGAAGAATTCGGCAAATAGGCATTAACAATATGGTTCAAACACTCTCGACGCAAGCAAACAAACATGCATGCAATAATGCACGCTCGCAAGCACTCAAAGTCAATTTTTTTCTGTATGCAGGTAGATATTTTCTTGTTCTTTTCATATTATTTTGGTATATTACAACTTTTTTTTGGCTTGCTTGTTCTTGTTTTTTCTTTTCCTTTGTTATAATGTATGTGTAAAATTCACCAGATATGTATATGCTCAGACACTGCTGACGATCATGCTGTCTAGTGGTTAGAGAACATTAAAAGTTTAATACGAAAAAAAAATAAGCTCTTCATTTTAATAGTCCAATGACTGATGACACCAACATTGTGTTCAGATGGAAAGAGTGATCCTAGCAAATCATTCCAAATGACCAATGACGACAAAAGATGACTAGCGACGAAACAAACGCTTCATTCCTATTACTCGGTAATCTATACCTATAAAATAAAGCGGAAGAGTTTATTTTTTGTTTTTTTTTTGTTTGTTTTAACAGGCTAATCTCTGGAACTACAATTGCGATTTGAAAATTTTTTTCATATTAGCCAAATTTATAAAGAATAGTATAGGCTAGCATTATTTAGCAATAGGCTAAACCTCTCAGCTAGCCTTTATTATTGATTTAAGAAGAAAAAGTACTCTAGAAATGGATTCAAATAGCTAAAAGTGAAGTTATTTATTTTGCTAACCTTTGGGGTGAAATTTCTTTCCCAATTTTATATGGGCCAACCTTGAAGTCTAACCTATATAATCAAAAAAGAATCATAAAAAGTGGTTAACAGTCTGCGAAGATGCTGCGTAACATACATACATAAAAATTTTAAAAAATAACACTTGAATTGAAACTTCCTAAACTTTGAAGTCGGTTAAAAACTGAAATATTACTTTGTCTGTGCTCGAGAATAAACAGTTTGGTATAAACAAAACCAGAGTCACTAATAAGCTTTTTGGAACTAGTCCCAACAGTGGATGTTAAGTATTTAGCTGCGTCAGTCTATATGAGTCAGCAGTACTTCACAGCCAACCAGCTTGTGCTTTGTCCAAGATCAGAAGTTGTCGTAATAAAGTACTATTTCACTTGGATTCTATAATTAATGAGCCACCCAAAATTGAGTTTTGAAGGCTTGTCTTGATAAATCTATATATGTAAGTTCTAAAAAGTGTACAATTCGATGGCTCCTACGTATATTATGATAACCCACGAATTGGCGATTTTTATATTTTAAGTGATTTTAAATTAAATATTTATGTTCTATTTACCCTTTTAATAAAAATTCTAATATTTAAAAAAAAATAAAGACTTTGTTTGCGTATACAACTGTATAGATAATAGAAGCAGGCATACTCGTAGTATACTGTCGTATTGTCCTCAACGATCATATACGGGGTAAAGGCGCGCAGAGGCAGAGTAGCGGTGCTATGGTAACGATTAAATACGGTTTGGTACGCGGAGAAGAGTGAAGGTATGTCCGCGTAAATTATTATTTAGTTGATTACAGATTTAAATAAATTTCTAAAATAATGAGTAAACTATCTTCAAACAATTACTTCTAATTACATTCAAGAGCTCGCAAGCTAAGCGATATTGCGTGTTAATCTGCAAGATCAGGAAATATTGAATCCAATTTTCTATCTTAAAATGTAGGAAAACTCCACCTTAATGGTAATTTGGAAGAAACCGATAGAGCATTAGGTAAGTAGTTTCGATACGTAAATGTTATTCTTCATGAAGATGTCAAAATTTTTCTCATTTTGTTTCTAGTTTATCAAACCTATAACGGTAACTAATAGAGGTAAAGCTGATACACTGCATCAGTACAAACTTTAGTTAATGATCATTTTAAGATAAGCTTTTTCAAGCCAAAGAAATACCAGTGTGACATGTGTTACAAACACCAGCAATGAAACCCATATTACTTAATTCTCCCTATAGTGAAGTAAACGTATTTTCCGGTTCTCTACACTCAACACACGAAACAACAGCATTAAGCTGCTATTTTACGCTGGTATATGTGAGAGCGTGGTCCTTCCCCAGTCGAATATTCCACTGACCCATTCGTGATATTGCTGCAGCATGGCTCTACCACGCATAAAAAATAATAAAATAAAAGCAAAGTAATTAGCGTGCTTTCGGGTATATCTTAGTAAACAGACTTTAGATTGCACAGAGGAAAACCATAATGGCTTCACTTTTGTTAACGCTTGATTTTACTACCCATCTATTTTTTTATAACGTGCGCTATATATAAAACGATTATTAAGGAGCTCAGAAAACTCCGAAACCCCAAAAATTGAGAAATATTATTACCCTTACTCCTTAATCAGATAGATGTGTAATAATACTATTTTTTCTAGCGCACCTAGCGAGAGACGGTAGCGAGATAATAAAGTCGTTTCGTAAATTGTCGTGTCATTTCTGACAACTCTTTGATAATGACATTTTAAAAGGTTTTCCTTATTGTATTTTTTATAATAACAAAGCGATATGAAAAACGAAACTTTATTAATTTCGTTGTGACAGATTATTTACCTGTCTGAAAAGAATTTTTCTTTTTTGCTTAATGGACGTTATTAGCGAGTAACGCTAAAAAGAAGTACGAAAATAATGACGGGCTCTGCATCATCATTATCATCATTACAGCCCTTCACAAGTCCACTGCTGAACATAGGCCTCCCCCAAAGAATGCCACAAAGCACGGTCCTGAGCCACCTGCATCCATCGACTTCCTGCATGTCTTACCAGGTCGTCACTCCATCTCGTGGGGGGACGCCCTACACTTCGCCTACCGGTACGAGGTTGCCACTCGAGAACCTTTCTTCCCCATCGGTTGTCGGTTCTTCGAGCTATATGGCCGGCCCACTGCCACTTCAGCTTACTAATTCGTTGGGCTATGTCGGTTATTCTGGTTCTACTGCGGATATCCTCATTTGGTTCTACTGCGGATATCCTCATTACGGGCTCTGCAATCAAACAATTTTTATATCAATACCTGAAAATATTGTTTGATAAATAATAAAATTGTTTGATAGCCGACGCTAGGTAGACATAACTTGCACCGTTGCCATGTAATTGTGGCTTAAGGAATGTACTACCACATAATATCATTCTGTGGGTGTCGTAAGAGATGACAAAGGTAAATTAACAGGATATGAACAACAGTATCTTCTTAATATTAACTCAAAATAGTAAAAAACACTGCAGTTACCAACAAGCCTGCCAAGCGTTTAAATTATGGCAAAAATCCTCTTATGGTGTAATTATTCTATGGGGTTAGCCTATGTTCAGCAGAGGACCGTTATGAATATAGGCTGTTATGAATTATGCATGATGTAATGAACTTGCTGCTGAATTGGGAAAAATAGGGATTCCTCCTAATTTTCCTTACTATCCTTACTTTCCTTACACAAACCTAAATACCTTCGAACTCATACTGTATAGGAAAGTCACTAAAATCTCCTATCTAATGAAATATTAATTTTTTTTCTGCGTTATCGGAATTATAAACATATGAGCCTTTTAAAGTTTACTTCTGTTCATAGTCCTTTTCAAGATGTTATTTGAATATTTATAAAAACTCGTCCACCAAACAGCAGGATGTGCCCCATAAGAGAAGGTTTAAATTTCTGCTGAAAAATTTGGTATAATATTCCCCTTTAAGCTGCCGTAAAATTTCCTTCGTAATACAATGGGTTGTAAAGAAATAACGAAACATATTTTAAGTAAAGCAACCGGGCATATGTAGGCATAACTCATCTCACTCATCTCATTTTTATGGTCACTTTCGGTCAGTTTTTAAGTCTTAGATTTTCCCTTTTTTGCCACAATTTTTGACACGATTTATCTATCGTAATCTAATTTAGACGTAACGGAATATTTTAATGTAATTATCATCAACGTGTAGACGGCCGATTGACTTCAAAACTTGCGTAGTAGTGACTGCCGTGTTTTTTCGTGTCTGATACGTTCATAGCACGGTCAAAGTGTGAGTCATGGTAGTGGCCCGAAAGTTTAAGCATCCGTGAAACGGGAGAGACCTGTATCCAACAGCAGTTTTATGAGCAGATATAGCTAAAGAAGAAAAAGTTATACACGCAGGCTTAAGTCAAAAGCGAATGCAAATGATTTAATTAGCGTTTACAGACGTAAGACTTTTTTGTAAAGCATTTCAATGCAGACCAATGCAGCCAACTACTACGCCACGCTACGGGATCTGTTTAACCAGTTTAAATTAAACTTTAACTTTGGTATGCCTAAGTATACAGTTTTACACTTAGAAGTTAGACTATATGACAATAATGCTTTATTATTGACTTTGCCTTGCAATTTTGAAATGAAATAGGAAGACGAATCTTTTATACAACACTGTTATATATATATATATATATATATATATATATATATATATATATATATATATATATATATATATATATATAATATTAAAAATGAATCGCTGAATGTGTTGCTAAGCGCAAATCTCGAGAGCAACTAAGCCGAGTTCTCTAATTCTTTTTTATAATATTCCTTGATGTACGAAGATGGATTTTACGGAGAGAAAATTTTAAAAAATTGCCTGAAAAAGTCTAAAAGCAACACTTTTCTATCTACAATATAAAAATAAATCGCTGAATGTGTTGCTAAGCTCAAATCTCGAGAGCAGCTGAAGCGATTTCACTAATTCTTTTTTTATAATATTACTTGAAGTACGAAGATGGTTCTTACGGAGAGAAAAAATTAAAAAATTGCCTGAAAATGTCTAAAAACAACACTTTTCTATATTCGCATACAAAAGATTCGTAATAATACTTAAAAAGTCAATTTGAACTTTAATAACATACCATAAAGTTTAAGCGTTAGAGATGGGGTTCCGGGAAGGCAAAACAATTGAGTGACGTTAGTATAGTATAAATATTATATCGTATCGTATCGTATCGAATCGTAATCGAATGTTAAGCGGTTCGAAGTTTGCTGGGTCAGCTAGCTACATATAAATAAAATTGAAGTGTCTGTCTGAATAAAAATATAATCAAAATAACTGCTTTTTATTGAGCTAAGGTTATTAACATGCCATTACAGATGACATGAATTACCATTTTACAAACAAAACAAACAAACACTCACGCCTGTCACCCAGAGGGGTAGGCAGAGACTACGGACTTCCATTTGGCGCAATCCTGACACACCTCTCTCGGCTCCTTTACATCATATATCTACGAATACACGCTCGTTGATTAAGAGTTCTCCTAATATGGCCCATTTTCAATGTATCGCCGATTTGGTCGATAAACCTTCGTCTAAGGCGTCCCTTCCCGACCCTGCCGTTCATTTCTGCAACATAAATTTGCTTTGTCACTCTTTCCTCGTTCATTCTTTCTCCATGACCAAACCACCGAAGCATTCCTTTCTTAACCCTGGCCACAATGTCATCTTGCAAACCACACTTTTCTCTTATCACACTATTTCTCACCCTGCCATTCAGATTCAGCATTTTAAAAGGAAGAAAACACTTTAAAAGGAAGAAAACCATGTCTTAGCACGCAGGATTTAACTTTTTTAATGAATGTTTAATTATTTTACTAAAAGTAACCTTGAGTAACCAGAATATCGTCTAAACAGTAACATTAAAAACTTTATGAACCAACGTAGGGGTGGAATTTATTCTCCAATTATATAAGACCATCATTGATGTAAATAGGTTATTTAATAAAATATAATCATAAAAATTGACTCAAAATTGACGAAAATATTGTGTAAAATAGATTCAAAATAAAACTTATTGTCGAATTGGGAAAGGAGGTCCTTTTATGAATTAGGCTCAAATTTCTAAAATGTATTAACTTTTACTTATTTTGAAATATTTTTTTAAATATAAAACATTGTACAAACTCAGCCACATTGCTTTATTATATGAACAAAATTGACAAGTAATCTTGTGTGAGTAATTGAGACCTCCATTCTTGTCATTCAACCCTTATGTAAAAGCAGTTATGATGTTATTTTGCAGACGTATTCAGTGAAGATGGTTTTACCCGACTGTTTTATCCTTAATATTTCCATGTTGAGAGGTGGTTTATATTATTCAAGTGTACTTTAAAGTAGAACAAGATAATGAATATATTCCAAACGGAAATTGGTATATGTGAAAATTAGTGCGATTATCAAATATATTTGGTTAATTTTAAAATTTCATTATTAAAAACTCAAAAGGGGATATAAGGTGCTAAAAAAGTGCCCATTACAGACCTAATATTGCGTCAGTTACAATGGCAGTACCAATTTAGTAGAAACTTTTCCAGGCCGAGTGAAATGGAAACAATACAGTTCTCACTAATAGCCTTATTGCATATGAAATATATAGCTGTTCATGCAACAAGCGCCTTTGAAATTGTTAATTGTAATTTTAGGGAGGTACTTCTTTAGCTAACACAATGCGATGCAATAAGCTAATTGTATAATAAAAAACATCAAAATGAAACCTTTATGACTCCAAAACTTATACTGTTTCGGCGACACCAAGTCGTCACAGCAAATTTCATAAACAATAGTTTTGCTAACCTTATTCGTCATCATTAGAGACAATTAAAACTTCACTGCACATACATATTATAGCAAAACATAGTGCTCCTGAAAGTTTCACTAAGGTCAAAATGCAGATGCATTGGCACCCGTGAGGACTAAGATGGAATGCCTCTTTTCCAGTAAAAAGGATCTCCGGTTCTCTACACTCACCATACGAAACACAGCAGTGTTAAGCTGCTATTTTACGCTGGTATTCTGTGAGAGCGTGGTGCTTCCCCGGTTGAGCCGACCCATTCGTGCTACAACTATACTACTACTATAGCTGCAGCGTGGCTTTACCACGTGTTAATATATGTTGCCTCTTACGAAACCAATAGGATGATATGTGGTAGTGGGTTTTCTTACGCCGCCAACACAAAGCCGATTATAAACTTCTTATCGTGTCATATATGGATCATCTGTTATACCTTGCATTAAAGTATAACATTATCTTTTTTACTTTCTTAACATAACAAAAGAATAAAGTACCAGTACTTTATTCTTTTTCAAGTAACAGTTTATGCTAGACATGAAAATCTAGCAGTACAGTAATTTGTCCTAGTCGATGCGCTAAGCAGGCGGATTAGTGGTTCCAATAACAGATTACTCTGCACCCTGATGCCGGTGTGGGTATTTAATATCTGACATACACGAGATGTAATAACACAATCCATCGTCGGTCATGAGGTTCTCCTAGGTTTTTGGCTATTTTCATGACGAAACGGTGAGGTGGTTTATTTTATGCCATCGCGATGCGGCAATTTAATTATATATTTCAATTAAAATTGCAATGGCTAAAATTCATCAATGGAGAAGACAAAAGAAGAAGAAGTTAAACAAAAAGATTCAAGACTTTTTGTTTTACCTTTATATTTCTATTTAAATTCAGGTAAGCCTCTTATCCACGGCCTTTCAGTATAGAATATTATTTTTATATTATTATATTGGATATAGAAAGAATTCCTAAATATTTTTTTTTAAATAAAATAAAAATTTCATTATATAATTACACACAAACACTCTCTGCCTACCCCTCTGGGTGACAGGCGTGAGTGTTTGTGTGTGTATTATATAATTATTTTACAATAATCTTTACTTGAAGTTATAATCGTCCTGAAATTAAATTTCTTTTGGTTTTGTATAAGAAAAATATGATTATATAAATCGTAAAGGATAGCTCATACCGTCATTGTTCCCATAAAGGCTATAAACCTCTTAAACAGCTTTTCAAGAGTCCCAGCTGGCCGGTAAGCCCTTTTATTACGCTATTTGTTGAAATTTCCTTCGATAATGGATTTAATCGATTTCATATGTTTTTGCAGCTTGTATATTCGGTTTAATTTTCTTCCGCATAAAGAGTAATAAAAGAGTTTTATTGAGCTGCTATAACCGAGTAAGATATAGCTCGGAAATGAATGAGAGAATGGCTGTGACGAAGCGGGCCGCGGAATAGATTCCAATACGGTATTACATTTTAATGATCTTCAAATACCTTTTCAGAGTATGTGTGTAGAAGAGATACAGAATATGCCAGCATTTGTCTTATTCGAGGTCTTTATTTTTTAATTACATGTACCCAGATATAAATACTTGAACTGCGATAAAGATTTTAAAAATACATAAGTTTCGTCCCAAAGGATTTAGAGAAGTAGACTAGAACTTCATTGGCTTCCACACGTCAGATGATAGACAATATCTGTATTATATTAGATGTGCATACAGCAATCGCTGGAAAATTATTTTTATGTTATTTTACTATGGAAAATTCCTTTCATTTATTTAGATGAACAAAATTCACTGTCCCATGTACCATATTACACAGTTCAGTTATTCTTTTAATATTGAGTCTGAAATTTACTCATTTAATTTATCAAAAAAACCGGCCAAGTGCGAGTAGGACTCGCGCACCGAGGGTTCCGAACAAATCCGTAGGTATATAAGTTTAAAATTATTAAAAATATTTTTATTATATGATGTAACTAAAAATTTATGCTTTTACCAATTTTTCCTTTATCTGTGCTATAAAACGTTGCTGCGTACCAAATTTCAAGATTCTGAGTTCACGGGAAGTACCCTGTAGGTTTTGATTCCCTTGCGAATGTCGAAAATTTGTGGCATAAACGGCTGTATCTTTTGATTGCGTTGGTATAGAAGTTTGATTTTTTCACAACTCTAAGGGACAGTAGACTTTAGTATTTCATATAAATTTCAGCTTGATACCTCCACGCGTTCCTGAGAAAACGAGTC
Source organism: Parnassius mnemosyne (assembly GCA_963668995.1). Taxonomy (NCBI): domain Eukaryota; kingdom Metazoa; phylum Arthropoda; class Insecta; order Lepidoptera; family Papilionidae; genus Parnassius; species Parnassius mnemosyne. Next base: position 22,209,331 of record CAVLGL010000057.1, read on the forward strand.
TTGACAGACAAACGGACAACAAAGTGATCCTATAAGGGTTCCGTTTTTTCCTTTTGAGGTACGGAACCCTAAAAATAAGAACATATTGTAATATTTATTACCAATCAAGGAAACAATTAATAAATATAAATACGAGCTTAATGCTGATGTGCTTATTCTGCCGAGTGTTGAGAACCGGTGACCCTTTTACTGGAAATGAGGCTTTCCGTCTTAGTCCCCGGGGATACAACGGATTATCATTACTAACCGAGGATAGACAGATAGTGTAGAAAGGGACTCCACAAATGTAAGTTCAATTCCCTCCCTGACTCTTTAACTTAGAATACAGCAATGGGTGAACGCTGCTTGGCGCCAAATATGGATACGAGGTGAAATGGAGAGAAACTTTAAAGATAACCCTCAGATCTATATCCGTGGATCTTTCCTTTCTTACCCCATACTTTACATCGTTAGATGAAAAAGAGATTATTAGTAATAATTTATGCAAAATACGATGCACATAACTATAAATTTAAATAAACATAGTTCACTTGGAAATTAATTATTCTTTATTAGCAACTTGTTCCGTGCATCCAACCGCTTAGCCGATGACCGTATGATTTAAATCTCGCAAAATTAAAATTACGAGTGCAGATTAATTCATAAAGTGCGTGGAGGATTAGAGAACAAACGAAGCAACAAAAGGTAATAAATAATTTGGTACTACGCAAACCATCAGACAATAACATTACAGCAGAAATAAAAGTTACGTAATATGAAATTTGATGATTTTATATACTATTTTCATAAAGTCAATAAACTTATTAAAAAGCTTTTCAGAAGTCGCAGCTGGGCAGTAAGCCTCTTTTATACGCCAATACTTGAAACAGTTCTCTGGTGATTTATTTTATCGATCGCTTCCCTGCTATTGTACTTTTAGGAAACTTTATAATTTACAATCCCTTAACAAGTTATAAAGCTGAGTAGAGATTACACATATAATATATTAAAATATTTAGCTTTATGAGATAAATATATATATATATATATATATATATATATATATATATATATATATATATATATATATATATGTATATTATATTCATAATATGATTATTAATATAACGCAGAGCACACTTCTACAAATAACACATATATAAATATCCTCCAGACTGAATTTTAGTCACGGCGACCAGTCTCAACGGAGACTAGCCGTTGCGCTAAAACTGCTCTCTCTCTTCCCTAAAAAATTCTATCCCGAACAGTTCGCGCTCTACGCCATGTTTAATAAAATTTCGAAAATTCGTACTTCTGCTTACATTTGTGGACATCAGGTCTGCAGTTTAATGCCTAGATCGGATTTTTTTCGTTTAATGTGTTCCATAATAATAATGTTTCTAAACTACCCTTAAAAGTTTTCACCTACTGGATAGTATTTTACAAGACGGCACTAACCATAAATTTTAATTTTTTACTTTATTTAACTGCTAAGTTTGAGCACCTGTGGTGAAAAAAAAACGAATGGGATCTGTGTGGCCAACAATTTAAAAAGTTTGCCTACATTATGAAGATTCTAAAACATCAGCATACTATGTACTTAATTTCGTTACTTACTGAGCTATAGTCGTTAATGTGTAAAAGTAGGCATTTCATTATAAAATTACGAAATTATTGGCAGACAGTTTTTTTTTTAACATTGCATGTATTTATTAGGTAAGTACATCTGTCACCCCTGAAAATTTTACTTTACTACCTGCTCGCCTTGTTTGGACGAATTCTAAGCTGTGTGAGCGAGACAAGCGGTGCGTAGGATTAATGTGAGTAAAACGGATCGACAGATTCTCCATTGAATGAATTCGTGTTTGGTTATTGTTAAATATGGTTAGTACGTATCTCGACCTGCTCGACCTCGCATGTGCTCTATTATTTAAGACTCTTGGCTACAAAATACTATTTTGCATTCTACTGGACTCTTTACTTGTGCATTTTGATTGGATTTTGTTTGTTTGGTGATAATTGTGACAATTCAGAAGTCTACTGGACTCTGTTTTGTGCATAACAACAGGACTGTGTCATGTCACGAGAATTATACACACCCAAAGAGTCTTATCATGGATTTTATCTACGGTGAATATAGCGTGTTTAATAGAGTGCACGGAATTTATTCAGAGGGGAAAATGCCTGGTGCTGGTATTGGTGGTGCCAGTAGCAGAGGACGATACCTGACATTGACATTGAAGAAATTGTCCATGTATGGCTGAAAAAGATCCGTCTATTTCAATGCGAGATATCGAACGACGCACTGGAGTACCGCACTCTACAGTACATGAGATTCTTCAAAAATTGAAACTTCACCCTTATCGCGTTACACGTGTGCAAACGTTTCAACAACGTGACTACACAGCACGAGTTACTTTTTGCAGAGAAATGCTGAGGCAAATGGATGATGATCCTAGGTTTTTTAGAAAAAAATTATGTAGCGACGAGTCAACGTGTGAAAAAGACGGGTACCTTAACTTGCATAATCTGCACAGTTGGCAGCGAATATACCCATATTTGGTGAGAGAAAATAGGTCGCAATACCACTTTGAAATAAATTATTGGATAGGAATACTAGGAAAAATCATAGGCCCCTATGAATTGCCGGGTAAACTGAATGGTGCCAATTATTTAGAATTTCTGTAAAACAAGCTGCCCCATTTATAAGAAGATGAGCAACTAGCCATCTGGCGAAGAATGTGGCTCCAAAATGATGGTTGTCCGGCACATTACGCCATCCAAGTAAGGAGTTACTTAAACGAAGCCCATCGTGACCGATTGATCGGCCGAATGGGGCCGTTATTGTGGCCACCAAGATCAACAATCGACGAACTTAGACTTCGCGTCAAAGACGCAGCAAGGGTTATTTCAACCAAAAATTATCAAAGACTTTTAGAAAGATCATTCGTAAAAAGTTTTAGAGTCTGCATAAGGGCTGGAGGAGGCCAGTTCGAGCATTTTCTGTAAATGATTATAAATAAAAAGAAATTCGATAAAACACAATTTCTTTTCATTAATCGCATCTGTACATAATGTATATGTCGAATTACGTGTAAACAATTCTGTAACTCTACTATATTCTTACGACTTACGATTCCTGAAGAAATTAATCAAGTTATATTATCATTTCGAAACACTAATTCGGTAGGGTATGATGAGTTACCGACAAAAATATTAAAACTAAGTTCTATATATATATAGCACCCATACTTTGTCATATTATAAATTTATCTTTTGCCCAAGGAATTTTTCCAGCAGATCTCAAGTATTCAATTCTGAAACCCATCTTCAAAAAGGGCGATAATAAAGATATTAATAATTACAGACCTGTTGCAATAGTACCCGTATTATCAAAAGTTTTTGAAAAAGCAATACTAAAGAGACTTCATAACTTTATGGGAAAATTTAATATTATTAATAACGCACAAAATGGTTTTGTAAAAAATAAATCCACAACATTAGCCACCTTCCAACTTGTTAAGTTTGTTACAGAATGCATTAATGAGGGTGTACCGGTGATAGCTTTTTTTTTTGGATTTGAGTAAAGCATTTGAATTTGTTCATCACGAAATACTTCTCAATAAACTCGAAAGATACGGAATACGTGGGAAAGCAAATGAATGGTTTAAAAGTTACCTGGGTCAAAGAAAACAATTCACAGAAATAACAAAGCTCAAAAACCTTAAAAAAGTGCATATCCGGTCTGAATATAGGTTAAACGAATATGGTGTACCGCAAGGAAGTATTCTGGGTCCTCTAATTTTTCTAATATATATTAATGAGTTACCAACAACAACTCCTCATAAAACGATTCTTTTCGCTGATGACGCAACAATCATTCTTAAATGTACGAACAAAAGGCGTTTTGAATTTGATATCAATAGTACATTAAAAGATATAATTGATTGGTTGAATTCTCCCAACATGACTGTAAATATAAATAAAACTAAAATAATGCAATTTCACACGATTAGAAGTAAGCAAACTAATTTAAGTATAAAGTATAATGAAAAAGTGATACAAGATGTTGGTTATTATAAGTTTCTTGGTATTACTATTGATAATAATTGTAACTGGATAATGCATCTGCAATCGATATGTGACAAATTAAACAGATTTGTATTTGCGCTTCGCTGACTTCGAGAGATAGCATCTACCAAAGCAGCGTTAAACGCCTATCATGGCTATGTCTCATCGATATTGCAGTATGGACTTCTGATATGGGGCAACTGTTCTGAAAAAGAACGCGTATTTAGAATCCAAAAACAAAATGCATTCGAGCAATCTGTGGAGCACATTCCATGGCATCGTGCAAGCCATTATTTAAAGAAATAAAAGTGTTACCACTCGCATGTATGTATATCAAACAAGCTGCGACTTTTGCCAACCCATTCCCTGAATACTTCCCAACTAATATTTTTTAAGAGACAGAAGTTTAAGAGAAAAATCTCATAACAGAATATACCTTACGAAAATTAAATTGATGTTTTTTCAAAAAAATTCGTACATAATGGCGATTAAAATCTTTAATTCTTTACCCGACGAGTTTAAAAATTTCCCAATGACAAAGTTAAAAAACAAACTTCACGAATGGCTCTTACTTAACTGTTTTTATACCGTTAATAAGTATTTTGATCATAAAAATCAAAACAAATTACGTATTTAATATCCGTGTCTAAATTGCTTGAATTTTTTGCTGTAAGTTAATAAAATAAGACTTCGATAGAATAATTATTGATTGGTTGATTTTACTGTTTTTACATGTTAACATTTCTATTTTGACATTTTTGTAAATAATTGTGTGATATTGTACTTCGTAATTATTCTTTTGCCATTTATTTTATTATTAATTGGACATTTTTTATTAGTACTATTAGGACATAATTATATTAGACTAAAATTCATCAATAATTATTGTAAAGAAAAATGTATTGCAACTTATAACTATTCAGTTAAAATTTGCACGCCTTGATAAGGCAGAATGTATCAGAACTTTATGCTTTAATAATACTTTTGTAACATCTACCTACATTCTAAGCAAATAAATATTTTTGAATTATGAATTAGAAGTTTGTCTTGCTCACACAGCTTAGAATTCGTCCAAACAAGGCGAGCAGGTAGTAAAGTAAAATTTTCAAGGGCGACAGATGTACTTACCTAATAAATACATGCAATGTTAAAAAGCTATCTGCCAATAATTTTGTAATTTTGTAATGAAATGCCTACTTTAACACATTAACAGCTATAGCTCAGTAAGTAATGACATTAAGTACATAGTATGCTGCTGTTTTAGAATCGTCATGATGTAGGCAAACTTTTTAAATGATTGGCTACACAGATCCCATACGTTTTTTTTTTCACCACTGGTGCTCTAATTTAGCAGTTAAATAAAGTAAAAAATTAAAACTTATGTTTAGTGCCATCTTGTAAAATACTATCCATAGTAGGTGAAAACTTTTAAGGGTAGTTTAGAAACATTATTATTATGGAACACATTAAAAGAACAAAATCCGATCTAGGCATTAAACTGCAGACCTGATGTCCACAAATGTGAGCAGAAGTACGAATTTTCGGAATTTTATGAAACATGGCGTAGAGCGCAAACCGTTCGGGATAGAATTTTTTAGGGAACCGAGACCACCTCCTTCCCGCCCGAACACGTACGTACCAGATTATGCACCATTACTGGGACAGCCTGTGGTAAGGAAAACATAGTGAGAAAACATGCATGTCTGAGAAGTAGGAAAAAAATATTTAAAAGACATGTGAAGTTCGTCAACACGCACTGGGCCAGCGCGGCGGACATTTTCTTGCCCTAAAACACTTTCAGAAATGAGAGCAGGCCTCTCGCCAAGCAGTGCGACGTATATAGGCTATAACTTTACTTTTTATATTTTTGTTATATTGGGGAATCAGTTTTATCAATAGCCCTGATTTTTATTATTATAAATAGAAAAAAATTGTAGTAATTTGTCTTCTCAGTCTGGTATGGTAATCTTTGTAATCGGGTTGAAATATATTAATACATAATTATAAATAAAAAAAACTGTTAAAGTAAATGAGATATATTAATTTCTTATACTTACGCGAACACTACTCATTTTTTTATAGGAGAGGGGGCAAACGAGCATACGGCTCACCTGATGGTAAGTAACTAGTGTGTTGGCGGCCTTTTAAAATGGAGTAGGCTCTTTTCTAGAAGGTCCCTAAGTCGTATCGGTCCGGAAAAATTGCTGGGGGTAAACGATTCCACAAGGAAGTTGTGCGAGGAAGAAACATCTTCTAAATCGCACAGTGGTGGACCGCCTATCGTCCAGATGATATGGATGGTATCGCGAGTTTTATCGCGATGAGTTCTTTTCTTGAAAGTCCCTAAGTTATAGCGTATCGGAAAAATCGCCGGTGGTAAACTATTTCATAGATAGGTCGTACGCGGAAAAATACTCCTAGTGAAACGTACAGTGGTGGACTGCCAAACATCCAGATGGTGTGAATGGTATCGGGAGTTTTGCCGTGATGAGCGTTCGTCAAATTTGGCGGCTGGGATTAATCCGAAAAATTTCTCAGAGCACTCTCCGTGGTAAATGCGAAGGAAAATGCAAAAGGATGCAACATTTCTTCGCATCGCCAGTGAATCGAGCCGATTGGAAAGGACTCGGTCGAGATGGGAACAGAATTCCGTGTGACGCCGAACCTGCGCCTTGTAAAGTTGCAGGCGGTGTTCTTTTATCGCGTTTAATTTACGTATTTTTATTATCAAAACATAGTCTGTGAATATGTTCAAGATCGTCCTCGGCATTAAATCAGATTTGATGGACCACAAATCCTCACAAAATAACACCGATTCCTAGTAAGGACAATACGCGAGGCTATTGCAATCAAAAAACATCCTAATTTCAATATAGAAGATGAATGGGTGCTGCCATCTATTTCATCATCATCATCACCATTACAGACCTTCACAAGTCCACTGCAGAACATAGGCCGCCCCCAAGGAATGCAACAAGACACGGTCCTGAGCCATCTGCAGTCATCGACTTCCTGCACGTCTCACCAGGTCGTCACTCCATATATTAGGGGGACGCCCTACACTTCATCTGCCGGTACGAGGTTGCCACTCGAGAACCTTCTTCCTTATCGGTTGTCGGTTCTTCAGGCTATGAGGCAGGCTTATTGCCACTTCAGAATACTAATTCTTTGGGCTATCTCGGTTAATCTGGTTCTATTTCGGATATCCTCGTTTTTAAGTCTATCACGCAGAGAAACGCCGAGCATTGCCCTTTCCATAGCTCGCTAAGCAAATCTGAGCTTCCTCATCCTGCCATCAGTGAAGGACCATGTCTCAGATCCATAGGTCATCACTGGCAACAAGCACTAGTTGAACAATCTAGTTTTGAGGGACTGAGGTATGTCTAACGAGAAGATATGTCGTAATCTCCCGAACGCTGCCCAGCCGAGTTGAATCCGTCAATTGACCTCTCGGTCGAAGTTGGACTTACCTAGTCGGACTATTTGTCCCAGGTAAGCATATTCGTCAACAACTTAGTGCTCCCAACAACTACCGGCATAGGTGTGACATAGACGTTAAACATGATTTTTGTTTTGTCCATGTTCATCTTAATACCTATCCGTTGGGAGACACTATTGAGGTCATTGAGCATAGTGCTTAGGTGTTCTAGCGACTGTGTCATAAGGACTATATCGTCAGCAAAACGAAGGTGAGTGATGTACAGACCATTGATGTTGATAACGTATCCTTTTCAGTTCAGTAGCTTGAAAGCGATGAAGAGTTTCGGGGATATTACGTCACCCTGTCTTACAGCTCTCTGCAGTTGGATAGGTTTCGAAATCTGGTTATGTACTTGGATAGCCATCGTAGCCCTACTGTGCAAACACTTCAGCGCTTCTATATACCGACAGTCCACTTGGCACCGCTGGAGGGACTGAAGCACCACCAAAATTTCGACGGAATCCAAGGCCCTCTCATAGTCCACATACGCAAGACAAAGTGGCAGTTTGTATCCTTCAGTTTTTTGTAGAATTTACCAAAGGGTATGTATGTGATCTATGGTGCTAAAACCTTTTCGGAAACTGGCTTGTTCGGGAGGCTGGAAGTCGTCAAATCTGCGGGACGATTCGTTATAACTCTCGAAAACAGCAAAAAGACGCGGCTCAGAAGGAAAATCAGTCTGTAGTTCTTTGAAAGAAAGAAAGAAAGAAAGAAAGAAACATTTATTTGCACAGAATACAGGTGGTACCAGATTTAACAGCGGTGCATAGTTCATGCTATATTTTGCCTTTAATAGGCATGCAAATATTTATAATTATATAAAACAATTAAAATACTATTATGTTACTTACAAAAATGTGAAGTTATGTTAGTATTTATCATAAATTATATACAAAATATTATTATTATATATTATTATTATTATTATATTATTATTTTTTTATTATATTACATTTAATTACTATTATATATTGCTCATTGCTCATGGGGGGTATATTGCCATTAATTGCCACATCTTTGGGGGAGGCCTATGTTCAGCAGTGGACTTGTGAAGGGCTGTAATGATGATGAATGATGATATATTGCTATTATTATATTACATTTTATTCAATATTACAAATAATCATATACATTAGTTTTATGTTGCATGAACTCTTGTATCGTATAAAAACACTTATCCACTAGCCATTTTCTTAACTTAATTTTAAAATATTTTAATGGAAGTTCCCGTAGACTCTTAGGCAGTTTATTAAAAACTGATATGCACATATGATACACATTCCGTTTATTTAAAGCTGTTCTACAAGGTGGAATCATTATTTTAGTTGGATCTCTTGGTCTGTATTTACTAAAGTGATCCCCCTTGAATTTAAAAAAATCGGTATACTTCCTCTTCAAGCGAGCGTTGTCGCCTTTCTTGAAGATCAAGACTATCGCAATTCTGCTCTACGCCGCCGGTGTAATGCCACCATGGGAGATGGAATTAAGGAGTTTCTGAAGGACTTTAAGCACTGGTTTTCCACCCGCTTTCAGAAGTTCCGCTGTAATTCCATCCTCGCTTGGAGCCTTGCCGTTTTTAAAGTGCTGGAGAGCCATTCTAATCTCGCCCAGACTGACGTCTGGGATATCATTGGAATAGTGTCGGATAAAACTTGCTCTTGAATCATTACTTACACTTGCGTGTGGCTCCACCGATGACGTGTACATCTGCCCATAGAACCTCTCAATCTCACTCAAAATCTGAGGTGTCTCGGAAACGATGCTGCCACATTCGGTCTTCAGCTTCAACAGTTGGCACTTTCTGGCAGACAGATCTCTGGCACAGACTTTGGTATTGGGACGTCAAACATCTTCCAACCCTTACACGTTACCATGGGTTGCTGTATAGCACTCGAAACTTTGGGAATTAAAATAAGTGAATTACACGCGATAAAATCCGTAAACAGTTTTATTCAAGATATATTGAAACGTCAAGACAGTCCCAGCCGCGTTAGATGATCCGCAAAGATGATCAAAATTATTATCCTGTTCGCAGAAACGACTACAGGAATAACTTCGGCCGGCATACCATCTCACATACCAGTCATTGTGTGAGCGAGAATTAAGTTTTATATTCTTTTTTTGTTTCGGTTTCCACGAGGATTTCGTCATATGTCTGTGTCGGTCTTACTCGGTTCATCGCCGACTTTCAATATTTTTATTTTACAGATTAAAGGTGACAAACAAGCACACCTGATGATAAGTGAATGCTTTGGTCCATAGACATCAACATCTATTTTCCATTAAGATTCAAAATACAAATGCGTTGTCACTCCTGAGGACATGAAATACGATTTTATGCACTTACCATATGGAACACAGCAGCACTAGGCGGCTATTTTCGCTGGTATTGTATGGAAGTGTGGTCTTTCTGGGGTCAAACGGACTAATATCATGCTTCTCCGTAAGAATAGTCCTATGCGTGATGATGGCCAGGCTCAGTAGAACCTGGCCTCATTGTTTTCTAACACGGCCTCCGGCGAGTATTATAAGGCAATTTCCAATCCACAATGACAACCAGACGAAAGGCCTCGTCTGTAAAGATCAAACGGCCAAAGGATAGAGGAAAAAGAAAGAAATCGGCGGAGGATAAGAGAGTTATCAAAGGGCACCGCCTTCTACATTTAAGTTCGGAGCAGTCAGACAGGGTTCCTGACTGTCGCCTTAGATGACACGAGTCCGAACGGTATTAAAACGTTCGCAGTAACAGCATTTTAATGCGATTCGTTGAAAGACGCAATTAAGGTTTTTCAACATAGTGCTAAAGTCATCCACTGCTATAATATCGTCGGCTATACGAAACTAACAGTGGTAGAGCCCCGCGGCAGCTTTTGCTATCGCACGGATGGGCCGGCTCAAACCGGGGTAGTACCACGACCTCACAGAAAACCAGCGTGAAGTAGAGATTTACCTCTGCGTTTCGCTTGGTGAGTGCAGGTGGCCGGAGGCCCCTTTTACTGGAAATGAGGCATTCCATCTTAGTCCTTACGGGTGACAACGCATCTACATTTTGATTTGTAATAGAGGATAGATGTAGATGTCTATGGGCCGCAGCAACCATTTACCATCAGGTGGACTGTGTGCTCGTTTGTCACCCTTATCCTATAAAAAAAGGTGAGTAGTGTCATACGCCATTAATGTTAGTAATGTATCTATCCTTTACAGTCCAGTAGGTTAAAATAATCTTCCAATACAGCGTTGAAGAATTTCGGGTATAAAATGTCACACTGTCTTAAACTTCTCCTCAGTTAGATAAGTTTCGTGCTCTGGTTCTGAATTAAAACATACATCGTGAATAAAAATATTTTACGGATTTTATCGCGTTTAATTTACTTATTATAATTCCCGAATTTTCGGGTGCTTTGCAGCAACCCATGGACACGGGGGGCGTGGGACTGAGATGGTTGACATCCCGATGTCATAGTTAGTCTTTACATCAGATTTGATAGACCACAAGTCCTTGCCTTGTCAACAAGTAAAGTAATTATTGGGCCATATTTTATGAAGATCGATAACAATGAGATAACAGATTATTGTAAATGTTAAATGGAATTGTTGAGAAATTTTCGCTTAAGCATTACAGGAATTTTAATGCTAATTTTAATCTCACTATCATGATAAATATGAAAGAATGTTTGTTCGGATGTTTGAACTTCAGTCACACTTCAACAGTCCTAAGGATTCTGATGAAATTGGATCAGAAGTCGGTTATCTTGTAAAGCAGGACCTGCGAAATTTTTTAAATTATTTATTTTTATCGTTTTATTTATGCCGGGTGGCTGGGTAGCTGGGTGGGGTAGACAGAGAGCCATGGCCTCGAGGAGTAAATTTTAGGGAGTATCATTTGGGGAATGATTAGTCGGCTCATATCGCTTAATTTAATCCTGACTACTTAGGGTTTTAACTTTCACGAAGAGACCGATACTTTTACAGCCATTTTTATCACTTACTGATTGACGTCATGTAGTGGCGGGTAAGAATACCCACTACCCCATATCTCCCCGTGGGTGTCGTAAGAGGTGACAGAGGGAAACTGAGGCAGAATATGGGCAGCAACATCTTTCTGATAACAGTAAAAAACAACATCAAAAAATACTGCGGTTGCTAACCCCTAGTGGGTTGCGACCCCAAGCGTGGCAACTATGGCAATATACACCCCAATCAATAAACTAAAGAAGCGACAGCCCCTAGTCCCCGGCGGCCCCGTTATTCTTAGCTACGGTGGCGACCATGGTAAATGCAGGTTAGGGGGAGCTAAAAATCTCCGGTGGAGGTTCAGTTGCCACCTTTTTTTATTAACATGGGGAAATGACTACGCATACCCGCCTCGCGAGGGGCAAGAACGGGTTATGTCGGACTCGCATCGACTAAAACCCCATGGTGTTCCTCCTTCACTGCATATTGGCAGGCCCACGGGAACGCTTTCGCACACTTCTGTGGCCCCACCAGCGCTGGCCGCCTCATGGCAGCCCCTTCTCGGAGGATGACCTCTCCTCCCCATTCTCCTTCTCAGGCAAGGCGCCCCAGGAACACAAGGCACGCCCTCCTCCATGGCCTCCAACTCCATCTTCGTATCGGACCCCCCCGAGTCCGATACGCGGAGGCCATGGAGGCAGGAAAATTGAGCGTTTAGTAGCACCCGCTTTCCCGACCCCAGCGGCGGATCTCGTCTCTGGCTCCGCGGCCGAAACTTGGTTGGCAGGGTAGGGAGGAATACCGACACTCCTCTCCCCCCGTATCAACGGTGCGACCCCGTCAGAGACGCGGATGATAAGGCGAGTGGCGCATCGCCATACCAACACTCCTCTTCCTCCGCGACTCCACCTTGGCTTCAGCGGTAGGGGGAGAGGACACCCCTCTCAACGCAGCCACTGACACACATCCGAATTGGGCTCGCCAAGCCCACTCGGAGTGGCCACCTTAGGCCGGCCCTACACCACAGGCCAGCCAAGGGTTCCTCTTTGTTCACCGTGGGTGACTAAGCCACGGCTACCAAGCTCCCCGGTAAAACAAGGCGGAGACCCGTTCGGGGGGTCAGTTGCCACCTACGACGACTCGAGCTTGCGCTGGAATATTAAAGTGTTATCCGAGGTCCGAAGAGAGGGTGAGGACACGGTAATCCTTGAATCCGGCAACTTGTTCTATGAGCGGGATGGTGACCATCTGTCCCAATGACGTCTCGAATTTATCGTTCACAAGTCTCTCGTTAACAACGTTGTAAAGATTGGGAGGGTGTCAATGAAGGTTGCGTACCTTATTCTCAGAATCACCAAACGTTATTCGTTGAAGGTCATACAGGTTTACGCACCAACCTCGGCACATTCCGATGAGGCTATGGAGGAAATGTATGAGGATATCTCTAGAGCCATGCATTCCTCCAAAACCCACTATATGGCGTTAATGGGCCACGCCGACTTCATGGAGAACGTAGGACTCTTTATGATGAATTCTTTCTTCCAGAAGCGGCCGCACAGGAAGTGGACCTGGTTGAGCCCCGACGTTTCGCCAAAAAACAGGATTGACTTTATTATGACGACTAGAAAGCAAGTATTCAGTGATTTCTCAGTGATCGCGAGGGTGAAAACTGGTCGCGTAACCACTATGTTTGTTGTATGTGGACTATGCGAAAGCATTTGATTCCGTCAAAATTTGGGCGGTGCTGCAGTCCCTTCAGCGGTAGACTGTCAGTAAGTTGACTGTCAGTATATCAAAGTGATGACATGTGTGTACAATAGGGCTACGATAGCTATCCGAGTAGATAAAAAGGGAACGAAATCTATCCAACTGCAGAGAGGTGTAAGACAGGGTGACGTAATATCCCCGAAACTCTTCACCACTGCATTGGAAGACGTTTTCAATCTTTTGGACTGGAAAGCATTAACATCGTACATCATACATCGTGTGATACGTATATGACCTCAAACCTCCCAACGAAGAGGTCTTAAGATGAACATGGACAAAACAAAGATCATGTTTAATGTCCATATCACACCTATGTCGGTAGTTGTTGGGAGCACTAAGCTCGAATTTGTTGATTTGTTGTTTAGCTGAGCAAATAGTTCGACTAGGTAAGTCCAACTTCGACCTAGAGGTCATTCGAATGATTCAATTCGTCTGGGCAGCGTTTTTGAAATTACGGCACATCTTTTCGTCAGGTATAACTCAAAACTTGAAAACGATATTGTACAACCAGTGCGTATTGCCAGTGATGACTTATGGAACTGAGACGTGGTCCTTCACTGCTGGCCAGATGAGGAAGCTCAAGGTCGCTTAGCGAGCTAAGGAGAGGGCTATGTTTGGGGTTTCTCCGCGTGAAGGGTTAACTATTCTAAATAAAATAGCAACAGTTTTTTCTTCTTCTTCTTCTCTTAAAAAGTACTTACTGTTACACTCAATAATAAAATAATAACCTAATTTATCACTTATTATTTTTTAAATAGAATAAGAGTGACAAGCGGGCACACAACCCACCTGATGATAAGTAGATACTGTTGCCCATAGACTTCTACATCTCTCCTCAATTAGGTATTCAAATGCAGGTGCGTTGTAACCCTTGAAAACTAAGATGGTATGCCTCCTGTCCAGTAAGTAGGGTCTTCGGTTCTCTACACACACCATACGAAACACAGCAGCATTGAGCTGCTATTTTACGCTGATATTCTGTGAGAGTGTGCTCCTATCCCGGTCGAGCCGACCCATCCGTGCTATAATCATAATATAGCTGCATCATGGCTCTACCATGACGCATCTATGCACCATAGGTTCTCGATATGACGCTCGGCTATAGTGACGCAGCCTCTCGCTCACTCTCGACACATAAATAAAGAAACTGTACAGAGGCAAAGCTTCGAAGGAGCTATCAAAATGTTTACCTATTTTGGTAGGGTTGTCACAGGAAGATATAACTAAATAAACAAAACCTTTATCGGCATTTTAATAGATACTTTGGATTTATAATATGTTTATAAACTACGTATTCTAAATGCTTTACGTTTATAATTATTGTTCTTCCCTAATTAGTTGCGGCTTTTAATTAAATGGTAAATTCTAAATTGAATATAAAATTTTTTAAATATATATAATATGTATATTTAAAAAATATATAATAAAATGTTACAAATGTTTACAATGTTTCTTTCGACGTCAAAATCAAACAATTCAACAAACGCGATAAAATAGTCAGCAAGTATTATTAAAAAAACCCGATTGAACACTATCTTTACTAAACTTCTTGTAATGAAAAAAGATATGAAAAAGGAATCCTTTCCCATATTTATAGGTTGTTGAGATCTATTAACGTTCAATTTTTTTTTCTTATATATATATATATATATATATATATATATATATATATATATATATTTACTTTATATATTCCATTTTTTTCTGGTAAATCAAATAGATAATCATTTGTTCCTACTATTAACACAAGGGCCGTAAAATTGTCATTTTGCGGTGATGGTGTATTGACTGATACGACTTTTTATAAGTAACATATTGAGATCGAATTCACGATTAGTATTTTTAGGATTCTCTAAGATATTGTTTATAAACATCTTACTGAAGGCAATACTAACTAGACGACATGTTGGTTCCTGGCAGTTTCCACCCGACTGTCGGACTATTCCAAAGAAATTTTTGAGACAGTCTTAATTGAGACATCTCGAAAATATAAATTAATTTAATTTCTTCTGATTTTAATTCTTCATGAAGTTTTAACAAATGTTTAGTAGACACTTGAAATCCGTGAATGAAATTCATGGTGTTTGTAACATCTTTCTGCCTATCAAAATGCCTATAAAAATGTTAGCATTTCAATGTTAGTGTGTACATGCAGTGTTATATGCAGTGTACGTCAGTATAAGAAATCAAAAAAATTATTGATTCTATCTACAAAATCAGCGGTATCTCTTGCGGCAACCTCGATAAGATTTAAATCTACGTAAACCATATTTACACTTTTTATATTTCTTTTGATTCGAATTATTCTTTAAAAACAAAATTTGACACTTTTTATACAACCCTAACTTTGAGCACTGGCCATACCGGTTTAATCTGTCAAATCTTTGAAATCCACATGTGGTAATCCTTTTTTTTATTTGTAGAACGCTCCAAAGAGTAAGGTTATATTTAGAAAGGACCCCTCAGAACCAAAGATCACTACGCTTAGTCAGAAGCATAGTTGTTGTGCTCAGAAAAATTATTTTTTAAATGTTATTTATATGAATTATAAAACTAAAATTTTATTAGATTAGTTTAGTTACTAAGTTACGTTTCTTTAAATTTACATAATTTACCTCAAATTACGAGTTTCCGCCTTTATCTACGCGTCGCGTTTACGTCACATACTTTAGTCTTACTTCATAACAATTTTAGAACAACGTCTGCCTGGCGAGCTAGTTATATTATATATTTCTTTTCTTTATGAAGTGTTTCTATATACTTGTTTCCTTCTTAATAGTATTTATTTGATTTTAACATGTAGATATTGAATTTTAACATAAAATGGCGATTCGTTAGATTTGCCTTAGTTGTAGAAGTGACATAATATTTAAATTTTTTCTCAGTAAATTGTTTGGTTTTGTTATTTATTATTGTTTTAGTACTTGTTTACGCTACTTTTTTTTATAAATTGTTTGATGATATTTGATGACTTTTTTTCACACATAAATACTTATTTAAATAATAAAATTAATCCCTCCCTCTCCTTACAGTTTCCTTCCACTGCTGGTCATGGACCATGGAAGGGGGGCACAGAATTTTACTGTCACAAATACTACCCACCTTTGCAACGCTGCCCTAAACATAGCACGGAGTATTCGCGCTCCATCGAGATTAAATTTAGAAAAAATGTTCGCCTTCTTTTCCTCCCACATTTTTTTCTTGTCATTATTACAACAAACACCGTTACATCCTATAAAAACTCCCACTGAACAGAAGCCTCCACTATATTCCTCATAGAGGGTATACTTGTCATAGTTGTCACGTTCTGTTCCACGGTACACGTACCTTGTTACTGTGTAAGAAGGTACATATACCGTGGAACTGAACAGTGGATCAGTGGTTTCTTACGAAACCCACGGAATGATATGAATATTCATACACCGCCACTACACAGTAATTGATAATTTCTCGAAACATTAATTTATCGACGAATCGTCTTGCAATCGTCGTTACTCTAGTGCTCACTTGACCTTCATACAAATAATTCGATATTTTAATTTTTGATATTTTTTTTTATTTTTAGATGAGAACATATTAATGACTCTAAGTTATATTTACCATCTTTTAAAAAAAATGTCTTTGGCCTGACCTACTATACTCTTTGGCTTGACCATAGTTCTGCCTAAGTATGTCCAATAAAATGTCAAGGTCTGAGAGGTTAAAGCAGTTTCTCTTTGTACGTGACGAGCCGCCAGTGCTCACACACACACGCACCTCAAGTTTGTAGTAGTGTACCTATTACAGCGCGATATCTATTTCATACAATGAAACTTTCCCTCTGTACGGTACGATTTATTTACTCGTGTGCTCTTGATCCAACTGGCATTTTAAGAACACACTGACATACTTTTTAAGTATTCGTTATTTTTAGTATAAAACAAATAAATAGTTTGTAAAACTAATAATTTGATTATTTGGTGCCTTTCAAATTTCATTGACTGACTGGCTTTCATAATGATTTCTCATATTTACGCGAACACTACACATTTAAATAAAACTAATTTTACGGATTTTATCGCGTATATTAACTTATTTTACTTTCCCGACGTTTCAAGCACTTTACAGCACCCATGGTCACGGGGGGGACTGAGGTGTATGACGTCCCAATGTCATAGTTAACCACGGCTACCTCCAGATTAAAAATTATTAATTTTTGTTCCGATCTACGCAGTATGAACTTACAGTATCATGAAGTCTTGCAGTTGTATGCTTGGGTTGGGATTTAATTTTATTAATTATGGGATCCCAAGCAGATGGTAGCACCCAGCCATCTTCTCTATTGAAATTAGGATGTTTTTTGATTTCAATAGCCTCGCGAATCATCCTTGGAAAGAATCGGTGTTCTTTAGCGAGGATTTGTGGTCTATCAAATCTAATGTAGTGACGGGGGCGATCCTGTACGTGTTCACAGACTGCAGACTTCCCGGAGCTTCTATTCTTCACATCAGCTATGTGTTCTTTAACGCGGGTTTTTATGGATCTTTTAGTTTGTCCTATATAAGAGAGACCACATTCACAATCCAGCTTGTACACTCCTGCATCTTGCAGAGGAATATTACACTTGACTGATGGTAAAAACTGACTAATCTTCTTCGGCGGCTTGAAATATGTTTTAATGGAAGCACGCTTCAAGATGTAGCCAATCTTGTCAGTGACACCTCTGACATATGGCATTACAGCAGGCACTCGCTCGACTGTGGCCGGCTTCACTCGTTCACTGTGACTTAGGCGCGGGACCCGAAGCTTATTGTCGTGCAAAACTTGCTTGACGTGTTGGAGCTCGGCGGCCAGGTGTTTACTGTCACAGATCCCTCGTGCTCTCTGAAACAAAGATTTACCCACGGTAGCTAACTGTGAAGGATGGTGGTGAGAATCACCGTTTAAATATCTATCTGTATGGGTCTTTTTTCTATACACAGTGTGGCTCAAGGTGTTATCAGGATTCCGAATTACTAACACATCTAGAAAAGCTAAAGAATTGTTTGCCTCTAACTCCATTGTGAACTGAATTTTAGAATTTAAGGAGTTAAGATGGTCTAAAAATGCAGTTACTTTATCTAAAGGTAGAATTGTGAAAGTGTCGTCTACGTACCGCTTGTAGAATCTTGGCTTTATGGGAGAAGTAAGCAGGGCTTTCTCCTCAAAGTCCTCCATGAATATATCGGCAACAATGGGAGATACAGGTGAGCCCATCGCCACACCATCTACTTGCTTGTAGAACTCCTCCTTCCACAATAGGTAGCCAGATGTAAGGCAGTGTCTGAGTAATACTGCATATTCTACGGGCATGTTGTTTTCCTCTAGCCTTCTAGTAACAATCGAGATGCAGTCTTCAACAGGTAGGCATGTGAACAGAGACTGCACATCAAAACTCACCATAGTTTCATTGTCTGCCAGATGTAGGTCTTTAATCTCGCTGACACAAAACGGATTCCAGCACACACAAAGGATTCCTACCATTTTGTCAGCGAGATTAAAGACCTACATCTGGCAGACAATGAAACTATGGTGAGTTTTGATATGCAGTCTCTGTTTACATGCCTACCTGTTGAAGACTGCATCTCGATTGTTACTAGAAGGCTAGAGGAAAACAACATGCCCGTAGAATATGCAGTATTACTCAGACACTGCCTTACATCTGGCTACCTATTGTGGAAGGAGGAGTTCTACAAGCAAGTAGATGGTGTGGCGATGGGCTCACCTGTATCTCCCATTGTTGCCGATATATTCATGGAGGACTTTGAGGAGAAAGCCCTGCTTACTTCTCCCATAAAGCCAAGATTCTACAAGCGGTACGTAGACGACACTTTCACAATTCTACCTTTAGATAAAGTAACTGCATTTTTAGACCATCTTAACTCCTTAAATTCTAAAATTCAGTTCACAATGGAGTTAGAGGCAAACAATTCTTTAGCTTTTCTAGATGTGTTAGTAATTCGGAATCCTGATAACACCTTGAGCCACACTGTGTATAGAAAAAAGACCCATACAGATAGATATTTAAACGGTGATTCTCACCACCATCCTTCACAGTTAGCTACCGTGGGTAAATCTTTGTTTCAGAGAGCACGAGGGATCTGTGACAGTAAACACCTGGCCGCCGAGCTCCAACACGTCAAGCAAGTTTTGCACGACAATAAGCTTCGGGTCCCGCGCCTAAGTCACAGTGAACGAGTGAAGCCGGCCACAGTCGAGCGAGTGCCTGCTGTACTGCCATATGTCAGAGGTGTCACTGACAAGATTGGCTACACCTTGAAGCGTGCTTCCATTAAAACATATTTCAAGCCGCCGAAGAAGATTAGTCAGTTTTTACCATCAGTCAAGTGTAATATTCCTCTGCAAGATGCAGGAGTGTACAAGCTGGATTGTGAATGTGGTCTCTCTTATATAGGACAAACTAAAAGATCCATAAAAACCCGCGTTAAAGAACACATAGCTGATGTGAAGAATAGACGCTCCGGGAAGTCTGCAGTCTGTGAACACGTATAGGATCGCCCCCGTCACTACATTAGATTTGATAGACCACAAATCCTCGCTAAAGAACACCGATTCTTTCCAAGGATGATTCGCGAGGCTATTGAAATCAAAAAACATCCTAATTTCAATAGAGAAGATGGCTGGGTGCTACCATCTGCTTGGGATCCCATAATTAATAAAATTAAATCCCAACCCAAGCATACAACTGCAAGACTTCATGATACTGTAAGTTCATACTGCGTAGATCGGAACAAAAAATTAATAATTTTTAATCTAGAGGTAGCCGTGGTTAACTATGACATTGGGACGTCATACACCTCAGTCCCCCCCGTGACCATGGGTGCTGTAAAGTGCTTGAAACGTCGGGAAAGTAAAATAAGTTAATATACGCGATAAAATCCGTAAAATTAGTTTTATTTAAATGACTGGCTTTCGTTCAAAAAACTTAAATTCTCTAACATTTTGATTATTTTTTTTTATTTTATTATGGTATCTTAACAAGGCTTTCGTAGGAAACTTCTATCAGTCATCTCTTCCATCTCTGTACAAGAAGGATGACTCACTGGTCCATGCTGCTAAGGAGAAAGCCAAAATTTAAGGCTCTCTATTTGCGTCCCTTCGACTCTCGATTAAGGGGGGTATACACCACCAACCATCCTGCGGTGTGAGTACTTCATACCAGATCCGCGGTTTCAGCAATCAGTGCGCAAAGCACTCCCCTCCCTGGATGTCAACAAGTCGATTGAGCCTGATGGAGTTCCTCCTATTGTGGTGAAGACGTGAAATCTGGAGTGAATATTGATTCCAACACGTTTTTCCAGTACTCCTACTCCCTATACGCTGTCTTAAACTTTTGCAATACAGATTTAGATCACCCGATCCCTATAAGGCAACTGCTTAGACCCATCCAACTAAAGGCCTAGTGCCGTCATTCCCATGTTTTCCAAAATAATGGAATCCATTAGAGGACCTTGAGGATCAAGAGCTAATTAGTGACCACCAATATGGTGTCCGTAGGGGTTGCACAGCTGGTAACACGGTACCATCCACACAATTTAGGTCCTTGGCGGTCCATCATGACTGTGTGATTTACTAGAAGTTTTCTTTCTCGCAAGAATTCTTTGTGGAATCATCTACATATTCAAGAAACGAGCTTACTTCTATATAAAGTCTGGTAACGCGCCTGCTAACTACTTGGTGTTGCAGTTATTCATAGGCGACGGTCGAAACTCATCATCAGATGAACCGCATGTTCATTAGCCCTTAAACTATAAAAATATATAGTTAGTTACATACATACATATTTATAATAATTACATATATATATATATAATAGTAAATTATAACAAATACAGGCCCATCACAAGTCCACTGCTGAACATAGGCCTCTCCCATGGAATGCCACAAATCACGGTCCCGAGCAACTTGCATCCATTGTATTCCTGCATATCTTACAAGGTTGTCACTCCATATAGTGGGGGGATGCCATATACTTCGCCTGCCGGTACGATACTCCCACTCGAGAATCTTTCTTCCCCATCGGTTGTCGGTTCTTTGAGTTATATGGCCAGCCCATTGCCACTTCAGGTTACTAATCCGTTGTGTGATGTCGTTTACATTGGTTCTACTGCGGATATCCTCGTTTTTAAGTCTATCATGCAGAGAAACTCCAAGCATAGCCCTCTCTATAGCTCGGTAAGCGACCTTAGGCTTTCTCATACGGCCAGCAGTGAAGGACCACATATCAGGTCCAGAGGTCATCAATGGCAACACGCACTGGTTGAAAAATCTTGTCTTGACATTTCGAGGTATGCCTGATGAGAAGATGTGTCGTAATCATCAAAAGTGTCTCCAAATGGATAGGTCTTAAGATGAATATGAACAAAAAAAAATCATGTGTAACGTCCATGTCACACCTAAGCCGGTAGTTGCTGGGAGCACTTAGCTCGAATTTGTTGACGAGTATGTTTACCAGGAACAAATAGTCCAACTAGGCAAGTCCAACTTTGACCGAGTGGTCAATGGACAGATTTAACTCAACTGGGCAGCATTTATTAACTTATAAATGAATTAATAAAAAACTATATAAATACATTTATTTATATTATAATTGCGAAAGGACTTTGTCTTTTACTTTTTACGCCTGCTGAATAGATTTTATAAGGCGATAAGATAAAATGACTGCATCCTGAAGAAAGACATTTTACCACGAGAAAATACCTAATTCTTACGGGAAAATTTAATTTAATGTGGTCAATACCGCGAAGTAGAAATCTAGTAAATATATTCGTGTGCTAGGCAGGCACTGGCAGAGCAGGCTGAGAGGGGGGGGGGGCATATTCAAAGTTATCCTAGGGCTGTCAGAACTCTAAATTAGTCCCTGAATATTATCACATATCAACACAACCGAATTTACAAGATCCATAAAACTTATTCAATTAGACCGTTGTAACGTGAAGCTGAGCCTGTTCGCTTCTTGATTATATGCCGTACCACTGTACAATATCCCTCTTTTGCCGTTGGCAGGATTTGCCTTAATCGTCACACATAGCTGACGGATGGACGGACGAATGGCCACTATTTCCTTTTGATGAGTTGGGTATTTAAGTTGTATTGGGTAATAATTGGGTATTTTACCGACATCTACAGAAAAATATAAACAATATTTCTTCCATTTCCCATAGTTGCCTCTTCCGTCACCCACAGGACGAAATAGAATAGTGGGATTCTCTTAACACCGCCGCCACACGATTCGCAACAAAAGAAAAAATAAAAAAAATATTTTATTGGCTGCCTGCCAAAGCGAGATGGATTCGTCAAGAGATAAATTGTCTTTTGTAAAGAATATTTCCTATCGGATTTATTAGGGATTATCTCCCATCGTATCAATAAGTGTATACGATCAAAAGTATAATCGAAATGGAATTTAATTTTTTATGCACCAATTGTTTCGCTATATTTGTAAGATATTATTTGAAAAATCCAAATTTATATAATGTAACTGTTGTTCATTCAACGAATGTTTTCCAGAATATCACTTCGTCTTCTGAACCAAAAGTTCTCAAAATTGCAAAATTGTGATTTGTGTAACTTTTCTTTATATGTGTGTCAATAAATTATTATTATTATTAAAGTGAAAAGGTAAAAAAATAAAGTCAATCTCGCTGACACAAAACGGATTCCAGCACACACAAAGGATTCCTACCATTTTGTCAGCGAGATTAAAGACCTACATCTGGCAGACAATGAAACTATGGTGAGTTTTGATATGCAGTCTCTGTTTACATGCCTACCTGTTGAAGACTGCATCTCGATTGTTACTAGAAGGCTAGAGGAAAACAACATGCCCGTAGAATATGCAGTATTACTCAGACACTGCCTTACATCTGGCTACCTATTGTGGAAGGAGGAGTTCTACAAGCAAGTAGATGGTGTGGCGATGGGCTCACCTGTATCTCCCATTGTTGCCGATATATTCATGGAGGACTTTGAGGAGAAAGCCCTGCTTACTTCTCCCATAAAGCCAAGATTCTACAAGCGGTACGTAGACGACACTTTCACAATTCTACCTTTAGATAAAGTAACTGCATTTTTAGACCATCTTAACTCCTTAAATTCTAAAATTCAGTTCACAATGGAGTTAGAGGCAAACAATTCTTTAGCTTTTCTAGATGTGTTAGTAATTCGGAATCCTGATAACACCTTGAGCCACACTGTGTATAGAAAAAAGACCCATACAGATAGATATTTAAACGGTGATTCTCACCACCATCCTTCACAGTTAGCTACCGTGGGTAAATCTTTGTTTCAGAGAGCACGAGGGATCTGTGACAGTAAACACCTGGCCGCCGAGCTCCAACACGTCAAGCAAGTTTTGCACGACAATAAGCTTCGGGTCCCGCGCCTAAGTCACAGTGAACGAGTGAAGCCGGCCACAGTCGAGCGAGTGCCTGCTGTACTGCCATATGTCAGAGGTGTCACTGACAAGATTGGCTACACCTTGAAGCGTGCTTCCATTAAAACATATTTCAAGCCGCCGAAGAAGATTAGTCAGTTTTTACCATCAGTCAAGTGTAATATTCCTCTGCAAGATGCAGGAGTGTACAAGCTGGATTGTGAATGTGGTCTCTCTTATATAGGACAAACTAAAAGATCCATAAAAACCCGCGTTAAAGAACACATAGCTGATGTGAAGAATAGACGCTCCGGGAAGTCTGCAGTCTGTGAACACGTATAGGATCGCCCCCGTCACTACATTAGATTTGATAGACCACAAATCCTCGCTAAAGAACACCGATTCTTTCCAAGGATGATTCGCGAGGCTATTGAAATCAAAAAACATCCTAATTTCAATAGAGAAGATGGCTGGGTGCTACCATCTGCTTGGGATCCCATAATTAATAAAATTAAATCCCAACCCAAGCATACAACTGCAAGACTTCATGATACTGTAAGTTCATACTGCGTAGATCGGAACAAAAAATTAATAATTTTTAATCTAGAGGTAGCCGTGGTTAACTATGACATTGGGACGTCATACACCTCAGTCCCCCCCGTGACCATGGGTGCTGTAAAGTGCTTGAAACGTCGGGAAAGTAAAATAAGTTAATATACGCGATAAAATCCGTAAAATTAGTTTTATTTAAATGACTGGCTTTCGTTCAAAAAACTTAAATTCTCTAACATTTTGATTATTTTTTTTTATTTTATTATGGTATCTTAACAAGGCTTTCGTAGGAAACTTCTATCAGTCATCTCTTCCATCTCTGTACAAGAAGGATGACTCACTGGTCCATGCTGCTAAGGAGAAAGCCAAAATTTAAGGCTCTCTATTTGCGTCCCTTCGACTCTCGATTAAGGGGGGTATACACCACCAACCATCCTGCGGTGTGAGTACTTCATACCAGATCCGCGGTTTCAGCAATCAGTGCGCAAAGCACTCCCCTCCCTGGATGTCAACAAGTCGATTGAGCCTGATGGAGTTCCTCCTATTGTGGTGAAGACGTGAAATCTGGAGTGAATATTGATTCCAACACGTTTTTCCAGTACTCCTACTCCCTATACGCTGTCTTAAACTTTTGCAATACAGATTTAGATCACCCGATCCCTATAAGGCAACTGCTTAGACCCATCCAACTAAAGGCCTAGTGCCGTCATTCCCATGTTTTCCAAAATAATGGAATCCATTAGAGGACCTTGAGGATCAAGAGCTAATTAGTGACCACCAATATGGTGTCCGTAGGGGTTGCACAGCTGGTAACACGGTACCATCCACACAATTTAGGTCCTTGGCGGTCCATCATGACTGTGTGATTTACTAGAAGTTTTCTTTCTCGCAAGAATTCTTTGTGGAATCATCTACATATTCAAGAAACGAGCTTACTTCTATATAAAGTCTGGTAACGCGCCTGCTAACTACTTGGTGTTGCAGTTATTCATAGGCGACGGTCGAAACTCATCATCAGATGAACCGCATGTTCATTAGCCCTTAAACTATAAAAATATATAGTTAGTTACATACATACATATTTATAATAATTACATATATATATATATATAATAGTAAATTATAACAAATACAGGCCCATCACAAGTCCACTGCTGAACATAGGCCTCTCCCATGGAATGCCACAAATCACGGTCCCGAGCAACTTGCATCCATTGTATTCCTGCATATCTTACAAGGTTGTCACTCCATATAGTGGGGGGATGCCATATACTTCGCCTGCCGGTACGATACTCCCACTCGAGAATCTTTCTTCCCCATCGGTTGTCGGTTCTTTGAGTTATATGGCCAGCCCATTGCCACTTCAGGTTACTAATCCGTTGTGTGATGTCGTTTACATTGGTTCTACTGCGGATATCCTCGTTTTTAAGTCTATCATGCAGAGAAACTCCAAGCATAGCCCTCTCTATAGCTCGGTAAGCGACCTTAGGCTTTCTCATACGGCCAGCAGTGAAGGACCACATATCAGGTCCAGAGGTCATCAATGGCAACACGCACTGGTTGAAAAATCTTGTCTTGACATTTCGAGGTATGCCTGATGAGAAGATGTGTCGTAATCATCAAAAGTGTCTCCAAATGGATAGGTCTTAAGATGAATATGAACAAAAAAAAATCATGTGTAACGTCCATGTCACACCTAAGCCGGTAGTTGCTGGGAGCACTTAGCTCGAATTTGTTGACGAGTATGTTTACCAGGAACAAATAGTCCAACTAGGCAAGTCCAACTTTGACCGAGTGGTCAATGGACAGATTTAACTCAACTGGGCAGCATTTATTAACTTATAAATGAATTAATAAAAAACTATATAAATACATTTATTTATATTATAATTGCGAAAGGACTTTGTCTTTTACTTTTTACGCCTGCTGAATAGATTTTATAAGGCGATAAGATAAAATGACTGCATCCTGAAGAAAGACATTTTACCACGAGAAAATACCTAATTCTTACGGGAAAATTTAATTTAATGTGGTCAATACCGCGAAGTAGAAATCTAGTAAATATATTCGTGTGCTAGGCAGGCACTGGCAGAGCAGGCTGAGAGGGGGGGGGGGCATATTCAAAGTTATCCTAGGGCTGTCAGAACTCTAAATTAGTCCCTGAATATTATCACATATCAACACAACCGAATTTACAAGATCCATAAAACTTATTCAATTAGACCGTTGTAACGTGAAGCTGAGCCTGTTCGCTTCTTGATTATATGCCGTACCACTGTACAATATCCCTCTTTTGCCGTTGGCAGGATTTGCCTTAATCGTCACACATAGCTGACGGATGGACGGACGAATGGCCACTATTTCCTTTTGATGAGTTGGGTATTTAAGTTGTATTGGGTAATAATTGGGTATTTTACCGACATCTACAGAAAAATATAAACAATATTTCTTCCATTTCCCATAGTTGCCTCTTCCGTCACCCACAGGACGAAATAGAATAGTGGGATTCTCTTAACACCGCCGCCACACGATTCGCAACAAAAGAAAAAATAAAAAAAATATTTTATTGGCTGCCTGCCAAAGCGAGATGGATTCGTCAAGAGATAAATTGTCTTTTGTAAAGAATATTTCCTATCGGATTTATTAGGGATTATCTCCCATCGTATCAATAAGTGTATACGATCAAAAGTATAATCGAAATGGAATTTAATTTTTTATGCACCAATTGTTTCGCTATATTTGTAAGATATTATTTGAAAAATCCAAATTTATATAATGTAACTGTTGTTCATTCAACGAATGTTTTCCAGAATATCACTTCGTCTTCTGAACCAAAAGTTCTCAAAATTGCAAAATTGTGATTTGTGTAACTTTTCTTTATATGTGTGTCAATAAATTATTATTATTATTAAAGTGAAAAGGTAAAAAAATAAAGTTATACAAGTCCGCCACGCTGTTCTAGTGCGTGCTAGCGGACTTTAAGTGCCCTCGAAATATTTTTATTCCCCAGAGATGCAGTTTTCCTCAGATATTCAGCATTGATTTTAAAACCCGGTTTGCTAGCGTTTAGTAAAATTTACAAGGAGCGCTTAGCAGCTGAGCTACTACTGCCATCAAAGCAGTCATTAGAATATTATTTTCAACACGATAACATATCGGCTATTTTATCCCTTGCATATTACTAAACTAATTTGCAAGCAGACTTTTTTATAGAATAAATTTGACAAATGAGCACACAGTCCACCTGATGGTAAGTGGATGCAGTGATCATCGACATCGACATTTATCTTCAATTAAGAATAAAATGCAAATGCGTTATCACGTCTGAAGACTAAGATGGAATGCCTCGTTCCCAGTCAAAAGGGTTTCCGATTTTATTCACGCAACATACAAAACACATCAACATTAAGCTGCTATTTTACGCTGGTATTCGGTAAGAGCGTGGCCTCTACCTCATCCGATCCGACCCATTCGTGCTACAACTATGATATAGCTTTAGTTTAACTCTACTACGTTGAAAGATATAATAATAATAAATGGTAAATTTTTTTAATGTTTCTAAAAATAATATATAATAATAAAATATAAATTGAATGTATTCTTTAAAAATATTGCTACTTACATCTTTATATAATAAAATTTTTGATAAGAGATAACGCAAGTTATTTAATTATGAGATGTAAAACAAAACGTATGTAAAGTTAGCACATATTACAAGAAAGTCATGATTGTTTCATACATACTTATATATTTGCACTAGTTCTGTTACTTTTACAATCAAAATCGAGAACAAGAGAAAATTTAAGAATACATTATTAAAATAATAAATAATGTTTTTGAGGTTATTTTCTGTACTAGGAATATTATATAATTTATAAATATATTATATTATATTATCGCTACCAACAAACCTAGTTTTATTTTTCTTTTAATGGCGATCCTCACCGCCGTGAAATCCATAATGAGGTCCCCAAGCGAACTCATGTTACCTTACCTGTTCTTTATCGCCCTTGAGACAAATTTACTTACACTTATAATATATGTGGGCATCGTCCGTTATTATAATATATTGTAAATAACATAAAGCCGTGGTAACTCAGAGAGTAATCTATGTTCGCTCTACAGCGACGGTAACACATAAATTGTTAATTATAGTTTTAATTGCTGATTTACCAAGGATAAATTGTATCATACTTTGGTAAGTAGTAAATGTAAAACGCATAAAAGTAGTAGTAGTAGTTTGGTAGTCTTTTCTGCACCATAACTCTAAGTATCGTAGGGAGATGTATATAGGCTAAAACTAGATTTATATAAAGAACAATACAGATTTATATAAACTCTTTTGCAAAAAAGCGGACAATTAAGCAAAGAAACAAGTTTATTGTTACTATAAGATTGTTTGATAATTTTAGATCCACTTATACTCAGATATTTTTAAATTGTGTTTGCAGGGAATAGTTTTCGTCAGCTTTATATTTATATTTTGTTTAAATTTATGAGAAGTAAGTTTAAAGTTTAACGCGTTAGTAGTTCAACTGCTCGCTAAATAAAAATGAAACATATTGTTTGCTTGGGATTTCTTTAATAAAGTAAAAGCAGATAAAAATTTAGCATGGGGTGTGACCCCTCTGAAGCTGAAGTCACAGCTTGCATTCGTCTGGACATGCTAGCGAGTATATCTCTTATGTTTTTTTTTTTAGAAATACGTTTCCAATCCGCAGTAATCCATTCTTCGGCTTTCTGGTGGTCTGCGGAACCGGCTGCACTGATCTCACTCGTCACTTCAGAACGTCCTAGACATGCTCTATTGGATTTAAGTTGAGACTTTGAGCTGGCCAATCCAAACCTAACACATACGCTTCCACAGAGCCAGACCGATGGGCGCGAGCGTTATCGTACATAAAAAATGACTTTTAAAAAGAAGAACTTCTTCTATCGGTATTCAGTGTAGTGCCGTTTTTGGTGATAATTAACACCGTACGATCCAAAAAATTATTCCTGCCAATCAAAACACAGGCCCCGAAATAAAATATAATTTCATCAAAACATGCCTCTGCAAAGCGTTGTCCTCGTCTATTTTTTAATAGAAATTGGGTGACAAATGAGCACACAGTCTACTTGATGGTAAGTGGTTGCTGTGGCCCATAGACATCCACATCTATCCGCGTTTGCGAATCAAAATTCAGATGCGTTGTCAGCCTTGAGGACTAAGATGGAATGTCTCTTTTCTAGTAAACAGGGTCTCCGGTTCTCTACACTCACCATACGAAACACAGCAGCATTAAGCTGTTATTTTACTAAAATACTATTTTGCATTCTACTGGACTCTTGACTTGTGCATTTTGATTGGTTTTTGTTTGTTTGGTGATAATTGTGACTACTCGGCATTCTACTGAACTCATAATTTGTGCATTTTGATTGGATTTTGTTTGTTTGGTGATAATTGTGACAACTCAGACGTCTACTGGACTCTGTTTTGTGCATAACAACAGGACTGTGTCATGTTACGAGAAATGTACATACCCCAAGAGCCTTATCATGGATTTTATCTACGGTGAATGTAGCGTGTTTATTAGAGTGCACGGAATTTATTCAGTGGGGAGAATGCCTGGTGCTGATATTGGTGGTGCCAGTAGCAGGGGACGATACCTGACACTGACATTGAAGAAATTGTCCATGATGTGGTTGAAAAAGAACCGTCTATTTCGATGCGAGTTATCGAACGACGCACTGGAGTACCGCACTCTACAGCACATTGGATTCTTAAAAAATTGAGATATCACCTTTATAACGTTACACATGTGCAAACGCTTCAACAACGTGACAACCCATCACGAGTCACTTTTTGCAGAGAAATGCTGAGGCGAATGGATAAAGATTCTGGGTTTTTTAGAAAAATTTTATGGAGCGACGAGTCAACGTGTAAAAGAGACCGGTACCTTAACTTGCATAACCTGCACAGTTGGCAGCGAATATACCCATATTTTATGAGAGTAAATAGGTCGCAATACCAGTTTAAAATAAATTATTGGACAGGAATACTAAACGGAATAATCATAGGCCCCTATGAATTGCCGGGTAAACGGAATGGGGCCAATTATTTAGAATTTCTGCAAAATAAGCTGCCCCATTTATTAGAAGAAGAGCCACTAGCCATCCGGCGAAGAATGTGGCTCGAAAATGATGGTTGTCCGGCACATTACGCCGTCCAAGTAAGAAGTTACTTAAACGAAGCCCACCATGATCGATAGATCAGCCAAATGGGGCCGTTATTATGGCCACCAAGATCATCTGATCTTAGCCCATTACTGTGCGTACACATTATATAGCATAACATGTTATGAAACGTTGTTATATAACATGTTTCAGTAATATGGAGGCTGAATGTTATAAAACGTGTTATATAACTCGAACGACAGAACTACAAACGACAATGTCATTTAATATTGTTTTATAGCATTGTTATTCTAATGTGTACAGTATTGTTATATGTTGCAATGTTGGAAAATAATGTTAGATAATGTGGACGTATTATAAAACAAAAGTTATAAAACATATTACTTGATCTGTACGCACCCTTCGATTTTTTATTGGGGCTGCCTGAAGGAGCAAGTTTATAAAAAAACAATTTTAACAATCGACGGACTTAGACTTCGCGTCACAAACGCAGCAAGGATTATTTCAACCAAAAATTATCAAAGACTTTTAGAAAGATCGTTTGTAAAAAGTTGTAGAGCATGCATAACGGCAGGACGAGACCAGTTCGAGCATTTTCTGTAAATGTTTTTAAATAAAAAAAATTGGATATAACTCATTTTCTTTTCATTAATTTACGCATGTGTACATAATAGAACATGTCAAGTTTCACTGTTTGTCTCGCTCACACAGCTTAGAATTCGTCCAAACAAGGCGATCAGGTAGTAAAGTAAAATTTTTAAGGGCGACAGATGTACTAACCTAATAAATATGATGTACCTAATAAATACATGCAATGTTAAAAAACTATCTGCCAATAATTTTGTAATTTTGTAATAAAAAGCCTACTTTTAGACATTAACGGCTATAGCTCAGTAATTAATGACATTAAGTACATAGTAATCTAGGTGCTCCAACTTACTAATTAAATAAAGTAAAAAATTAAAACTTATGTTTAGTGCCGTCTTGTAAAATACTACCCATAGCAGGTGAAATTTTTAAGGGTAATTTAGAAACATCATTATTAGGGAACACATTAAAAGAAAAAAATATGATGTAGGCATCAAACTGCAGACGTGATGTCCACAAATGTGAGCAGAAGTACGAATTTACGAAATTCTCCCCCCCCCCCCCCCCCAGAACACGTACGTTCCAGATTATCCACCATTACTGGAACAGCCCTGTATAATGAGCATAACAGAGTAATATTAATAAATACTTGTCAGCCTTTAATCTCACTGGTCATCAATCTATGAGCTCATACGCTATAAGGATTTATTGAGAAACTGAATGTCGGAATAACATTTTAAGCATGCCATATTATTTAACACTGACCATAATTTACAGTATTACATCAGTTTCAGATCTGGACGGGATGAGAGCCAATCTCTTATAAAATCCGGAACATTGTTCACGAGCCAAGTTTGAGTTGATCATGCATTGAGACCATTACCTCTTCAATTACATAATATACGAGTATGACAACAGCACATCAACATCAAACATCAAGTTAATACGCCACAAGTGTATTAATTACTTATCTCGGCAAAAGACCGACTAGGCAAGCGATGAATAAGGATATTATAAAATAATATTAAAAAATTATAAGATAATATTAAAAGCATATATAAAAGTCGTTAAAGATAAATGATTATTTCGTTCATGAATACTTTTAACTGTACAATAAATATTCAATTATTGCACGTGACTACTGCGATTGAGTACTTTCGCTTTTAATTAATA
The DNA here is from genome assembly GCA_963668995.1 of Parnassius mnemosyne. Classification (NCBI taxonomy): domain Eukaryota; kingdom Metazoa; phylum Arthropoda; class Insecta; order Lepidoptera; family Papilionidae; genus Parnassius; species Parnassius mnemosyne. The sequence goes on from CAVLGL010000057.1 coordinate 22,241,487, forward strand.
AAGGTAATGATTGGAAATCTTTTCCGCAAGCACGGTACGCAGGTCGAACTTTTTTCGTAAACCTAAATCTTTTTATTTTTTTTATAGGATAGGGTGACAAACGAGCAAACAGTCTACCTGCGAAGAGATGTTGCATCCCTTTGCATTTTCTTTCGCATCTACCATGGGGAGTGCTCTGAGGAATTATTCGGATTAATCCCAGCCGCCAAATTTCACGAACGCACATAGCGGCAGAACTCCCGATACCATCCACACCATCTGGATGATTGGCGGTCCACCACTGTGCGATTTAGAAGATGTTTTCTTCCTCGCACAACTTTCTTGTGGAATCGATTACCATCAGCGATTTTTCCGGACCGATACGACTTAGGGACCTTCAAGAAAAGAGCGTACTCATTTTTAAAAGGCCGGCAACGCATCTGCAATTCCCTCCCTGGTGTTGCAGTTGTTCATGGGCGGCGGTAGTCACTTACCATCAGGTGACCCGCATGCTCGTTCGCCCCCTCTCCTATAAAAAAAACCTGATGGTAAGTGGTTGCTGTGGCCCATAGACATCTACATTTATCCTCGTTTGCGAATCAAAATGCAGATGCGATTAAACTAAGACTAAGATGGAATGCCTCTTTTTCCAGTAAAAAGGGTCTCCGGTTCTCTACACTCACCATACGAAACACAGTAGTGTTAAGCTGCTATTTTCCGCTGGTATTCTGTGAGAGCGCGATCCTTCCCCAGTCGAGCCGACCCATTTGTGCTACAACTATACTACAAATATAGCTGCAGCATGGCTCTACCACGTATAACCCCCTATCGTGGTAGATCAACGCTTCAGCTATGTTATGATTGTAGCACTAATGGGTTAGCTCGACCGGGGAAGGACGTCGCTTTTACAGAATACCAGCGTAAAATAGCAGCTTAATGCTGCTATGTTTCGTTTGGTGAGAGTAGCATGACAGACAGATGCTTTTTACAGGAAACGAGGCATTTCATCTTAATCCTCAAGAGTGGTAACACATGTTTTTTTTAATTCTGAGTCGTGGATGGATGTAAATGTCTATGGGCTCTAGCATCCACCTATTATCAGGATGACAATGTGCTCATTGTAACTATTATTTTATAAAAAAATTGTAACCTAGCATAGCTATGAACCATCGTCTCGCCAAAGACTAATATTGTGTAAATATGACCTCGATCCTCATCCAAATCCTTCAGAAATTACGTTTATTTGCGGAAATTTATCATACTAAGATGAAAAAATAATTCATTTTTTGAGGTGAGCCATTGCAGCTTATTTGTTCTAATGATGCCTCGTTTAGAGGCGAAATACGTGTCGTATTATCGATAGTAGGGGTTTGTTTTCTGATGTGTTGGGGATAGTGATGTTGGGTTTAGTTATAGTACACATATTTGTGACGAGAGACGTGTTTTACAAATTAGGTAATACAATATACACATTTTGTCACATTATTAATAAAATATGAAATTCCAGCCCATACACGTCCCGCTGCTGGGCTAGACCTATAAAGAAGAAAGGGTTATAGATAAATAAATCTAAGGCAATGATGCGTTTTAGCTGACTTCACATCATGGAAACATAATATATAACACACACATAGGGGTATTCTCACGATGTTCTCCTTCACTATCGCGCTTGTGGTAAATCAGCACTGAAAACTGAAATTAACAAAACCACTGGTACCGGTGGTGATCCCACATGATGTACTGTGAAATGTACGCCTAGCATTTAGTCCTCTCAAGAAGGTAACACAATTAAAAATAAAAATTACATATAAATCACATTGAGATTGTAAGGTCCTAAGTCCACTCAACAGGGTAAAATAATTAAGATTTAAAAAAGTATAAACCTGTTCCCATTACTCGGCCGGGGCTCCCCAGTGCCAGCTTCCACTTCACTGCATCCAGCGCAGAGCAGCTCAAATCGTCGACGACAGAGTTCACTGCGAAGAGATGTTGCATCCCTTTGCATTTTCTATCGCATTTACCATGGGGAGTGCTCTGAGGAAATGTTCTAATTAAATCTGGCCGCCAATTTTCACCAACACACATCACGACAAAACTTTAGTTACCATCCACATCATCTGGATGCTTGGCGGTACACTACTGTGCGTCTTATAAGGAGTTTTCTTCCTCACACGAATACTTTGTGGAATCGCTACCATCGGCAATTTTTCCGGATCGATGCGTCTTAAAGACCTTCAAGAAATGAGCGTACTCCTTTTTAAAAGGCTAGCAACATACCTTCAACTCCCCTGGTGTAGCAGTTGTTCATGGATGGCGGTCAACACTTAACGTAAGGTGAACTGAATGCTTATTTGCCCCCTCTTCTTTAAAAAAAAAAGTTTCAAAGAACTAAAATAATTAAATTATTTCACTTTCTGAAATTATTAATTTTTTCTATACACTATCGGAAAGCCGCTTCTATCTAGAAGTAGGCTTTTACTTTTTATTAAAAGCTAATGTTTGAAATCTAATACAATGTGAAACAATGAAAAGGTAGATAATTGACAAGTTAAGTCCAGGCGTTTTAATTAAATTCACTTTGCGAGCTACGGACTGCGAATAGTACATATGTGTTAATCAAATCTAAAACTGAATTTATATAACGAACACACAATAAGCACCCGCTTGTCATAATGTGGACTAATAATTGTTTTGTTAACAACAGCGAATGTTTTGAATTTCAAATTAAATTGTTTCAATTAAATATATAAGCCGCGTGCAAGACAGCTATTTTTAAACCTGCGATCGTCATTCCATCTGCAAAGCGTGGCGATTATGACTAATCCTCCCTACAACGGCAGAGATCCATGTCCAGCAATGGATTTCTAGGTGCTAATGAACCGTATAGATGTGGTGTAATAATATCCACTGCCACTGCCCCATATCGTCTTAAGGTGCAACAATCCAGGAAATGTGCAGCAGCGTCTTCCTTACAACAACAACAAAAATCTCTCTCTGAAATAGTCTGAAATAAATAAATTATTTTTGAGGTATTTTTTTAGATTCCCCATTTGGTTGGGCTTTATTAAAATATAAATAAAAATGATAAACATATACATACATCTATATTTAGTTGATATACTCGTAGATATATATTTTTAACATTTTTATTAAAATTTGTATCATAAAATTGTAAAATAAATAATTAAAATATATATAAACATATAAAAACCCAACACTCGGCAGGGGAGACCAAACGGCTGAAGGTTAGGTATCGAGGAGCACTGCCTTCTGCATTTGAGCCCGGAGCGCTCCGTTATGGAGGCCCAGTCGCCTCAGATGACCCGAGAGGCTGAACAGGATTAGCCCGTTCGTAGAAAAGACTACAGGAATAATTTAGGTCGCCAGACTACCCCACATGTCGGTCCAGATATTTTGTTCGCTTATATTTTTCAGCTTTCACGAGGTTCTCGTCATACGGAATGGTAATGTCGACCAAAAATATCCTGGACCGTGCCCGGTCCATCAGCATAATATCAGGCTTATTATAGAAAAGAATAATTTTTATTCAATATAAGTAGATTATTACATAATACTTATTGAAAGCAATTTTTTATTTACCACTGGTTCGGAAAATACCTCTGTCCTAGAAAGATCCAGCAAGAAACCTAGCGGAACTTTTTTTAAAACATATTAGTAAATTTAATACATTTTTTCTTATTGCCGTTTAAGAGCAAATTATACGCATTAATTTCGCAATAAGGCAATTTCTAATCCACGAGACCGTATTTCAGTGTGACCTCCTGGTTTAGGATCCTGGCTACTAGGTTGGGTCTGGGCAAGTACTCTAGAGTTAGAAAGTACCGAAAAACCGGAAATGACATTTTAAGTGACTTAACGTGATGACGACAAGCTCGACAGATGTCAACAGTGCAATCCTTTAGAATGTATTTATTTATTTTTTATTTATTATTTAGTTTATTTTTTATTTAGTTTTATTTATTATTTAGTTGTTGGTTTAATGGTCTTTTTGAGCTAAGCTACTTAACGTGGTAGAGCCATGCTGCAGCTATATTAGTAGTATAGTTGTAGTACGAATGGGTCGGCTCAACCGGGGAAGGACCACGCTCTCGCAGAATACCAGCGTAAAATAGCAGCTTGACACTGCTATGTTTCGTATGGTGAGTGTAGAGAACCGAAGACCTTTTTACTGGAAAAGAGGCATTCCATCTTAGTCCTCACGGGTGACAACGCATCTGCATTTTGATTCGCAAACGAGGATAAATGTAGATGTCTATGGGCCACAGCAACCACTTACCATCAGGTGGACTGTGTGCTCGTTTGTCACCCTATCCTATAAAAAAAAAGTTTACCAAATACATCCATCACGTAAAATTACTACACAAAAAGCTTACAAGATCAAATTAATGAACAAAAGGTACTACTCGAATCTGCCTTTTACTACGAAAAAGTTTTGCGATTACATTTTAAAAAATTGACCTCAAAAAAAACTCTAGCTCTACGAGAAAATACCTTAAGTTTGCTGAAAAAATTGGATATTTCTAAAAACTCAGTAATATTTTTCTTAGTCATGAAAAATTAAAAGGCGTTATATCGATGATTAATACTCTTTCAAAAACAAATTCTATATCCCCTAATAAAATACTACACAAGTTATTCATATTAACAACAATATTAAGCAATTTGGACAAGATTTCGAAGAAGCTAACAGACAAATAGGAAAATTGAATCAAAATATATGAAAAATTTCCCCGCAACTAATAAGCTGCTTAACAAAAAAAGAAGAGAAAAAAAACATCGAGAATCATTCCACTTGCAACGCACACCAGACGCCTTCGCAACAATCTCAAACGGAAAAAAAAATGGTAAAGAATGGAATAAGTTTCATAATTTTTTTTATAGTATAAACGAGCATACAGTCCGCCTAATGGTAGTGGATGCTGTGGCCCATAGACATCTACATATTTTCCCTAATAACAATCAAAATTCAGATGCGTTGTCACTTCTGAAGACTAAGATGGAATGCCTTGATTCCAGTAAAAGGGATCTCCAATTCTCTACACTCACCATACGAAACACAGCAGCATTAAACTGCTATTTTAAGCTGGTATTCTGTGATAGCGTACAACCATAAAATAGCTGCAGCGTAGCTCTACTACGTGTATAATCAATGGAGTAGGATCAACAAAACATGCAGCACTATAAGAAAAATGTTTATAATAGCGGGACCAACAGGATCAAAGAGTTCGTCATTGACTTCAAAACTTTATAGGAAATAAATTTTTAGTCACTTGTCTCTAGAAGTCGAGTGCAAAAATGATATATATATATATATGATCTATGATCTATTATCCTCTTATGAACATAAATTGCTGTCACTCACAAGTTAAGATTATGTCATACTTAGGTATCGGGGAAATTATCAACAAAAACCCATTTGAATTTAAGAGTAATATAGAAGTTTCTTTGAATAGTTTATTAAATGCAAATAATGTAATTATATCCGAAATCCCATAAAAGAGACGATTAAATAAAAAAAATGAACTTAGATATATTTGTAATCGTCATAAAAATGGTATAATTATAGAGATGGGTTTCGATCGTTTTATACCATTTAAGTATTTTTTTTCTACCTTTATTTGCCATTCGTTGCTATATTATGTTATGCAACGAATATCAAATAAAAATTAGAGCATACAAAATATCATGTAATTTTATATAATTGTATAAATTCTAACAAAATTATTGGATAAATCTACGCAAACAGAAGAATATATTATTTCTGAAAATAACAACTTAGATACTTTGAATATAAATACATATTCCAACATTGTAAATAATGATCATAATCAGTTTTTTCTTGTAGTGTAGTATAACTTTGCTTCATCACAACATAAATGGACTCCTAAGAAAAGATGATTTATTAACTATTACCCTAAATGATTTATTACATAATAATATATCTGTAGTGGCGGGTAAGAATACCAACTAACTTACATCTTCCCGTGGGTGTCGTAAGAGACGTCAGAGAGAAACTAAGACAGACGATGGGCAGCAGAATCTTTCTGATAACGGCAAAAAACAATAAAAAACTGCGGCTGCGAACCCAAGCGTAGCAACTATGGCAATATTCCCCCACGAGCAACGACACAAATAAACGGCCCCCAGTCCCAGGTGGCCTCACTATTCTTGGCTATGGTGGCGACCTTGGTAACGGCGGGGCAGGGGGTGCTAAGAATCTCCGGTAGAGGTTCGGTTGTCACCTACGACGATTCGAACTGCCAACATATAACGCACGCACCCTGAGGACTGATGAGAAAATGCTGGAGCTAGAAGACGAAATAGAAAAGTTGCACTGAAATATTTTAGGATTATCTGAGGTACTAAGAGAGGAAGAAGACACGGTAATCATCGAATCCAGCAACCTTTTTCTATCACTGGGAGGGTGACCATCTGTCCCAAGGAAGTGTCGGATTTATCGTCCACAAATCTTAACAACGTTATGAAGATTGGCAGTGTGCCGACGAGGGTTGCGTACCTTATACTCAGAATCACCAATCGGTATTCGCTGAAGGTCATACAGACTTACGCACTAATCTCGGCACATCCAGATGAAGAGGTCAAAGAAGTGCTTGAGGATATCTGGAGCCATGCATTCCTCTAAAAAGAACTATACGGTGTTAATGGGAGACTTCGACGCAAAACTAGGCACAAGAGAGAACGGTGACCTGAAGGTAGGGAAATTTGGAATAGGGCAACGGAACCCAAGGGGCCAGCAGCTAGCCGAATTTATGGCTAAAGAGGAACTCTTTATGATGAACTCTGTCTCCCGAATTCGGTCTCATAGAAAGTGCACCTGGTCGGGCCCCGAAGGTTCGAGAAAAAATGAGAATGACTTCATTATGACGATCAGACAACAACTGTTCAGTGATGTCGCGGCGAAAACTGGCAGCTATCACCGAATGGTGAGAGGCACACTGAACCTAAGCGTTAAGTTGGAGAGGTCACGTTTAATGAAGTCAACGCTGCGTCCCCCTTGTACTCTAATCCAAATCTCCGAAACCTTTCAGCTCGAGCTACAACACCGTTTTCAGTGCCTAGAAGATTGCAATGCAGTGGACGATATGAATGACAAACTCGTGGAAACTGTCCATGCGGTCGGAGCTAAGTTCTACAAAACCAATCGCAGAAGAATACAAAACTCTCCGATCACACTCTTAATCTCATGGCTGTTAGACGGGAAATGAAGCTGCAATCTTTAGCAGATTTGATTTATACAGGCAACTGAATAGACAGATCTCCAAATGCATGCGGCGAGACTTGCGTAACTTCAATATAGCTCGTATTGAAGAAGCGATCGAGCGGAATAGGGGCTCTAAAGTCTTTGCCAGAGATCTGTCTACCAGAAAGAGCCAACTATCGAAGCTGAAGACTGAATGTGACAGCATTGTTTCCAGGACACCAGACATTTTGAGTGAGATTGAGAGGTTCTATGGGCAGCTGTACACGTCTTCGTTAGGGCAATATGCAAGTGTGAGTAACGATCTAAGAGCAAGTCTTATCCGACACTATCTCTCTATGATGTCTCAGATGTTAGTCCTAGCGATATTAGAATCGCTAACAAAGATCATGTCTAATGTCACACCTATGCGTCACCTATGTCAGCGTAGACACGGCTCACAACGGAAATCGATCTGTAGTTCGTCAAGAGAGCATTGTCATATTTCTTAGAGAACAAGACCACCGCAATTCTGCTCCAAGCATTCGGTGTAGTGCCACCAGAGAGGGTGGAATTAAAGAGCTTCTGAAGGGCTTCAAGTAACGGTTTTCCACCTTATTTCAGAAGCTCCACTGTAATTCCATCATCGCCCAGGGACTTGCCGTTTTTAAGGTGCTGGAGAACCATTCTAATCTCTCTCAGACTGACGTCCGGGATATCATCGGAATAGTGTCGGATAAGACGCAACTCTCGTCGACACACTCTCAATCTTTACAACGTTGTTAACGATAGCCTTGTGGACGATAAATATAACACCTCTTCGTTACAAATGGTTGCCTTCTCGGTGATAGAACAAGTTGCCGGGTTCGAGGATTACCATGTCCTCCCCCTCTCTTCAGACTTCAGATAATCCTATAATATTCAAGCGCAACTAATCTATCTCTTCTTCCAGCTCTTCCCTTCAGTCCTCAGGGTGCGTACGTTATATTTCGCCAGGTCGAGTCGTCTTAAGTGGCAACCGAAACTCGCCGGAGATTATTAGCATCCCCTCCCCTACCGTTACCATGGTCATCACCGTAGCCAGGAATGCCGGTGACTGACCGGCGGCCCCGCTATTGGCCGTCTCTTTGTAAATTTCATATATTGCCATTGCCGCGCTTGGCGAGTGGGTTGGCAACCGCAGTTTTTTTTTATTATGGTTTTGCTGTTATCATAACGATGCTGCTGCTCATCTTATGCCTCAGTTTCTCTCTGTCACCTCTTACGACACCCACGGGAATATATGGGGTAGTGGGTATGCTTACCCGACACTACACAAAGATTTATTAGATAGGAGTTATAAATTTAAAACAGATATTGGTTGTACTGACGCTCCTGTTGTGATGTTTTTCTTATTACAGTTATTTGTTTCAAAGCTAGCTTGCAAATATTTGTCTCCGAGAAGAAAAAAGAAGATATATATCTCTTTATTTCTTGTAGTCGTTCGTCAGAAATCAGTTAATTTTTTAATATGGATCTTCTTTGATAAGTCTTATATAAATGCGACATTTCTGGGCAGTATTTTATAAATTTGCAGCGTGTTCTTTTTTTTAGGCTGTTAAATTAGTTTCTATGTTTGTGACTTCAACGCAAGATTTTATTATTTTATTATTTTGTTTGCTATACCACCGCATCTTTACATTAATTGGTTGTTTTCCTTTTATTGTCATATTTCTACAAACATTGTAGATGTTTTCTTCCGTGTCTTTACTCCGTTGATCCATTAACCTCTGTTTGGAAACTTTCATATTTGGAAATTCCACGGAGAACTTTTTGTGTAATGTGTCTAAATACCGTTTAGTGTTTGTTTCCATGTTAGTTGTGTAAAGGTATGTACGCGAGATAAAACTATTCATTTCATAGGTCCATTTTTTCCTTTGCGCACGTCTGACGCTAGTAGTGGGTGAAGAGTTTGTTGCTTCTGTTTCCTCCACAACATCAACTAACGATTTGAAGTAAAGTGTTCGTTGTGTATTAAGCTTATCATGGAAGTCAGATGAGTTACTTGGAAACGATGTATAAGAAGAAGGCGGAGAGTAGCGGTACTCATTGCAACTTATATCGGATTCTTCTAAAGTGGCGCATAAATTCGGTAATATTGATTGACTTGACCTGCTCCTCTCGCTGTTCCTTTGTTTCAATTTGAGGCTTTAGGCTCTCCTCTTTAGATGAGTTCTGATTTAGTACCTCACGTGAACGCAAATTATATATTTTTTTATAAAACTATCATTCATCTTCGACCCATGGGTATCAGGGGAAATATTATGTCCGTCTCCACAGCGTCTAGGTTTCTACGATAAGGCTATTGTCAAATCCCTGAGGTTGCCCAGTATCAGGGTGCCCCGCTCTTGGGTTTGGGATTTTTTTTATTAAAAGAGGTTTACTCCTCTTGGATGGTATAGACAGGTTATGCTTGGAATTACGATTCGGGATTAAGTCTGGAAGAAAATGGGTTTACCGCAAGGATAGAAAAATGTACTATTGGGTAATCGGATAATTGGATGATTGGGATCGTTAGTTAGAAGGTATGTATTTGTTTTTCTTGTTTTAGTTCAGATTTTTAGGCTCGGGGCGTGGGGTTATATTATTATTATTATTATTTATATAAATAATACTATAGCAAACGCCATTATTATTATATAAATAAATCTTCAATTTAATTTTTTACTAAAACTAAATCTGAAAAAATGGAATAACACACTGTAAGCAATAGGATTATGAAATAAGGATTTCTATTTATTGATTTTCAGACTTATATTATCACAAAATTTAAGATAAAATGCACTCTGATAATTATTTATACTAAAGTAGCAAAACTACATTACTGTGTTGACTCCGTCATCTCATAATAGAACAGTAACGTTAGCACCGCTCTTCACTTAATGCCCTGATATGTTCACCGAGTTAACAGATGTTCTCTTAACGCCCATCAAGTGAGCAAGATACTTATGTACATGTCAACATTAACTTCTCGAGCTTGTTCATATAATCATAATTTTTTTTGTTTGTGTTTTTGCCGAAATAAAGTCGTTTACCATTGAAATAGTTATATTTCGTCGTCAACAAACATACTATTTGATTTGATTTCAGTCAAATTGAAGGTTTTTATACGTTATCGTCATCAACATCATCATTACAGCCCTTCACGATTCCACTGCTGAACACGCCCAGCAGTGAAGGATCACGTCTCAGGTCGAAACCTAATTTTAATAATAAAATTATATCAATTAATAAATGAAAATTAATTAAACCTAACCTAATCTGAATAATACTACTACGACGCGCCGGCTGTCTACTCTCCGTTCGTCTTACAAATTTTCGATCAGGACACGTGACCTGACGCGAGTTTAACATTTTTTACCCATTACAAAAAAAGTGCACAACGCCGCTAAAGAAGTTTTCACTTCGAAAATTAAAATATTTTTTCTTGGTAATATATATATATATATATATATATATATATGTATATATATATAAATAAATAAGCTTTATAATCAAAAAAATATATATACATATATAACTTCACGTAGACACCGTAAATAATCCGTCAAAATATAAGGTAAAGAGGAAAATTTGTCAATGAAGTTATGAACGATAAAATTAATTCTGAATTCCATATTTATGATTAAAAATAAAAACATAAATTAATATTGTAGTTTTTTGTCTATTTATGCCCATAATTTGTTATGATTGATGATTAAAATGAGGAAAATCATTAGTACTATTTTGATATGATATTTATTTCGAATTCTAAAAGGAAGTTCAGCGCTGCATTTCATATTATATAAACATAAATATATATTAAATAACAAAAATGTCGTATTATAGTTTATTTACTTATTCTTTATTGCATACCTTAAAACAAAAGGATACAAAGGGCGGCCTTAAACCCTTGAGGCATTATCTACCAGTCAACCCATGGAGTGGTGAGAATTTGACGTACGTGTGGCAATTTTTTTTTTATACAAGAGGGGGCAAACGAGCATGCGGCTCACCTGATGGTAAGTGACTACCGCCGCCCATGAACAACCGCAACACCAGGGGAATTGCAGATTCGTTGCCGGCCTTTTAGTAAAGTGTAAGCTGTTTTCTTGAAGGTTCCTAAGTCGTATCGGTCCGGAAATATCGCTGGTGGTAATCGATTCCACAAGGAAGTTGTGCGAAGGAGAAAACTTTTTCTAAAACGCACAGTGGTGAACCGCCAATCAACCAGATGGTATAGATGGTAACGCGAGTTTTGTCGCGATGTGCGATGGTGAAATTGAGCGGCTGGAATTAGTCCGAACAATTCCTCAGAGCACTCCCCGTGATAGATGCGATAAAATACGCAAAGAGATGCAACATCTCTACGCAGTGCCAGTGTATCGAGCCGATCAGAAAGAACTCGGTCGTCGACGATTCTAACCGCTCTGCGCTGGATGCGGTCAAGTGGAAGGAGCTGGCACTGGGGTGCCCCGGCCCAGAGATGAGAACAGTATTCCACGTGGGGCCGAACTGGCGCTTTGTAAAGTTGTATAGTTCTATTTATTAGTTTATGTGAATGCTTATGCAAGTAAAATAAAATTCAATAGTTTTCAAGGTTGAACAATTATAATTTATACACAAGTCTTTCACAACAACACAGAAGGAGAGAATAGAGTGAAAATATAAGCATAGAAATATCACATTGACAGCAAATATTAAGTTTGTAAAGATAGCACAAAGATAAGAAGTCTTACGTAAACTTATTAACTATACAGTAATGTCTTAACACGAATAAATGTGCGAACAGTATAGCATACGAAAGCGTACTGGTTACTGGTGGCACAGCGCAGGGCAAGCGATCGGAGCAAGGACGGCCAGCGGTGAACCGGTTTGCTGGTGACATCGCGCCATCGGACCGACCGCCGCATTAGAACAATAGCCACTGCTAATATTTATGTACATATAATAGTTTTTGTAGTACTGTCTGTTCGTAATTATGACATTTATATTTATGTACAGATTATTTAAATTTAAACATGATATGTAATGAAATTACTTAAAGTTGCTTATACATTACTTAAATTATATTATATTAATACTTTGTATACCACATCACCCCCCACCAGAGACCGTGCCTACGGGTGAAAATAATCAGGATAACGTACATGTCTTCCTGATCGTGTCATTTTTATGGTAACTTTATGTTCATTGTTTGATGTGCTGGTTTGTGTGATGTTGGTGTTAATGTTATTGTTTTTTGTGTTGCTAGTATGTGTTGTTTTGTCTATATCATGTAATATAAATGCAGGTTTGATACGATCTGTTTCGGTTTGATAGCTGAACTACGGATGGATAGCTCGTTTCGGATGTCCAACAGACATTATATCGGATCGCGGAAGACAGTTTGAATCAGCGTTATTCAAGCGCTTATCAGATATGGTGGGATTTGGGTGCATAATCCTATTGCTTACAGTGTGTTATTCCATTTTTTCAGACTTAGTTTTAGTAAAAAATTAAATTGAAGATTTATTTATATAATAATAATGGCGTTTGCTATAGTATTATTTATATAAATAATAATAATAATTTTTTCTTTCCTTCATGTTGTTTTAGATTGCCATTTTAAAAATTAGATACACAAATTCATATTATATTGGAAGAAATTAAAAATGTTAATTCTGTGTTAAGCTTTTTTTGGTTTGCTCTTTAAAGTATAAGTAATACATACATATTACTCTGAGATTTGCACCATTAATTTACCTATTCATTCATTTAAATTAAATTATTTAAAATGAGCAAAATTCTATCAAAAGAAGCCATGAATTAATAGAAAAAGAAAAAAATTACATTTGTTTGTCAACGTCTTTCACATTGAAGATATTTCCTGAAATTTATTAAAATTTAGTTCATAGGTTTAGTTTTTAATATTTATTATTGATTTTTGCTTAAATTCAGTTATTATGGACTTCATTTTCATTATGGACTTCATTTTCGTATGTAGGTGAATACACAGTCACAATAGCGTCGTGAATATACAGTAAAGATTTTTTGTGAGATGTTAACTCCGTGTAAGATACTGAATATAAATGAATTCATTATTTCAAAGTTTTATGCACGATTTGTGATCATCATCGAAAGTAAGTTAAGTGTTGTGCAAATAAAAAGCACAAAATCATCTCATCACTGTTTGCAGGTTTCCTATGTTAGGAAAAGAAAAACTTATGACGATATTGTGATAAGTCCATAAACATTTTGAATGTTATTTGTAGGGATTATTACTACATTGACTCGAATTTTATCTGTTTCAGATCACGTATTTGGGCTGATTTAAGTTTTCATCATGAGAATTTTGCTGATTTAAATTTACGTTAATTTTCTGTGAAGAATAACTTTGACAATATATCAGTAACAAGCGTGGAAATATTATGTACAAAAGCAATAAAAAACATCAATAATAATGTATAGTTTATAAAACAATGTATAGTCTTCTAGAAAATAAAATTACATAACTATACTTATTTAGGTATAGTTTTATTTTATCCCACATACTAATCTAAAGTATATTCGAGTAATTTTGGTGCAACCTCTCAAATACGAGTATATGGGAATTCACCCCTTAGGTTTGTGAAGCTTGAGCCAAAATTAATCGAATATGCCTTAAATATAAAAAAAATTAAGTTACAGAATACAAAGGTTTGAAATTCCCGCTAAAAAGTTTTATATATGCGTCCACCGTAGCGCTTTTAGTGTACACTCATAAACACGTGTTTCCGTTTTTTAGTATGAAGTTGGCGTTCTTCTCTTGGTAGAGAGTAATTGTGTTCTGTGATTGAACCAACAGAGATGTGCGAAATAAGTTATGAAATGAATTTAAATGCAAAATGTAAATACTTTTTGTATTTTGTTATTTCAAATACAAAATCGTTATTAATTTTATATTTAAAATACTAAATGCAAAATGCGTATTGACAAAATGCTTTGATAAAATAAAATACTTTTGGTTTTAAACTATTTTTATTTTGTTAAAAAGTTTATTTATTTCAACCAGCTAACAGGCTGGTAAATTGACTTTGATAACTTACTTAAATTAAATTTACTTAACAGAATTTAATAAAATAATTTACTTAAATACACTGTCGCTCATCTTTCTCCTGTGTGAAGAAATTTCTATTTACGCATTTCTACCGACGCAGAGCTAGGCAAGTAGGTATTATATTGCAATAATAACATATTTAGGGTATTTATTTAATGATTGCAGACTGACATCATTATCCTTCAAATATTGCAATGATTCCAGGTGTGTGGTGGTGTTTGCATTTGCACTATCAGTGATAGTGAGGAATCCGAATCATCATAGATCATGGAGTAGGATTAATTTTTTTCGTTCGTTCGTTCGGTTCAATGCATTCGGCAACCTAATTGGCCTGCCGATTACTACTATATGTGGCACACATTAATTATTAATTCTTTGATGTTTACAAAACTTATTAACAAGTGTTTTAAAATTAAATACTGTTATTTTTAAAATATCACATCTCTGGTTACCAATATGTACAAAGCATAGTATAAACCAACCAAAGATATTGTAAATATCTTTGAAACCAACCTACTGAGTAAAACACATAAACTAAGAAACAAAAGAAAACTAAATGCCAGCAAGTTATGTACTACATGATTAAAATCTTATTAAATTTTCATATAGAAAAACAAGAAATTACTATGGTGATTATAATATTATTAGACGAAAAGAACTTAAGAAAATTGCAATAATAAAGCTATTAAAAAGCAAACAAATTATGTTTACAGATATAATATAATAATAATAATTCTCTTTATTTCAGATGTCAAAGATCCATAAGTAGTTAGTATGACATAGATTAGACCAGTAATTTAGAACATTAAATTAAAGTAAATTAAATCAATACTAAAATCAAATCCATACCCAAAATAAAATCACAAATAATAGTAATGTCAAAACAAAATAAAATAAAATACAATCAAATAAAAAATCGAATAAAAATCAATCGAAATTAATAATATCCTAATTAAATTAGATTAAATACAACCAAAATAAAATATCAAAATAAAATCAAATGACTTCATTTTGGACTTAATTTAAATGACTGTGTTTTAGTTTAACCCTTCTCACAAAGCAGGCCCAAAGCGGAGACGTGTACCTATCTGCCAGGGCTTGCAGAATGCTATTGGGACGCACTCTAAATATCAGCGATGTGGTTTTTTTGCGAATAATGGCTGCAAAGTCGTCAACTTGGTACTCTGGAAACATCGTTGATGCACTTCAGAAACGAGGCATTCCCAACAACATCCTGAACACTTTACTATATTGAACTCGTAAGGTATCCAGCGACTTCTTGGTATAGCTGGTCCACAGACTTCCCGTGTACATGTTTTGGCAATACGCTTTAAAAAGGCTCACTTTACGTCTTTGCTACAACGAAAGAATCTGCGAGCCAACATATTATCTCTTACTAAGGGAGCCCTACGTTCCCTTTCCATATTAGAGTCGTCTTTAAGGTAGTCAGTATATGTCCCAGATATTTAAATTTTGATACACGTTATATGTTCACGCCATTCAGATAATGTTATCGACTTTATCGGGACATTTATCAGCGGCTTTAAGCACCATGCATTCTATCTTTTTTACATTGTATATGAGCCCGTGCTCAGCAGCATATTTTTCACAAATCCTTAGCATCTTGTTAAGACCCCCTGCAGTTGGACAGATCAGTACACTGTCATCAGCGTAATTTATATTGTTGGTGCTTACTCTGTCAATACGGCATCTGACACGCATACTACTCAATCTGACAATGAGATCATTAATAAATATGTTGAAGAGTGTGGGCACGTCAAGCCTCCCTGTCTTACCCCACTCTTCAACACATCCGAGTAAGGGTCAGACCATCTTACACAATTTGTCTAGTTGACATACCAGAACTTAAATATATCTAGCAATTCAACCGGTAGTCCCCTGTTCTCCAGCTTTGCCCATAATTTGTTGCAAGACACTAAGTCAATCACCGTTGACAGGTCTATGAAACAGCCATACACCTGTGTCCCGCGATTAGTATTGTTCGCGCCAAACGCTAATTTTAAGAATTGACGCCAGAGGGTGCTCGGCGCGGTGCATTCGTACCGGTTTGATGTTCGCGCGCGGCGGAAGTTGGCCGAGGCGTCTCGCGCCACGAGACAGTCTGCTATCTCAGTTGAACGGCGTGGTCGCGTACCGACAGCCTCTTAATTTGAGTTGTCCGTTTCTTAAGTTTAAGCGATAACGAGGCCGGTTTTAGTTGATTTGATATAGTACGGAGACATTGTTCCTTGTCAGTTAAAACGCTAAAAATTTGTGACCCGCTAGGATACCGCGTTAGTATTAAATTATAGATTTAAGCTAAGCTGGTAGAACTGCGAGGTCGCGTGTAAAAGGAAGCCTCTAATAAGTGTCGTTAATTTACTTCAATTTGTATAGCGATTGCTTTTTGAAGCGCATTTATAGTGATTGCATTTTGAAGCGCATTGACAATATTTAATTTACTTTTATGGCCGGTTAATATCGTACGAAAGAATTTAGTTTGTTGTTTGGAACGCTGAACCTTGTGACTCGAGAAGAGTTCGCGTTCGTACGTGTGGTTATAATTTTGTTGCTAAGTGAAAATGGAAATTGAACTTTGAACGACCGTTCATTAGTTGTGCCGTGTGTCACGTGTTTGATTACGATTAACGGGGATTTAGGTGAGTTTGAAATTAATTAAATATACAATAAAGTTGATACATTGAAATAGTGTACAATAAAGTAGATAAACTGAAATTGTGAAGTGACGTCAGACTTGCGTTCAGATAAAGTGAACTACCACTGAAGGATCGCACGTTGTAGAAACGCAGCGCCTGCGGATCTGCGGTCCGATTTCAACGGTTAAGTCAGGTTTCACATTGTACACACTACTACACACTACTTACATGCACCTCACTTATCACCTGACTGTTACCATGTGGTCAACCCTACTCCCGGAGATCGGTAAGTCGTGCTTGCTTATTTGTCAGCCGTTTTAGAACATTCATCCATAGGTATTTGGGCCCCGTCCTCTGTTGCCCGTCGAGGGGCTACTATAGGCCCTAGCCCATTCGATGTTTGCCGGGGCAGCTAAGAGCGTGAACAAGTATAATATTGGACAGTGTGCTTTAGACTTACAATTGCACTCTCAGTAGATAGACCAGACCGAAACCAAACCTGTGCGTCATGTACCTTAGCTATTTTTTCAATGTAAGATTTAAGCACACCGCGCAGTACCTTAGCAATCGTCGTTGCCAAAGAGATTAGACGAAAATTTTTCTCGTCCGAGATGTCACCAATTCTATTCTTCACAATGGGCACCACAATTGTTTTTAAAATTTCTTGTGGTAAATAGGAATGCCTGATACACATTGTGAAAAACACGATTTTACACGCACTGGACGAACAGGAGTATGAACGTCATAAAGCTGAATTAACAACGAGTTGAACAAATCTACCTGTTCATCAACAGTAGACGCATTGACGACTAAGCTCCAATCAATCCTTACAGCGTCATTTAAAAGCTGCTTAAAGTCCAATTCACAAATTTAACGTTGAAGTGTGACTTAGATTTAGGGTAAGGTATAACAATTATAATATCATGATAGGAAAAAGAATCAGCAGCTTATTGCCCAAATTTATGAACAAGGTCAAGTGAAGACACAAACATTATATCGAGAAGAGAAGGGGCACAGTTCAGAAAAAAGTGTGTGGCAGAAGTAGGAAGAAACTTTAAATTTGCTGCTTCGATAATAGATTTTTGTTTTATTGATCTGGCGTTGGTTTTTAAAATACAAGTAATAAAATCACCCATAATTATATTACGACAATTGATAGGTGTTAGATTTTCATGAATATTTTCTGAAGTGGTGAAGTAGTCAATAGTGAAAGAGGGCAGCCCCTCTTTAAAAGACTCCGAGAAGTAATTAAGTATGACTGAGAAGAACTTCGTTAAAGAGAAATTCAGCTTCGCTTCTTGTCTGAGAACCAGTTGAAACCTGAATTACTGAATAAAGTATATGAGAGCGTAGATAAATAGCAACACCACCACTGCCCCGATTGGCCGATCGTTACGAATCAAATGAAAACCTGAAAGCGAGTAGGATGTTGATGGAAGACATGGTTTTAACCATGACTCCAAAACAAGGATAGCGTGCATATTTTTGCTATTAAAACGTTTTATATATATATATATATATATGTAATAGGTATATGTATATAAAATAAATAAGTCATCAGTAAACTACCTTCCAGTAGTATGGAAAGAAATGTATAATTAACTTAACATTAAGTGAAGAAACGGAACTTTAACGTACCATAGAACCAAAAATGAGAGGTGTCAATGTCAGATGAGTCAAAATGTCAAAAAATAACAGAAAGTAAAAGAAACCTTAACTTTCCAATTAACTACCTTACAAAACTTTTATAATAATAAACATTCCAAAGAAAGATTATATTAACAATTAACTACCTTGCCAAAAATTATAACACTAATAATAAGCATTCAAAAGAGAGATTATTAATTATTACATTTTACTATCTAATTAACGATTAACGTAGTTTCGTGCTGATAAGTGTACTCATGACGGTGGCAGGTTCCTCAGATTTTTCTTCAGGAAATCCATGGAGTAAGATCATCTTCCTGTGGCGACGCATTTTACTACAATCTAGTTCTCTTCCCAGATCTACTTGCTTATGCAAGGATGTTAAAGCAGCCAAGATGAATTTTCTAAATGCATTAAAATCACCAGGTAGGAAAGATGCAGTTAAGGCAGCAGAACAAGATTGTTTCAGTTCCCGTTGAAAGTCATTCATTTAATTTTGGAATGACTTTGACATCTCAATTAGTGAACCTTTCAGTGCTTCCATGGTGGAAATAATTGTACAGTGCAGTGATGTTAGAGACAATACTTAAATAAGTGCTGATAGGTAGTTATTAATTACATGTAAATAATTAAATAAAATTCAACATTTTTAAAATATATTTAAATCTGAATATTTTCAGTTAAGACTTGCTCTTTGGTCATTACTCACACTTGCGTGTGGCTCCAACGATGACGTGTACAGCTGCTCACAGAACCTTTCAATCTCACTTAAAGTCTCAGGTATTCCGGAGCCGAAGCTGCCACATTCGGTCTTCAGCTTTGTCAGTACGCTCTTCAGACAGATCTCTGGCAAAGACTTTAGAGCCCAGGTTTCGCTTGATCGCTTCTTTAATACGAGCTATATTGAAGTTGCGCAACTCTTGCCGCATGCATTAAGAGATCTGTCCTTTCAGTTGCCTTTATGCTGTCAAATCTGTTGAAGACTACAACTTTATTTACCGTCTAACAGCCATGAGATTAAGAGTATAGGAGAGTTTTTGTGTTTTTCTGTGGCGGGTATTACAGATCTTAGCTCCTAGCGCATGGACAGTTTCCACAAGCTTGTCATTCATATCGTCCACTTTATTGCAATCTTTTAGACGCTGAAAATGATTTTATAACTAGAGCTTAAAGTTTTCGGGGCTTTGAATTAGAGCACGAGAGGGATATAGCGTACATTTTGTTATACGTGACATTTCCAATTTAACTTTTAGGTTCAGTGTACCTCTTACCATTCAGAGATCGCTGCCAGTTTTTATCGCTGAGACCTCACTAAACAGATGTCGTCTGATCGTCATAATGAAGTCAATCTCATTTTTTGTCGAACCGTTGGGACTCGATTAGGTCCACTTTCTGTGGGGCTGCTTTTGAAAGAAAGAGTTCATCATAACGAGTCCCTCTTTCTCCATATATTCGGCCAGCTACTGGCCCCTTGGGTTCCGTTGCCCTATTCCGAATTTCCCTTCTTTCAGCTCACCGTTTTCTCTTGTACCTAGTTTTGCGTTGATGTCTCCCATTAATACCGTATAGTGAGTTTTGTAGGAATGCATGGCTCTAGAGATATCCTCATACATTTTCTCCACCTCCTCATCGGGACGTGCCGATGTTGTTGAGTAAATCTGTATGATCTTCAGCGAATACCGTTTGGTGATTCGGAGTATAAGGTATGCAGCCCTCGTCTACACACTCTCAATTTTTACAACGTTGTTACCGAGAGACTTGTGGACGATAAATTCGACATCTCCTTGTGACAGTTAGTCATCCTCCCGCTAAATGAACATGTTGCCGGATTCAAGGATTACTGTGTCCTCCCCCTCTCTTCGGAACTCGCATAATCCTACTCGTATAATATTCCAGCGCAAATTGTCTATCCCTTCTACCATCTTCAGTAGCTTCTCGTTAGTCCTCAGGGTACGTGCGATATATGACGCCAGGTCGAGTCATCGTAGGTGGCAACCGAACCTTCACCGGAAATTCTTAGAACCCCCCGCCTCGCCGTTACCATGGTCACTACCGTAGCTAGGTATAGTGGGGCCAACGGGGATTGGGGGCCGTTTATTTTTGTCGTTTCTCATGGCAATATACCCATCCTATATAGGAAATACTGGTTGATATGATTGTTTTATGATATAAGCTAATTTATCTATACTATACAGCCTTTATATCTATAGAGAGCATGGTTTTGCAGTTCAATAAATGAGAAATATAGAAATTAAATAGACTATAATCATTTCACAAACACAGAAGTAATGCAATCACTAAACGTCAACATTAACCATCATATGGTAGAAGAAATGAAATAGAGCAGAACCACACTCTAACACAATACCAGTGTAGAACACCAGATTAACGCCGAATATTTTAGTGGACCATGTGCTCACCCTTATTATTTAAAAAGTTTCGAAACGAGCTACAAGAAGATACCGAAGAATAGATCTCCACAATTTAAATAATGCAAGTTAAAGCTACAGCCAACCTTACGGATAACAAGGTGCGTGTCATTGATATCTGTCGATTCCATTTGAAATACTGAATAGAGCACCTTGATCAAACGTTTATGATTGAAGCTCTATAAGCAAACCCTTAGAAATTGTGACCAATACTATCAAGTATATTTACAGAATTTTTAAATGAAGGTCGAATTCCGTAGAATCGATTTATATCACTAAAACACATGAGCGTAGCAAATGAAAAAAATATAAAATGTACACACTACAGACTAATCAGTTTAAGGCTAAGAGCCTGTGCTCACAGACAGACCGGCATGGCACAGATCCTGTGGCATCTTGCGTTATGGTGAAGGATCCTGTAGCATCCCGCGGCATAGCAAACAAGTCAAGACGCGCTCGTGTATCGGGCACTCGCGCGACTTGCCGCAAAACGGGCTAGATTCAACCTTATTCCAATTAATTAGCTTTCACAT
This sequence comes from Parnassius mnemosyne, assembly GCA_963668995.1. Classification (NCBI taxonomy): domain Eukaryota; kingdom Metazoa; phylum Arthropoda; class Insecta; order Lepidoptera; family Papilionidae; genus Parnassius; species Parnassius mnemosyne. Next base: position 22,263,047 of record CAVLGL010000057.1, read on the forward strand.
TCCTTTAACAACATGAAGTAATCTATGCGTTTCACGTTATTACACAAATATTTACCAAAATCAATCATTAAGCGCAATTATGAAGCGCCAGTAGCCTAATGGCGGGGTGCGGACCACGAAATCGAAAGGTCATGAGGTCGAATCCACCATTCGACTACTATCGTTTACCACTTCTAACATAAGCATTTCAAGCTTACCAGGAGTGGTTTAAGGGAATATTCATCATCATTATTACAGCCCTTCACAAGTCCACTGCTGAACATAGGCCTCCCCCAAGGAATTGCCACTGCACCAAGCACCAAGCACGGTCCTGAGCCACCTGCATCCATCGACTTCCTGCATGTCTCACAAGGTCGTCGCTCCATTTAGTGGGGGGTCGCCCTACACTTCGCCTTTCGGCACGAGGCTGCCACTCGAGAACCTTTGTTCCCCATCGATTGTCGGTTTTTCGAGCTATATGGCCGGCCCATTGCAACTTCAGCTTATCAATACGTTGGGCTAAGTCGGTTACTTTGGTTCTACTGCGGATATCCTATTTCTAAGTTTATAACGCCGAGACACCCCGAGCATAGCCCTCTCCATAGCTCGCTGAGCGACCTTGAGCTTCCTCATACGGCCAGCTGTGAAGGACCACGTTTAAGATCCGTAAGTCATCACTGGCAACACGCACTGGTTGTACAATTTCATTTTCAGGTTTTGAGGTATGTCTAACGAGAAGATGTGTCGCAGTTTCCCGAACGCTGCCCAGCCGAGTTGAATCCGTCAATTGACCTCTCGGTCGAAGTTGGATTAACCTAGTCGGACTATTTGTCCCATGTTAACATGGACGTTAAACATGATTTTTGTTTTATCCATGTTCATCTTAAGACCTAACCATTGGGATACACTTTTGAGGTCATTGAGTATAGTGGTTAGGTCCTCGAGCGATTCTGCCATAAGGACTATATCGTCGGCAAATCGAAGGTGAGTGATGTACTCGCCATTGATGTTAATATCGTATCATTTTCAGTCCAGTAGCTTGAAAACGTCTTCCAATGCAGCGATGAAGAGTTTAGTGGATATAACGTCACCCTGTCTTACACCTCTCTGCAGTTGGATAGGTTTCGTACTCTGATTCTGTACTCGAATAGCCATCGTAGCTCTACTGTACAATTACTTCAGCACTTCGATATACCGACAGTCAACTTGGCACCGCTGAAGCGATTGCAGCACCGCCTAAATTTCGACGGAATCAAAGGCTTTCTCATAGTCCACATACGCAAGGAAAAGTGCCAGATTATACTCCTCTGTCTTCTGTACAATCTGCCGCAGGGTATGTATGTGGTCCATAGTACTAAAGCCTTTTCGGAAACTGGATTGTTCGGGAGGCTGAAAGTCGTCAAGTCTGCGTGCGAGACGATTCGTATGACTCTCGAAAACAGCACGTAGATGCGGCTCAGAAGGGAAATCTGTGTGTAGTTCTTCAAGAGAGCGTTGTAGCCTTTCTTGAAGAGACCACCGAGAGAAGAAACAAGACCACCACACTTCTGGTCTACGCCTCCGGAGTAGTCCATGAGGTGGAATTAAAGACTTTTTGAAGGACTTCAAGTAACGTTTTTCCACCCGCTTTCAGAAGCTCCGCTGTAATTCTATCCTCGCTCGAGAACTTACCGTTTATAAGGTGCTGTTTGGGATATAACCTTCAGCACTCTTTAAAAGGTATAACTCCTCCTAATGCCAATGCCTCCGTCTAATGCCTGCAGGTCTTTCAAAAGAGTTATTTCTAAGGCATAGTTAGATTAGCACATTGGCAAAATTGTCGAGAGACTAGTTCATTTTCCTTTGCGAACCCGTGTATTCCGGACTCTTGCCAAGGCCAAGGCTGTTCGACGTGATTTCTGTCAGCCATTTTTGCACAGGTAAGACGATTCGCTGGCTCACGCTGCAAAAAAAGCAGCCATTTCAGGCTACCTTTTTACGTTGAACTCTCTTATCGATGACAAGGGAACACGCCACTGATAATCAAGCATTGTAAGTGCTCCATGCTTAATACGTAAAGCACTCCTCTTCCTGACGGAATCCCTCCAATTGTACTAATGACGTGTTATTCAGAGTTGGCAAATAAATTACTCATCTCTTTTGGTACTCAAACTTCAGGCGTTGTCCTGAACTCACGGAAGACAGCTTTCATGCACCAGATTTCTATAAAGGGGTAACCGCTTTGATTCGTCCTACTACAGATCTGTCGCTATCACCTTCTTGTTCTCTTAAATAATGGAATCAATTATTAACTACCAACTCATATGACTGCCTCGATGGTGTAGTGGTTGCTATAATGCGACTGCTGATCATGAGGACCCGGGTTCGAATCCCGAGTCGGGCCAAAAAAATCAGTTACTGAGTTTTTCCATCAAGAAATTGTCAGTAGCTGCCCGGAGTCAAGAAGTTGCATACCCCCGTGCCTCGGTAAGCACGTAAAGCCATTGGTTCTGCGCGTGATCTCTCTCCGGTCGTGTTGGTTTACCGTCCCATCATACTAAGAGAGTGAGGGAATAGATAGTGCACCTGGCACTATAATTCTGTCCTACGCCGACGGCTAGTCCGTTACTGAAATACGGTCTGGAGGACATTATTATTACCAACTCATATGGTACTTTGAAAAACATTATCTGATTAATAACCGCCAGCACAGCTTCGATGGGGATCACTTAGCTGGTGATCTTTAAGTTAACATAGAGTAGGCTACAGGCAATTGAATCCAAGGAGGAGGCTTTGGCGATTAGTTAGAACTCAATCTGGTTTGGCACAAAGTGCTTTTTTCTCTACTCATTAGATTGGGCTAGTATATCATACCAGCAGACCACTTACCCACTTACTGTTTTCGAGAGTCATTACGAATCGTCTCGCGCGCAGACTTGACGACTTCCAGCCTCCCGAACAAGCCGGTTTCCGAAAAGGCTTTAGCAGCATAGACCACATACATACCCTTCGGCAAATCATACAGAATTAATCGCACAGTTTTAACAGTGGTAAAGCCACGCGGCAGCTTTTGCTGTCGCACGGATGGGCCGGTTCGAACCGGAGTAGTACCACGACCTCACAGAAAACCAGCGTGAAGTAGAGGTTTACCTCTGCGTTTCGCTTGGTGAGTGCAGGTGGCCGGAGGCCCTTTTTACTGGAAATGAGGCATTCCATCTTAGTCCTCACGGGTGACAACGCATCTACATTTTTATTTGTAACAGAGGATAGATGTAGATGTCTACAGGCCGCAGCAACCACTTACCATCAGGTGGACTGTGTGCTCGTTTGTCACCCTTAATCTATATAAAAAAAAACAGAAGTCCGAGGAGTACAATTTGCCACTATGTCTGGCGTATGTGGACTATGAGAAAGCCTTTGATTCCGTAGAAATTTGGGCGATGCTGCATTCTCTTCAGCGATGCCAAGTTGACTGTCGGTATATCGAAGTGTTGAAGTGCTTGTACAGTAGGGCTACGATGGCTATCCGAGTACAGAACCAGAGTACAAAACCTATCTAATTGCAAAGAGGTGTAAGACAGGGTGACGTCTTATCCCCGAAACTCTTTACCGCTGCATTGGAAGATGTTTTCAAGCTTCTGGACTGGAAAGGATACGGTATCAACATCAATGGCGAGTACATCACTCACCTTCGATTTGCCGACGATATAGTCCTTATGGCAGAATCGCTGGAGGACCTAAGCACTATGCTCAATGACCTCAAGAGTGTTTCCCAATGGATAGGTCTTAAATGAACATGGACAAAACATAGATCATGTTTAATCTCCATATCACACCTATGCCGGTAGTTGTTGGGAGCACTAAGCTCGAAGTTTTTGACGCGTATGTTTAACCGGGACAAATAGTCCGACTAGGTAAGTCCAACTTCGACCGAGAAGTCAATCGACGGATTCAAATCGGCTGGGCAGCGTTCGGTAAATTACGGCACATCTTCTCGTCAGGTATACCTCAAAACTAGAAAATGAGACTGTACAACCAGTGCGTGTTACCAGAGATGACGTATGGAACTGAGACGTGGTCCTTCACTGCTGGCCGGATGAGGAAGCTCAAGGTTGCTCAGCGAGCTATGGAGAGGGCTATGCTCGGAGTTTCCCTGCGTGATAAACTCAGAAATGAGGATATCCGCAGTAGAACCAGAGTGACCGACATAGCCCAACGGATTAGTAAGCTGAAGTGGCAATGGGCCGGCCATATAGCTCGAAGAACCGACAACCGATGGGGAAGAAAGTTTCTCGAGTGGCAACCTCGTACCGGCAGGCGAAGTGTAGGGCGTCACCCCACTAGATGGAGTGACGACCTGGTAAGATATGCAGGAAGTCGATGGATGCAGGTGGCTCAGGACCGTGCTTTGTGGCATTATTTGGGGGAGGCCTATGTTCAGCAGTGGACTTGTGAAGGACTGTAATGATGATGATGATGATGATGAGACCACTTACAACTTTATGAGGTGCAAATTCGGTCTCACAAGTATTACTGCTCCTATAAATTTTGTGTTGTGAGTACAAAGTTATTGATTCAACCTACCTGGTTTTAATTGGAAACCTGGTAATGGGGAAGAGAAAATGTAAGCAACTTAACTTTTCATGTTCCTTAAGCTCTTTATATGCGATTGGTTTAAAATTTGTTTGGTAAGCTAGTAAGTGAAACAATTAAAAACAAGAACAAAAAATGTAATTACAGTATTTTTAATTAAGGTGAACACATTATTTCATTGTGTAAGCCATCCACAATATATTTGTGTACACTACTGTGACAAAAATACTTTTGAAACGGTAAGCTGATGGATGAAGGACGATTTTAATTTTATATTCTTAGATTTATATAGGGTGTAAAACTGAAAAGAATCCTTTTCGCTTTTGGGGACCACTTTATACATCTAATACGTGAAGGAAAAACTTTTTAACCCTTTTTAAGTATATAACGCGCCCGAAGGAGTGTGAGATTTGGCATTATTAAAGTTTAAATGGAGAAACTCCTTCTGCAGATAGCTGAAATTTATTAAAATATGATGTGTTACAATTACGTGTAATTAAATAAAATAAATCATACATTGCTTACCTTCAACCTGCAAATGTCAAACATATAAGAATTTTAAAATGTTGCCAACAAATAATTACTACTAACTTTGTGTGATATCAAATGTCCCTTTTTCAGTAGTCTTGTCAAAAAATCTTTTACCTTATATAATGATTTCTTATATTTACCCAAACACTACACATTAAATTAAACTAGCATTACGGATTTTACTGTAGCATCTGAAAGATTGGAAATTAAAAAGTTAAAATTAAAAGATCCGTAAAATTATCTTAATTTAATTTTTATTTCATATTTGAATATGATGTTTGTTTTAAAAGTGCTCCAAACGTCGGGAATATAAAATAAATATGCGATAAAATTCGTAAAAACTACTTTTACTTTTCAGCAGTCGCTCTTACGACCACTAACTAACGAGGTAGTCAGATTTTTTATTTATATTTATATTGAATCTGTATGCAGTAAAATCTGTAAAACGGCGTCTAATATTTTGTGTTGTTTTTAATTAATTAGTTAGTAAAACATTGATTAAGACTTTTTGAAAGAAGAGCGAGTACTGGATGAAATACGTTTTGATAAAATCTTAATTTAAGTACACTCCTTTTTACTTCCATTAATCAACTACTCCTTTTAAGCAGCATAAGAAGTGCTTTTACCTGCCTATTCAAGTACTATAAGATTTTATAAAGAAATCAGTTTTATCTTTATGTTAAAAGCAATCAATCGTTAGCAACATCAAAATGGAATCAATTCGTTGATTCCTAAAAGCTCAAATCTCCTTGCCGATTAATTAGATGAAAGTTGAAAGAAAAATAGTCTAATCGATCTTCAAATTCAATATATTTTGTATGATTCTTTTCTTAGATGTGATATATAAATAAAGACACTGTAAACCGGTCTTATCATAAAGTGTAAAATATGACACAAGCAATTAAGGTGTAGCTTAACTTTGAAAATAAATTGAATTAACGATAAAATAAATATATAAGATTTTTCGTAAAATTATTTGTGAAAAAAGTAAATGTTTCTTAAAACTTCTTTTATTTTTTTATGACTTATCAATTCCAGAAGAGCCAGCTCCAGATATCAAACAAAGTTATGCATGTATTCTACGATATTCGTGTAAAGTCAGTAATCAAATAATTTTTTTTTGAAATAGGAAAGGAAATTGAGAACTCTGTCTGTCTGTAAGAAGAAAAATATGGAAAGTTTTATTATTTTTTGGATAAGATATTGACCACTTATAATTGAAGGGTACTGGGTGATAAAAACCATTGTCAATTTGTTTCTGATGTTGAGTTAATAATGACGTCTAGAAGAAAATTCACTAGATGTCACTATTAACTCAACAACATGGACATGGATATGGAAATCAAAAATAGTTACCATTTATTCGTACATCCATGAAATAATCATCTATCTATTGTCATTATGTATCAATAATCACCTATTAAAAACTTTCTCCCTACCAATTCTATGATTTTACTTGCCCAGTCACTTATACTACCAATTATTTATTATGTTGATGTGTGATGCTAAGACCTGTTTCAACATCATCTTAATATCGCCTACTTAACAACTGTATCAGATACATTTATGGTCTTCGTAAATACGACCATGTATCATCTTTTCGTGCTCAGCTGAATTGGCTGCCTATCCGTCAGATATGTCAGAATACTCTGCATCCTTTTCACAAATCTGAACGATGCATGTGCTCCCGAGTATTTGAAATCCAAATTTCAATACCTGGGAGATTCTCATAATCGTTCTCTCCGTTCTTCGGCTAATCTTAAGTTGCTCATTCCCTTACACCATACTGATTATTTATCTCACTCTTTCGCCCTCACGGCCATCAGACTCTGGAACGACATCCCTTTTGACATTAAAAACGTTCCCAAAAAGTTTGTTTTTAAAAATCAAGTCCGTAAGCATGTGAAAAAATTGTTGCAAGTTTGAACTAACACAGCTCTTATTTTCATTTACTTAATTATGTATATTTCATATTCGTTCTGACAAAGATAAATTTTATATGTATTGTGTATATATGTACTGTATGCATTTATATGTGTGTATATATTTATATATGTAAATATATGCATATATATACAATATTTTATTTTATTTTAAATTGTGTAATGTTATAAATAGATGGGTGTGACTTAATTTAAAGTTTATTATAATATTTTTAGAGCATTACGATAAGAGCTTGTTTTTAAAAATGTTTCATTACAATTAATTTATTTTTTATTAATAGTATTCGTCGCAGACTTTTTTTTTAAATTGAAGAGTGACAAACGAGGACACATACCACTTAATTGTAAGTGTAACACTTTAATCCATAAACACCTAAATTTAGCATCAATTAAGAACCAAAAAATAAATACAGATGCGTTGTCACCTCTAAGACTTAATGGATTAAATGCCACATTACCAGGAAAAAGGATCTCCGTTTCTTTACACTCACTATATATATGATATAATATAGCCTTATACTGCTGCTTACTATTTTCTATTCTATTTTTAGACTATCAGCAACGCGATATTGCCACTCAACGTTATTTTGTAGAGTTTAATCTCGGCATAAGAGGTACTACCTAGCACACTTCCTAAATCCAATACCTAGTAGAATTTACTTTCTTAGAACATAGAAGATTTATTTTCTTCCACATTAAATATTTTACGGATATTTATACGTGCTGTACAGTAGCGGCGTATTAGAGTCCAATACTCCATATCATCCCGTGGTTGTCGTTAAAATCTACAAAAGTAAACTGACACAAGAGATGAGCAGCAGAATCTTGCTGATAATAATTCAATGGTAATAAAACTGCGGTTGAATAAAACTAATTTTACGGACTTTTTCGCATTTAATTAACTTATATAATGAGTTAATTAAAGGCGAAAATATAAATAATGTGTAGTGTTCGCGTAAATATAAGAAATTATTAAAACTGCGGTTGTCCATCTATTATAAATTGTGCGTATCGTTTGTTTTAATAAAACTTTTTTCGAACAGTGGTAGAGCCCCACAGCAGCTTTTGCTGTCGGACGGATGAGCCGGCTCGAAACGGGGTGGTACCATAACCTCACAGAGTACCAGCGTGAAGTAGAAGTTTACTTCTGCGTTTGACCTGGTAAGGGCAGGTGGCCGGAGGCACAATCCCCCCCCCCAGTCCTCAACATGCCAGCACCACTAGACGACTAAGCCGGCCTCGTTCTTTCTAACCAAGACACAGGTGTTCTCTCCGGCTGATACCTCGCCGGGGTTCAAATTAGAGCACTTGGACCTGTCCATGCAGAGGTCCCATCCGCAGAGATCATGATTCTCCACGCTGAATGGCTTGGTTTAACCGATCATCTGGGTAGATCTGTTTATGACTTTGCTTTGGCATATGGTCTGACACAACTAGGTACTTTGCCTACGTGGATCCAAGATGTGGAGAATAATGTACATACCTTACTGAACCTTCTGCTGGCATCTCATCCGGACGGATATTAGGTATCCATCGATGCCCTTCGGACCATTGTCTGATCCGGAGTATGGTGCCACACACGCTCCCATCACGGTTGCGTTCTGTAAGTGGCTCCGAGTTTAGCACTAAAGGTCGGCTGATTGGGACAGGATGCGGTCTTTTATTGCACCCTACTTAAGTGAATACTGTGGCCCATAGACTTCTACATTTATCTTCGATTGAACAAAATGCTGTTGCGTTGTCATCCCTGAAGTCTTGGATGGAATGCCTGGTTTCCACTAAAAGGGGTAGAGAACAAGCGAACCCCTTTTATTGGCAAGTAGGGTTGTCTACACTCACTATATGAAACACAGCAGAATCAAGCTGTTATTTTACGCTGGTATTCTCTAAGAGCATGCGCACCTTCCGCGGTCAAGCCGACCCATTCGTGCTACAACCATTATGTAGCTTACAGCTTACACGTATTTGTTTAACTTGACTTTAATTTACACATTTTCAACGACTTCAACGTTATTTACAGCAATAACTTGTACCAATTTTTTGTAAGCAATTATAATTTCTCTAAAATTAGTCACATCCCACAATAATTGCATTATTTGTTTTTCGCTATACAGTGCTTCCCATCCTCACCAACTTGGACTGGATTTAGCTTCCCATCGCCAGAAACATTAAAGTGCCATATTATATTCTGTTCAACTCCGGAACTCTATTGTAAAATACGGAGTAAAGACTTATTTTGGTGTTAAGTAGCAGGCCCTATACTTAAGAAATGCATGGGGACCATATTGAATGTAATTTTAACATCCTTGTTGTCAACGCCATTACTGTAAAAATCGATTTAAGAGAAAAGGCGACTGATATGACTGAACACAGATATGCAATTCTTGCTCAATTTAAGGTGTAGATACCCAGTTTTGCATAATAGGTAATTAATTACTGCGAAACGGTTTTACGCAGAATTTATTTAAAAAATGGCTTTGTTTACAGGTTTGTCTAATTTTTGAATACGCTAGTAAAATAAACTGTTCAAAATATAATATCCAAGTTATATTTCATGACCAAGCCCCTTATAATGGACCGTAATGCAATGTCGTTTTTGAAAAATTTTCTTTTTATCAGTCGAAAAAGTTTAAATGGTAATATTTATTAAAATTTATAATTTTAGTTTTTGACGTCAGCATGTTATATCACAAACCTTGTTAAGATTATTTTTACTTGAGGTAACACTAAATAATCTGTAGAATAGAACGACTCTGTAACATTTTTAATATACGTATTCTTAATTTTCTATATACGTTTATTCTTACCTCTTCCCAATCTAAGACATATTGTCTTATACAAAAGTTAGAGTTAAGAGTTATTATTAATGATTAACGTAGGTTTTACAATAAACATGGTATAAATAACTCTTAGCTAAAAAATAAATACTTTTCTTTTCACGTTCTAGACAAAATTCGAGGCTAACAATGTGTTTTGAATATAATTCGTCAATTCTGTTGTAATCAATATCAAATATTCAATATCAAAGTAAATAATTTAAAATTAAAAATTTTGTACAACCGACTTCAATATAAATTATTATGACTAACTTAAAAACTATTGGTTAGACCTTAATCAAATTTATATGGTACCACAGGTGAAGCGTCAGTTTTCAAACAGAAAAGGTTTATCCAGAAAGAAGTTATGGTATGGAGGTATGAAAGTAAGACACATAAAAAACATCGTCGAATTGAGTACCTTCTCCTGTTTAAAATCGGTAGAAAAGTGATTAATAAGAGAATGAGTCTTGCTAAAATTGTATTTGTTATAAATATGTAATAATCATGATTTAATATAATACTATTTAAGTCTCAACAAATTATATTATAGTGTTCTTTTTTCTTATATTCTATATTAATATTAGGAGAGTATTCACATTTATACAAGCTTACCTTAAATAACATCATTTTCAATCAGTTTCTACAATACATTCATTATATTATGACTGTCTTATGAGAGGGTTCTGACCTCGTCTTTGATCAGAATTATTCTTACAATGAATTTCAAGACGAATCTTGTTATTACAAGCGTAAGCCTTCTATTATATCCGTATTATTAAATTCACGTTGTAAATTTACAACCGTGTATTTTTATATTATAACTGTATTCATAAGGACTCATTACACACTGTATTCATTATAACTGTATTCATTCCGGAGGGGCGAAAAGTGGATTGCGGAAGCCCGTCTGGCTACATTGAACGTATGTGGAGGAATGAATGATAAGATGGATGAAGTATGCGATATGATGTATGATAGAGGAATAGACGTGTTATGTGTGAATGAGACGAAACGGAAGGGAAAGGATGCCACTACACATGGCATGTATACCGCGTACTGGTCTGGTGTAGACGAGACCGAGCGGGCATGCCAGGGAGTCGGTATCATCCTTTCAGAAAGAATGGGTCATTGTGTAAAAGAGTATGAATGTGTAAGCCCGAGACTGCTATGGATACGAATGAAAGTGGGCTTAAAGAAGTTGTTTGTTTTAGGGGTCTACGCCCCAGACATGTCTAAGCCCACTTATATCCGAGAGCAGTTTTGGGAGTTGGTAAGGATGGTGCTAATGAAATGCAAGGTTAATGAAAATATTGTGATATTAGGCGATTTTAATGGAAGGGTTGGGGTGAGGAGGCTTGGTTATGAAAGGATATTGGGAACGTTTGGTGATGAAAGTATAAATGAGAATGGTGAAAGCCTTCTCGCCGTATGCGTGGAAAAGAATCTTGTTGTGACGAACACTTTCTTTCGTCATAAGAAGATTCACACGTATACATGGGAAAGAGGTGATGATAGAAGTATGATAGATTTCATAATTGTTGATGAAAGAATGAGGAGCGCGGTGGTAGATACAAGGGTTTACCGGGGCTCTAACGTAGGGACGGATCATTACTTGGTCTTATGCCGAATTAATGGTCTTTTCAGACGTTGGAGGCATCGGACATCTGTGTCTACCACAGCGTTACAGCGTATAAAAACAGAGAGGCTACAAGATGAAGGTGTGAAAGAGAAGTTCAAATGTAGATTGAGAGAAAATATAAGTGGTATGGCTGAATTGTGTATGAATGATTTAGACTTGGAGACTGTGTGGTATAATGTCAAGAAAGGTTTAGTGGATGCAGCTACCGAAGTATGTGGTGTAAGCAAGAGAACGAATGAAAGGAAAAATAACACGTTATGGTGGGATGATGAGGTACGGATGGAAGTTGAAGCAAAGAAGAAAGCATGGCTAGATTTACTAGCAACCAAGGCTAGTAATTCTAGCAGTATGAATGATGATATTGAAAGGAAAAAGGCGGTTTTTAGACACCTAAATAAGAGAGTAAAAGAAGTAGTTGAAAGGAAAAAGCAAGAAAGAACGGATAAGAATGATAGAAGAATATCGGATAACTTCCAGGAAAACATTAAAATGTTCTGGAAACTCGTAAGAACTACCAGGGGACACTCACAACAGCCTAGAATGAATGCTATACGAGACCAGAATGGCTGTATTCTGAATGACGAAGTTTTGAGTTTAAGGAGATGGAAGGAATACTTTGAAAGCGTGTTTATGAGTGATGAGACGTTTGAATTAAATGAAATAGAAATTCCGAAAGAAGAGGAAATAGATAGAGATATAAGTATAGATGAAATAATGAAAGCAATGAAAAGTATGAAAGTAGGTAAGGCAGCTGGTTATGATAGAGTATCTCTCGAAATGCTAAGGGCTGGAGAAGGAGTGGTGGCAGACCTGCTGTACACCTTGTTTAATTTATGTTGGGAACTTAAGCGGGTACCGGGAGACTGGTGCAAAGCCGTGATAGTCCCAATATATAAGGGAAAAGGATCACAGCAGGACTGTAAAAACTACCGTGGTATCAGCCTTCTTAGCATTGTGGGAAAACTGTATGCTAAGGTACTAATTGAAAGAGTTATGAAAGAAACTGACGGAAAAATTTGGGATGTGCAAGCGGGATTTAGAAAGGGAATGGGATGTACGGATCAGGTCTTTTCCATGCGCATGATCGCCGAGAAGTTTTTGGCCAAAAACCAAAAAGTTTTTTGTGCGTTCATGGACTTGGAGAAGGCTTATGACAGAGTGGACAGGGATGTGTTATGGCAAACACTGAACTCATTTGGGTTGAGCGCTGGTCTGATACAGGCATTGAAGTCTCTATATAGGGACTCTAGTGCTTGTGTCAGGATCAACGGGGCCTACTCGGACTGGTTTGACATCCATAAAGGTGTCAGACAGGGCTGTGTGGCTTCCCCGTGGTTGTTCAACCTATTTATGGACAGTTGTTTGGAAAATTTGAAAGTAGAAGAATGCGGGTTAAGAATGGGTGAGTTAACCGTCAAATGCCTTTTGTACGCCGATGATCAAGTCATACTTGCGTCGTCGGCAGCCGAGTTGCAAATGATGGTTACATTAATGAACAGGACATTAAAAGAAAAGGGAATGAAAGTGAACGCAAGTAAGACGAAAGTTATGGTTTTTGAAAGAGAAGAAAGTAAAACGATATGTGAAATAAGAATAGAAGGGGAGTTGGTAGAGCAAGTAGATGAGTTTGTATATTTGGGATGTGTGTTTAGCAGGGATGGTAGATATGATAAGGATATAGAACGACGAGTGAATGCAGGAAATAGAGTGAATGGGGCTCTACACTCTATTGTGAAAAGTCAGAATGTGTCCAAAAAGGCACGTATGGCAATTCACAATGCTGTGTTAGTACCTACTTTAATGTATGGTAGTGAAAGTTGGGTGTGGCAGAAGAAGCATGAGAGTAGAATAAATGCTGTAGAAATGCGGTCATTAAGGAGTATGTTAGGGATGAAGCTGAATGACAGAGTGAGAAATTGTTTAATAAGAGAAGAGTGTGGTTTGCAAGATGATGTTGTGACCAGGATTAAGAAAGGAATGCTTCGGTGGTTTGGCCATGTAGAAAGAATGAATGAGGAAAGAGTGACAAAGCAAATTTATGTTGCAGAGGTGAACGGCATAGTCGGGAAGGGTCGCCCTAGGCGAAAGTTTATCGACCAAATTGGCGATATATTAAAAATGGGCCAAATCAAGAGTACCTTTAACCGACGAGCGTGTATGCGTAGGTATATGGATGTGGAGGAAGCGAGAGAGGTGTGTCAGGATCGTGCCAAATGGAAGTCCATAATCTCTGCCTACCCCTCTGGGTGACAGGCGTGAGTGTTTATGTTTATGTTTATGTATTCATAACTTCATTCATTTCAAAGGAGACGGAGACGTCTCCATACATTCTTGGGCCCAAGTGTTAACAAGATGAAAGTAGAACCATTTGAAAGCGTATATATAAACAATTCATAGCTGAAAATCTGGCAAGATTAGTCAATCTAGGAGCTGAGTTATTTTAGAATTAGTAAAAGTGAGATTATCTATTACCTACACTGTAACAGGTGATTTTTCTCTGTTATTACACTGTAACAAGCTATTTTTCATAATAATTACTTAAAGATATAAAATCTAAAAATCACCAAAAAAAGCTGTGGTTAATAATGAAACGATTAACGAAAGTTAAAACAACAACAATTTAGTGAAGTGAATATTAGGGATATCGATCTGAGATCGATTACTTGAAATGTTATTGTAATTGTTAATTATTGTTAGAATTTTGATATTTTGTATTTTTTATTATTATTTTGTAGATATGTACGCAATTTTTTGTAACTCCCTAGTTAATAATACAGAAAAATAATCGAAAATAGATATTAAAATGCTCAATTTAATCGAGAAACGATTATATTGCGCTCGTTTCATATCGAATCGAAAATCTGTCTTTTTCCTTTAAGTAGATAGTTTAAACTTTGAACTTTCAAGTCAAGTTTCAAAATGAGAAGTCCTCTATTGGAAGATAACGTTCAGAAACGAGAATTTCACTAGTGGATTCTTTATGGTAAGCGATTTATTGCCATAAACAATACACTACAATCGATTTTTTAAATTATTTCTTATTTTAGTGTTTTTTAAAATCTAAATTGTAAAAAGAACTATTTTTTGTATTTTAATTTACAAAAAATATGGCCAATTTTTCTTCACTTCAGGCCCAAATATCCCATTCTCCTTTGTTCTGTTATTAGGATTGCTAGAACAAAAAAGCGGGCAAATAAAGGCACCGGTTAACTAAAAATAATTTACTTATTACAATTTAAGGTATACCTCCAGGCGCTGCCAGTGATTAATTATGGATCTGGGACGCAGTCCTTCACTGCTGGCCGTATGAGGAAGCTCAAGATCGCTCAGCGAGCTATGGAGAGGGGTATGTTTGGGGGTTTCTCTGCATGATAAACTTAGAAATGAGAATATCTGCAGTAGAACCGGCGTAACCAACATAGCCTAAAGGATTAGTAAGCTGAAGTGGCAATGGGCCGACCATATAGCTCGAAGAACCGCCTCTCGATGGGGAATAAAGGTTCCCGAGTAGCAGTCTCATATCAGTAGGCAAAGTGTAGGGCAACCTCCAACTAGATGGAGTGACAAACTGGTAAGACATGCAGGAAGTCGATGGGGTGCGAAGTCAGAAGTCCTCCACGTGTGCCTGGTAGTTGCGGGTCCCTCTCGATACGTCTGGAGGGAAGAGCAGATACTGGGCCGGTGCACCCTGGGCGCGGCAGTAATCTTCCTCGAGAAATGAGAAGAAATTCTTACTCCTTTGGGAATGGTACTGCCGCGGCTAATTATTCTGACATGGGTGGGGGGGGTCCGTCCCGGACCAACGGTGCGTTCCACTGCGTGACCCTCTGATCAGCAGAGGGCATAGCAGAGGAGTGAGGGCGGGCTCGGTGTGCACTTATCCTGCCTCCGGGCAGACAGTGAAGGACTCATCCTTTGCTGTCACCGCCGGTCTCGTAATCCCAGTATCGAAGTGTCGTGGATCACGTCTCGCGGCTGTGATAGGGACCGAGGGTCTTGGCTTAACCGCCCGGACCGCGAGGGAGAAAACCTCTATAAAAAGTTACCCCGAATCTCAAGCGGCGACGCACCGCGAGGGGATGGATGGCTGACGGGGTTCTATGAACAAATCAGTCGTTATTGCGCTCCTCGCCAGGGTACCTGCAGACCCCCTAGCGAGTAATAAATCCTCTAAATCTGCTTACCTTGGTAAGGCGTCTCTGCCAATGTGGACCTTTAATTCCCCCATACTGGTGGGTACAAAAAATGGAAAACCAGGACAAACAAAAAATAAAACCAAAACCGCCGGCAACGGCAACGTAGGGGAGAGGAGGAACGATGCGGGGACAGAGTCCGACGCCGCATTGAGCAGCGAGGGAGGCTCAGAGAGCTCCCGACAAGTGGAGCCTGGGACCGTGGAGACTAGCAAGTTCTTCCGCAAACGGTCCAGGCGGGATGGCGACCAGGGGTCGGCATCCGGTGAAGAGGTTTCGGCCCGGGAAATCCCCACCAACAGGCGGGGCGGGCTGAGAGGCAAAGGAAGGGAGCTCTCTGCCAATCAGAGGGCCGAACGAGCGGCAAAGCTTGCCGAGGAGGGGCGCCACCCGATACGGCTCGGGAATCAGGCGAAGAAACAGATGCGACTGGCGGCTCCGAGGTGGAGCGTAAGGCCAGATTCGTAAAGGAGGTGGAGGCCGCGATCAAGGTCGTGGCCAACAAGCAAAAGTCCTCCTCGAAACTCAAGGCCATTCCCGCGGCCTCCGCCTCCATCATGGCGGCTGCGGAGGCCAACTTTGCTGGGGCCGGGCCTAATGCGGACGAGGTGGCGAAGCTGCGGGCGGACGTGGCCCGCCTGACGTCCGCCATGGAGACTCTCCAGAAGGAGAATGAGAAGCTCCGCGCAGACCTGGCCAGTCTACATGAGCCTGCCTCTCGCGCGGCGCCCCAGACGCAGCGCCCAAGCCAGCCCGTGCCGGTGGAGAACCAGGTTCTGAACCTGGTCCGGCAGGGGCTGGCTGCCTTCCAGCACCGGTTCTCCGTGCTGGAGGGCATCGTCCTGCGCCCTCCCCCTAGGGGCAAACAAGACGGTGGCGAGGCTGGCAACGGTTACTTACGCGACGGCCACGGCTGCCGCATCCAGGCCGGGGCCGTCCAGCCAGCCCTCGGGTGGGGCTGCAGTTGCCCCTCCCCCCCCCTGAAAAGCCGGCTCCGGCAAAACCAATACCGGCTGAACCGGCTCCGGTTAAGCCGGCGACGGGAAAGAGAGGCAAGGCGAAGGCGAAAAAGGGCAAGGCGGCAGCACAGGTGATGGCTGCGCCAGCCCCAGTGCCTGCGGCGAACGGGCCAGCGCCAGCGGCAAGCTAGCTGCCGCCGCCGCCACCGCCCCCCCAGCTCCCTACACCTCCCGCGGCAGAAGCCGGTTGGCAGGGGGTCGGGGACAAACAGAAGGGGAAGAAGGCACCAAAAAGGCCAAAGAGCAGGAGCGGCAGCACCAGTTCAGGGCGTGCAAGATCGCTGCTAGCCTCCGCGCCCCGAAGACCGCAGCTGTAGTGATAACACTACAGCTGGACGCGGAAAAGAAGGGCGTTACCTACCGCGATCTGCTCGCGAAGGCGAAAGAGGCGGTGGATCTCGGGGAGCTCGGGATCACTGGGGGCCTCCGGCTCAAAGTCACTCAGACGGGGGCTCGTATGCTGGAGATCCCCGGGGAATCCAGTGGCGCGACTGCGGACGCTCTGGCTGCGAAGCTCAGAGCGTCCCTGAACGCGGACGAGGCCCGAGTGTCCAGGCCCGTCAGGTGCGCAGACCTGCGCATCATGGGTCTGGACGACTCGGTATAGGAGGAGGAGTTGGTGGCCGCCGTCGCCAGGTCCGGGGGGTGCACTACTGACCAAGTCAGGTCAGGCGCCATACGCCCGGACCAACAGGGTATGCATGCCGCCACGGTGTGCTGCCCTGTTACGGCGGCCAAAACCATAGTGGAGGGCCGAAGGCTTCTCGTGGGCTGGGTCTCAGCGCAGGTTAAGCTGCTGGAGCCCAGACCTCTAAGGTGCTACCGCTGTCTCGTGGGGCATCACGTATCAGTGAAATGCGCCTCGGAGGTTGACCGCAGTGGCCTCTGCTTCCGCTGCTGTCAGCCCGGACACATATCGGCGACCTGCTGCGCCACGCCGCACTGTGATGCATTTGCGGCGACCGGCAAGCCAGCCGATCACTGGGCCGTGTCAACCGCCAAGGCCAAGGCCGCGGGTAGGGGAGGGCCCTACTCCGCCGCCACCGCATCTATGGCCACCACCGCAGCTGCAACTGCCGCCGCCGCCGCTGTCACTGTCACCGCCGCCGCCGCCGCGACACCGACGCCTGCAGAGGAGCGCCTCGTGGAGGAAGCTGAAATGGAATGCCTATAACGGCCCCATTAAGCTTCCTCCCGGCGAATATCAACCACTGCGCCTGCGCTCAGGATCTGTTGCTCCAGAGCATGGCGCAGTGGTCGATTAACATCGCTGTGGTCGCTGAGCCGTATTTTGTCTGGCCTAGGAAGGACTGGGTGGCGGACCTTAACGGCTCAGTGGCCATCATTTCTTCGGCCGCCGCCAATACCCCGACCATTGAAGGTGTCAGGAGGGGTCAGGGGTGCGTAGCAGCACGGTTCGGGGAGTTCGTCGTTGTGGGGGTGTACTTCTCCCCGAACCGATCTCTCGCCGAGCTCCACAACTCTCTTGCAGAGCTGAGAGCAGTCGTCGTCGGAAGCTATCCCCTCCCCGTGCTTGTCCTCGGGGACTTCAATGCCAAGAACTTGGCTTAGGGTTCTCGTCGTAAGGATGTGCGGGGTGGGATGGTGGAAGACTGGGCTCTGGAGACAGGCCTGGTCGTCCTAAATCGGGGTTCTGTCCCCACGTGTGTGCGGATGCGGGGCGAGTCGGTGGTGGACATTTCGTTCACTAGCCCCGCTCTGTCGCCGCGTGCCATTGACTGGCGAGTCATGGAGTGGGTGGAGACCCACTCCGACCACCGGTACATCCAGTTTGACGTCTCCATCCAGCCCTCGAGCGCGCCAGTCTAACAGGCCCCGAGTGGTCCGCGTTGGGCGCTGAAGCAGCTGGACCGGGAGCTCCTCCTGGAAACCTCGATCGTGCAGGCCTGGGTGTCATCACCGGATAGGCCTGCCGACGTCAATGATGAGGCAGGGTGATTCCAGGAGGCCATGTCCGAGATATGTGACGTGGCAATGCCCCGCGTCCGGCCAGGAAGTGCCCGGCGTCAGGTGTATTGGTGGTCGCGTGAGCTGACGTCTCTGCGCGAGGCGTGTGTCGCCGCGCGGCACCTGTACGCCAGGCATCGCAGGCTCCGCATTCGTCCACCGAATGCGGCAGCCATTGAGGCGGAGCTGTACGAGGGATACAGAGCGGCGAAGACCGCCCTCCGGGAGGCTGTCATGCGGGCCCGGGATCGGGCCCGTGAGGAGATGCTGGAGACTCTCGACAGAGATCCGTGGGGGCGCCCTTACAAGATGGTGCGGGATAAACTCCGCACCTGGGTCCCCCCGCTGACGCAGAGTCTCCGGCCTCAGCTCGTGGAGGACGTGGTGAGCGCTCTGTTTCCTGCGCGAGGGGAACATCCGCCCCCGCCTATGGCTCCGCCACCTGCGGTGCCGGAAGCGGACCACCAGGACGACGACGACGGCATCCCGGAAGGGACCGGGGTAGACCTGAGAGTGGCGGTACGTAGGCTCAAGGCCAGGAATACCGCCCCAGGACCCGATGGCTTGCCTGGCAAAGCCTGGGTCCTGGCCTCGGAGGCTCTGGGGCCCCGACTGGAGGGGCTCCTAAGCGCATGCTTGGAGAGAGGCCAATTCCCGCTTCGTTGGAAGACGGGGAAGCTGGTCCTCATTCGGAAGCTGGGGCGCCCTGCGGACTCTCCGTCCGCATACCGGCCCGTGGTGCTGCTCGACGAGGTGGGCAAGCTCTTTGAAAGAGTCATTGCAAACCGCCTCGCCGAGCACCTTGCGGGGACGGGGCCGGATCTTGCGGAACACCAGTTTGGTTTCCGCAAGAGGCGCTCTACGGTGGACGCCATCATGCGCGTGTGAGCCCTCACGACGGGGGATGCAGTGGCCAGGGGGGGGGGTTGTTTTGGCGGTGTCTCTCGACATCGCCAACGCCTTCAACTCCATGCCCTGGAGCTGCATTAGGGAGGCACTCCGGAGTATCACTGGGTGCCGACCTACCTCCGTCGTATAGTCGGGGACTATCTGACGGATAGGGCCGTCATCTACCCCGGTCGCAACGGTGAGTGGCACCGGCGAGAGATGTCGTGCGGTGTCCCACAGGGTTCGGTTCTGGGGCCGCCCCTATGGAACATCGGTTACGCATGGGTGCTGCGCGTCGACCTCCCTACCGGCGTGTCGTCAGCGTAGCAAACTACGCTGACGACACGCTGGTACTGGCACAGGGGGGGTCGTACGAGGCGGCGGCGGAAACTATGACACGCGGGGTTGCGATAGTCGTTGAGAGGATCCGGCAGCTAGGTCTTGAGGTGGCTCTGCACAAGTCTGAGGCCATGCACTTTCATGGTCCTCGGAACAGGCCACCACCGGGATCCTCAGCGATTGTAGGAGGGGTATCCATCGGCGTCGAGTCGACGTTACGTTACCTAGGACTCGTCCTCGACGGCCGATGGAACTTCGTTGAGCACTTCCGACGTTTGGCTCCCAAACTGGAACGGACCGGGGCTGCCTTCAGGCGGCTCCTGCCGAACCTGGGGGGGGCCAAACGCCTCCTGCCGGAGGCTCTACGCGGGGATTGTGCGGTCCATGGCCCTTTACGGGGCCCCGGTGTGGGCGCGTGGTTTGGCGCGGCTTGCCGTCCACCACCTGAACGCGCCCCAAACGGTGGTCGCCGTGAGAATGGTTCGCGGCTACCGCACGATCTCCCGCGAGGCAGCGTGCCTCCTTGCCGGATTGCCGCCATGGGATCTGGAGGCGATAGTCCTCGCGCGCCTGCACGAATGGCGCGCGGAGACACTATGCCGGGGGGAAACCCCGCTGCCGCGGCAAGTTGTCGTGCAGCGGACAGACTTCCGGCATGATCTCATGGCGACATGGAGAGAGCGACTGTCGCAAACCCGTGCTGGGCACGCCACTATAGCGGCGATAAGACCCCTCTTTGAGGAGTGGCTTGAGAGACGCCACGGCGTCCTCACCTTCCGCCTGACGCAGGTCCTCACCGGACACGGTGTGTTCGGGAGGTTCCTGCACCGAATCGGGCGGGAGGAAACGCCCGGGTGCTCCCACTGCGAGGATCGACCGGAGGACACGGTGGAGCACACCGTGGAGGTGTGCCCTGCCTGGGTGGAGCACCGCCGTGTCCTCGTAGCGGCGATAGGCGACGGCGACCTCTCGCGTCCGGCCCTGGTCGAAGCCATGGTCCGGAGCGAGACGTAATGGGATGCCGTCACTACCTTTTGCGAAGCATTGATGCTAGCGAAGGAGGTGGCGGAGCGGGAGAAGGAGAGAGCAGCAGCTTTCCTTCCCGGCCGCCGCGGGAGACGCCCCGGGCGTCGGGGGCTACGTCGTGGCCCCCGGCCACCGTAGGCGCGGGCCTGTGGACGGCGAGCAATGGGTAGCTCACCGTCCGTCCGTCTAACGACGACAGGCCGTGCCGACGGCGCGTTTTGTGCCACGCGCGCCTCAAAGAGCTGTCAGCAGCGTGAAGGGGCCCGCAAGGGCCGACGCCTGCCGGGGCTGCGGGCTGTTCGAAAGAGACACCGCGGCACCGGAACGTAAGGGCACTGAAGGAACACGGATGGTTTTTAGTCAGTAAAAGTCTGACACTCCCTTCCGCTCCACCCAGAGCGAAAGGCGTCGAAAAATGTACAGTTTGCATTATTTAATTATATGATATTTTAATTAAATAACTTTTTTAGGTATCCGGGGCTAATTAAGTAGATAAACTTGAAACGACTTGGAGCAGAAATGAGCCGTCTCCACACACGTGTATTTTTATGTTATATAAATATGTATTCATAATGCTTTTATTTTGTTCTATAATTTGGATTGTTAAAACAAAAATAAACTGAACTTATAAGTAAACGCAATTTATTTATTACAACTTAAGGTCTCAAATTTTCAAGTTTGTTTAAGTTTTGTCGTGAAGCGACTATTAAAAATTATTTAAATTAAACGCAAATTTTTTGTAAATGGTCAAGAGGAAAGAGTATTTATGTAGAATTATCGAAATAGAAACAATAGACCGGTAGCAAATTTGAATATAATTGTCATAGCGACCAAATAAACAACGATGTCAAAACATGTCAAATTTTGGTTTTAGGCTTGTAATAGAAAAACGGCAAGATTAAAGTGAAAATGAGATATAATTGATATAGGAAAAAAGGTAGCGCAACTGCACGCACAAAGCCCGAAATTGCAGAGTTACGGAAAACTAAATAAAAGATCGAAAAAAGGTAGACTCCATTGACACCAATTTAAAAGTGCTGATAATGTGAAAATACGAAGTAGAAATGATTCGTTATTGTGTTCTTATGGTTTAAAATCGTTACAGGATCCTATGGAAATAAAGGTGATGTAAAATATCCAGTTTTGAGGTGAATGCAGAAAATCGAAAAAGAATGGAAAAATGAATTTAAAATAATGTAAAATGATAAGTAAGTAGCATAACACTACATTTTCCCCCCGACCCTGGAAAATTTTTGACTTAGCAAAAATTTTGATATATACATTCTAAAATAAACCATAAAAACACAGCTTTGCAGAAACAGACATCACCAGGCAAAATCAGATATACTATCTCTTACATTCATCATCTGCATTCAGGTAAGGGTGGAGTTCACACTCAATGACTACCACTCTAAAAATGTGTTTTCGAAAGGACATTCAGGCTTATTTAAGGAGTTGTCATCCGCTCCTGCGTGGAAAAAAAATTATTAAGGGAGTAGTCAACCGCTCCCAAGTGAAGATAAAGATAAAGAAATATCTTAAGTAAGCTTTAGTCGCTATGACTTAAGTAAAAATTAAGAACGGCCAGAGCGGTAGGGCTCAAAGCCAGAGATCAGCAACATCACTAGCGAGATGTGTCTGAAATAATAATAAAAAGTGAAGATTAACCAACCAAACAAACAAACAAATTAAAAGAAATAAAAATAATAAGGTGAAAATGATGGTGAGAATGAAAATGAAGTTTGAGAAACAAGAGGGGGTTCCATGACAGTCGGGTCAACAGGAGGGTCAAGTGATGGAGAGTCATTTTCAGTTGAAGGTGGAGTCAAGGATTCGAATTGTTTAGTAATAGCGTCAAATTTGTAAAGTTAAGTTTAAGAAATAAAAATTTAATTAAAAAATTATACCTCTTTAAGTTATCTAGAATAAAAATATTAAAGTGATGAATGTAAGTGAAGTGTTAAATGTAGGTCTAAATATAATCCAGATAAGTTGAAACACTAGATGAAGTGTTGTTTTAGAATTTGGAAGGTTATCTAGAATAAAAATATTAAAGTGTTGAATGTAAGTGAAGTGCTAAATGTAGGTCTAAATATAATCCAGATAAGTTGAAACACTAGATGAAGTGTTGTTTTAGAATTTGGAAGGTATGAAAAGGATGGATAAATAAAGAGTTAAGAACGAAAGAGAAAGCAATTAAATCAAAAGGGAATGGACAAAGCGCAGTAAAGGTGAAGAAAAGAGAAAGAGAACTTTTACGTTGGGCGCCAAAATGTCGTGAAGCGACTATTAAAAATTATTTAAATTAAACGCAAATTTTTTGTAAATGGTCAAGAGAAAAGAGTATTTATATAGAATTATCGAAATAGAAAGAACAGACCGGTAGCAAATTTGAATATAATTGTCATAGCGACCAAATAAACAACGATGTCAAAACATGTCAAATTTTGGTTTTAGGCTTGTAATAGAAAAACGGCAAGATTTTAGTGAAAAATGAAATATTATTGATATAGGAAAAAAGGTAGCGCAACTGCACGCACAAAGCCCGAAATTGCAGAGTTACGGAAAACTAAATAAAAGATCGAAAAAAGGTAGACTCCATTGGCACCAATTTAAAAGTGCTGATATTGTGAAAATACGAAGTAGAAATGATTTGTTATTGTGTTCTTATGGTTTAAAATCGTTACAGGATCCTATGGAAATAAAGGTGATGTAAAATATCCAGTTTTGAGGTGAATGCAGAAAATCGAAACAGAATGGAAAAATGAATTTAAAATAATGTAAAATGATAAGTAAGTAGCATAACAGTACAGTTTATCATAATTATTATATGAAAAATCATGTAATATTTTATGTGAACCGCGCGACCGTACGATAACGAAAAAAAGAATAGATATTTTTTTTTAAATTCGACGTATAAATTAACCGGTTCTTTGTGGCACCGATTTTCAACAACTTTTAGCTGTGGCGGCGAACAAATATTTCATTACACGCCTGGCGTGTCAAGCGCCACAGAAGTTGATGACACGCCATTTGTGCCATAAGTCATGTGTAAAAATAAGTTTATTTTTTATGCTTTTTTCACTTGTTTAGATCCAATTACGTTTATTTGACATCAAACATCTGTTACAAACGGAAGGATACTTGTCTTTAGGGGGTAACTACGTGTTTTTCTACGTGTTTTCTTTGAAATTGAGAGTCCCATCCGCAGAGATCGTGATCCTTGGCGATTTTAACGCCCACCATGCCGAATGGCTCGGTTCACGTTTAACCGATCATGCGGGGAGATCTGTTTATGACTTTGCCTTGGCATATGGTCTGACACAACTGGTTACTTCGCCTACGCGGATTCCAGATGTGGAGGATCATACACCTTCCCTGTTGGACCTTCTGCTGACCTCTCATCCGGACGGATATCAGGTTTCTGTCGATGCCCCTCTCGGCTCTTCGGACCATTGTCTGATCCGGAGTGTGGTGCCACTCACGCTTCCTTCGCGGTTGCGTTCTGAAGGTTGCCGCCGTGTTTGGCATTACAGGTCGGCGGATTGGAACGGAATGCGGTCTTTCTTTGCATCCTACCCATTGGGGCTGGTTTGCTTCTCGCCGGATGATCCCAGCGCTGTTGCTGACTCTGTCACTGATGTGGTGCTACAGGGAATGGAACTATTTATTCCATCATCTGTGGTACCCATCGGAAGCAGATCTCAGCCTTGGTTTGGACGCTCCTGTAAGACTGCATTACGCAGTAAGCAGGAGTGTTATCAAGCCTGGGCTGCAGCTTCGGCGACTCGGGATGTAAACACCAGCACACTTAAAAAGAAGTATAACTCTGCCTCCAGGTCCTTCAAAAGAGTTAGTGCCAAGGCAAAGTCAGAGCACATAGGCAGAATTGGCGAGAAACTAGTTCGCCTTCCTTCGGGAACCCGTGCATTCTGGTCTCTCGCCAAGGCTGTCCCAGGGAATTTCTGTAAGCCATCACTACCATCTCTGCACAGGGAGGACGACTCATTGGCCCAAGACGCAAAAGACAAAGCTGACCTTTTAGGCTCCCTTTTTGCGTCCAACTCGACTCTTGATGACGGGGGGAAAACACCGCCGACCATCCCGCGGTGTGAGTGCTCCATGCCGGATGTGCTGTTCTCACAGCGCTTGGTTCGCAAAGCACTGCTCTCCCTGGACATCCAGAAGTCGAGTGGGCCTGACGGAATCCCCCCAATTGTGCTGAGGACGTGTGCTCTGGAGTTGGCACCGGTCCTAACGCGTCTTTTCCGGTACTCTTACTCCCAAGGCGTAGTCCCGAATTCATGGAAGACAGCTTTTGTCCACCCGATCCCTAAAAAAGGCGACCGCTCAGACCCATCCAACTATAGGCCTATCGCGATCACCTCCTTGTTCTCCAAAATAATGGAATCCATTATTAACTGCCAGCTCATCCGGTACCTCGAGGATCACCAGCTGATTAGTGACCGCCAATACGGTTTTCGTCGGGGTCGATCAGCTGGTGATCTTCTGGTCTACCTGACCCATAGATGGGCGGAGGCAGTAGAGTCCAAGGGGGAGGCGTTGGCCGTTAGTCTGGACATTGCGAAGGCCTTCGATCGGGTTTGGCACAAAGCGCTTCTTTCGAAGCTCCCTTCCTATGGGCTTCCCGAGAAATTGTGCAATTGGATCACCAGCTTCCTTGCAGATCGGAGCATCAAGGTCGTTGTAGACGGTGCATGTTCTGACTACAAGCCTATTAACGCTGGTGTTCCACAAGTCTGTGTGCTATCACCAACGCTGTTTGTTGTGCTGATATATTGCTAACTGGTAACATTCATTGCTATGCGGATGACAGCACTGGTGATGCTCTATACACCGGCCGTGCCAATATTTCTCGGGAAAATGTCACCGAGTACCGGAACAAACTTGTGTCTGAAGTCGAGTCTTTGCTGGAAAAAGTCTCGGATTGGGGGCGACTAAATCTAGTTCAGTTTAAGCCTCAGAAGACATATCTCCTCAGTTTTAAGGCACTCCCCTTCTTGCCTCAGCCAGTATCGGAATCCCCGGAGTTGACATATCGAGTGACGTGCAGTTTCGTGGTCACTTGGAAGAGAAAGCCAAATTGGCCTCTAAAAAGCTTGGCGTGCTCAGCAGAGCTGGACAGTATTTCATGCCAGCACACCGCCTGCAACTTTACAAGGCACAGGTTCGGCCTCACATGGAATACTGTTCCCATCTCTGGGCAGGGGCTCCCCAGTGCCAGCTCCTTCCACTTGACCACATCCAGCGCAGAGCGGCTCGAATCGTCGACGACCGAGCCCTTTCTGATCGGCTCGATTCATTGGAACTGCGAAGAGATGTTGCATCCCTTTGCATTTTCTTTCGCATCTACCATGGGGAGTGCTCTGAGGAATTGTTCGGATTAATCCCAGCCGCCAAATTTCACGAACGCACATCGCGGCAGAACTCCCGATACCATCCACACCATCTGGATTATTGGCGGTCCACCACTGTGCGATTTAGAAGATGTTTTCTTCCTCGCACGACTTCCTTGTGGAATCGATTACCATCAGCGATTTTTCCGGTCCGATACGACTTAGGGACCTTCAAGAAAAGAGCATACTCCTTTTTAAAAGGCCGGAAACGCATCTGCAATTCCCTCTCTGGTGTTGCAGTTGTTCATGGGCGGCGGTAGTCACTTACCATCAGGTAAGCCGCATGCTCGTTTGCCCGCTCTCCTATAAAAAAAAATTTATACTAAAATCATTTATATAAGTAGGTATCTACGGCTAAATCACTCTAGAAAACCTTGTTTTTTAGTCAACTAAATTTTCACCTAATAATAACAATCAAACAATCAGAAACCCTAATTTGGAAAAAAAATAAATTCATTGATATTTACAAATGTTAAATATTATTTAGTGTTACAAATGTAAAAGTAAAGTCGATCTGAAAACGTCTAATTAGTAAGAATAGCGAAACAAGTGCGGCGCTATACGGTGGCGGATTGACAAAAGACTATTTATTTGCGAACTTTTTTTATTCATGAAAGGTTTCGAATAGTTTCAAATAAAAATAAACCTTAAACCATATCACAAGAGCACATGCTACTTCGTAGGTCTATTCAGCAATATGATAGTTATAAGTCAGCAGTTCAACCATTTTAAGCAAAATTAAACAATAAGACAAACGCATTGTTTTTTTTTAACAGGAGACTTGTTTTCCAGAAATTTATTTACAACTTGATTTTGTGAGCGATTGAAATGAGTGCTATTATTTGTAACATATTAGACTATTTTACACAACATGACTTAAAACCCACAAAGTAAAGAGTACCATGTACAAGTTAAAAAAAGGTTGTCAACCCCTAAAAATTTCAAATTTTCAAAATATCCAGAAACGAAGCTGTGGGCATGAACTACTTGCAAAATAATGAATATTTTGTTCTGGATAAATCTTCCAAAAACACAATTTGAGCGAGTTATAACGATTTAAAATAAGACACGACTCGCGTGTCATATGCCTCACACGAAAATAATCGATGGCACGCCTGACGTGCCATCCGCACTGAACCGGTTAAGAGTTAGGAAAGGACATATTATGTAAAAAATATTAGCCAAAAATACTACCCTCACTTACAAAATAATGAAAGGACTAATAAATATGTGCGCGACTGAGTTTTCTGGGTAAATCATTTTTAACGTTATTTTTTTTTATAAATGACATCATTAATATTTCTTTTCCATGTTAGAGCCAAGCTGCTACATAATATATCATGGTTGTAGCACGAAAAGGTCGGCTCGACCGTAGAAGGACCGCACTCTAACAGAATACCAGCGTAAAATATCACATAATGGTAATCTAATCTAATTAAGGATAATCTATTATTAATTTGTTCAGTCATAAATAAGAAAAAACTTGACGATAATAGTTAAAACACTTACCATTTTGAAAGAAATAAGTTATGAGTTTATGAGTGAGTAGAATAAGAACTTCAATGTTTTTGTTACTTTTTATTTTTTATTTTACTTAATTTTTTCTGTTACTTTTATTTATCATTTATTAGAATTTATTTTTATATTAAACTATACAACTTGTTACATAAATGATGTAATCACATGTAAGTGGAGGTATGTAGTAATCAGAGGATGTCTTCTCGGCTAATCAAACAACATGTAGTTCCGTTGGTGGTTCTATTTGAATAAAATATATACTAGCGTATTAATAATTAATGATTAGGTCATTGCCCAACAAACGGAGTGACGAACTGTCAAGAGTGATGCAGGAAATCGATGGATGCAAGTGGCGCAGGACCATGCTTTGTGACTTTCCTTGGAGGACTCTTATATTTAGCAGCTGAATTGTGATGAGCTGTTGAGTATGATAAGTAGGTCAATTATAAAATATAATATTGAATATTAGAAAATATTTTTGCCTTTGAATTTCTATAGCTACTTTTATTTTAGCATCACAACACGCTTGTTCGTACGTTTTCATATTAAGCATTTTATGAAAATACTGTGCAATAACTTGCATAATCTAGTGGACTTTGTCAACTTAAGTAGTATTTGCGAAAGTATAAAAATAAATATAAATATGCCTAACAATACATTAACCAAACGATACCATGTTGATTGAATGCAAATGCAACGTATTGGTCGTGTTTACAATAGATACGGGATTGGATCGATTTAGTTTAATGGAATGCAAATGCTTGCAAACAATCTTAAACTATCTTCATTTGCCCACAGGTTGGCTGGCAGCCAATTGTTAAAATTAATCTTATACGATGACCGAACTTAATGAACAATCCTTATATTATGAGTTTATTCTAAAATTTTCAGTAGTTGGCGCAATAATTTTGCTCTTGGATTTTTAGTGTTAACATTAAATGTATTAATAACTCAGCCACAAAGCAACCTATCGAATCAAGATTCTGTGAATTTCTTTTTTTCGGCACTAAACCATGGACTAAAATGACATAAATTCCCAGTATGTCATGTACAAGACATGTGTAAGATAAAATTGGAATATTATAACATTTCCAATAGTTGGCGCAATGATTTTGCTCTAAATTCACTTCAGATTTTTAGTGTTAACAAAAAATATATTAATAATTCAGCCACAACGCAACCAGATTCTGTGAATTTCTTTTTTTCGGCACTAAAACATGGAATAAAATGACTTAAATTCCGACTAAATCATGTATGACAATATGAGTCATAAGATAATATTGGAATATAACATTTAATAATAGAATATCTGTACATATAATAAAACTGTAAATAGCAGATGTCTGTACATTTTATATTTTTGTAATAAAAGTGATTGAGGGGTACTAAAAATAAGAAATTAAATACATTTTTACCATTTTTAGAATTTTCTGTCTGTCTGTCTGTTTGTTTGTTAACGTATCACGTATAAAGTACTAATTTATATCATAAGAATTGTTAAGGAAATTATAAAGTGTATCTTCGGGTTACATTTAGTCTTTATTTCATTAAAATCAGTTCATTCCATCAAAAGTTATGATAAATATTCTGAAGTATGGGTAGGGAAGTATAGGTACGAATTTGCTCAACGGTGGCTTTGTTTGAGTCATCAAGTCCATTTTAAACTAATATCATATCATAAATCATAGTTAAATTATGTAAAATAATGATAAAATTAGGTATATCTAAAACGCAGTAAACAAAAGTATTAAAGAACGTATTAAATATATTATACAAAAATATATTAACCTTATTAACTAAATTTGAAGCACAATAGTTAACCCATTTCTTCGATAGATGGTGGTGTTGTGAAAATGTAATGCAATTGCAATGTGGTTTTTTCCTGTAGATGAGTTTTCATATTTACTGCTAATCTTTATTATATTACTCGCTGCCCTACTGCGTGTTGACAAACTCAATTTATTCTTTACCGCCGAGTATTCTATGTGGTAAATCAAATTTTAAAAGAGCTATTAACAATTGCGTTGGTTTTGGCGAGAGTCAAACTTTATTTTTTGCTTACTGTGTAGGCACTGATTTATAAGTTCTCTTGCGTTTTATATAATGTATCAATCGCGTCAATTAATCTCTTTTATTTTTAGAATTGATGTTAGCAGCGCCATCTCTCTTTAAATATATAAATATAATAAAAATGATGATAACATGTTGTGTCTCTTTCTGTACATTGCATATATATTTTGGTGGCTTAAATCATTATGGGGAACTGAAAATAATTAAATAAGAACATTTTATAATTTTTAGAATTGTCTGTCTGTTATTATGTGAACGCATCACGTCGAAAGTAAACATCTTTTATTTTCAAAGAAATCGTTAAGAAAATCATAAAGTGTATCTTCGAGTTACATTTAATCTTTGTTTTATTAAAATTGGTTAATTCTATCGAAAGTAATGATTATTATTTTGAAATGTAGGTTCGAATTTGTTCAATGGCGCCATAAAATCTCAGAAATAGTAATAAAAAGATTTGTGTGTAAAAAAAACGTTCAATAATAATTAATATATTTATACTTAAACCACAAAAAGAGATTTAAAATGGATGTTTTCTCACACAAAGGACGTAATAGATGGAGTTGTACAAATTACAAACTTTTCTGAATTGCTATGTTGAGATTTTTCGCCGATGAATCGTATTGAGACTTACTGAAGAAATTTGTATCCATCGAAGCTATACAACGAAACCCGACCATAAATAAAAATTTTGCAACGAAATGTCGTGATATTGTATTTATAATATACGCAAAATCAGTACTGCCATTTTAGCGCTTTGGGAACTAGATTTAGCGCTTTTTTGAAATGTATAGCGCGTATTTCGAAATTTTAGCACCTAGCGTAATCCAGCGCTTTTTGGTGTATTTAGCACACATTTCAATATTTTAGCGACTAGCGGGTTATTAACTCTTTTATAGCAGCACTGTTAGTCCACATTACCGATAATAATAATAATGACCTTTATTATTTTTTCCCACAAATAGTACATTGCAGTTTATCTTTTTCAAACATATTTTTTCCACAAAACAAAGAGCATGGGAGACGAGTCCAAACTAGGATACCCTGTGCTATGGATCTCCTGGCTTCCCCTTTATCCTAAAGGGATCAACTTGATTTTTTTACCGACGGCTATAAGCGGGGAAATCCCCTTTATTAAAGTTTTCGTTCATGGTTTTGGCAACGCATTTATTTTGCTTTATTCAGTTTCAGTCAGTTGCTTAGAGCACAGCTAAGTTAAAAGTTACTTAGAAGTTATAACACAAAGAAACTGTGTAGCAACCGCAATCAGATGCTGACATCTGAAACTAAGTTGCGAAATACATTGCACTCTAAAACAATTAATGACATTTTTATTGTTCGTACAGTACTAACTACTGTTGACAGCAATTGCCATAATTATAAGTCGATGTCCTGCGAAGTATTGATACATCAAAAAAATATTGCTAGAAAAAAACTTAATGTTGTTTTCTTTATTATGATTATATAAAAAAACACAAACTTTATTTGTAGTTAATATAGCGCGAAATCTAGGGCTTTTTTAAAGCGCTGTTTTCATGAAATCTAGCGCTTTTTGTGTTGTCCTAGAGCTGAATGAGTTTTTTTTTAGCTGGCAGCACTGCCCAAAAACCCTCTATTAAGAAGTATCTTTCCTTTCAGTTTTAAGCGCGTTCAGTTCCCAGTTACAGTGAGCGTGTGTTATGCGATGACCGTAAATAAAGCGCAAGGTCAAACTTTACGCGTTGTAGGAGTGTACCACTTATTGATACAGTAATGAAATAAATCGTTTAATATTCTCTTACCTAAACGACAAATTCTTTATGTAAAACCTGTATACGCGAGCTACGCCGCGGGCACAGCTAGTATTATAATATAATATAATATGTCCATCAATGTAGAGTTTATTTATAATTTGACTACAGCACTATCTATATAATCCTATTAAAAACTAATAACAATCGCCTCACCAAAACAAATATATTAATAAAATATGATTTAAATCAGTCATTTTTTTTTGAAATTACAGGATTACTAACAGGAGCACCGACGATTATAATATGTAGCTTTAAGGTTCTGCACGCGTAGATATAATGTATCCATAGAAACGTGATTTTTCAAGCTATAATAGATGTAAGAGATACAGAAAATCGTAAATTACATGTAAAATTAGTTTCTCTTTTCTTCAAACGAAACGTGAATTTACTTTTTTTTATATGATAAGGGTGACAAACGAGCACACAGTCCACCTGATGGTAAGTGGTTGCTGTGGCCCAAAGACATCTACATCTATCTTTAATTACGAACCAAAATGCAGATGCGTTGTCACCCATGAGGACTAAGATGGAATGCCCCGTTTCCAGTAAAAAGGGTCTCCGGTTCTCTAAACTCACCATACAAAACACAGCAGCGTTATGCTGCTATTTTACACTAGTATTCTGTGAGAGCGTGGTCCTTCCCCGGTCGAGCCGACCCATTCGTGCTATAACCATATAATAGCTGCAGCATGGCTCTACCACGTTTAAAGTGATCTTGAGTCAATCAAAAACTGGACTTCAGAGAAGTCTTCCTTTTCCTCAGTGAAACATCCCTTTCTCTATTCGCACAAAGGCGCAACTCTCGTTTAGAGACCGATTCATTGAGGCTTGATGCTCTTGATCTTTTAATAACATGATCAGTTCGTCTCAATGGCGACTGCTGATTTCGCGGCATAAGATAGGTACGATGACTATAGTAAATTTCACGACGCAATTTATGCCTTGTTGTTCTTTGCGGCTGCCGCTGCTCTGGCGACACACCAGAATTAGTAGAATTGTACAGGCCCCGTTAACCACGCGTTCTGCGGTCATAAGCCGTGGGGATGTAGGCGTATGATGGCGTGGCTTTTATTGGCAATCAATCCATCGCAAAAATTAAAACCCACTCAACTTGCCTCGCCTTCGTCTCCCGAATAGACAGTTGAATATTCTTACCATTTCACATTAAAAAAAACATTTCGTTAAATATAATATAAACAAATTACAATTGTGTATTTATAAACAATATCAAGTGTTTTCTACGTACAAAGTAATTGCATAATATATAATAATAAAATCAAATCAAATTTTTATGATGAGTTTTTAAGTTTTTAATACACCTACGAATGAAAAATTCCGTGCTGCAATAAAATAACTTTTAATATACTACAGCGTACACTTAGTCATAAAGTTTATGTCGTCGTTGCAGTACTTTATAAATTTTATGAAAATGTGTATATCTATTGAAATGTGACTTACGCTAAAACAAATCATTTTGTAAAAATTAACCGAGAGACACTTTTTACTGGAGACAAGGCATTTCGTCATATTCCTCAGTGGTGACAACGCACCTGCATATTGATTCTTAATCGAGGATAAATGTAGATTAATCTCCATGGACTACAGATCCACTTATCATCAGGTGGTCATCGTACTCTTTGTCACCCTTATTATATAAAAAAAACATTTATACAAGGGTTGTGTAAAGGCGGAAACATATATCATAATAATTAGCCTGATAAAAAGAATATAGCATAAAGCTGACACTATATCACTATTTAAATGTGTACCTTACAGAGATTCTACAAAAAAAACCTTCACAGGATTTACTACTAACTTATATTAAATGAAAATAATTGTTATTTCTATGTCACGTTGAGAATACACCAGTTGTTTTATTTTTATTTTTTGCCGACTTTCAAGAAGGAGACGGTATTCAATTCGACGCGTATGTTTTTTTTTATGTGAGTGTTAACTCATAACTTTTTACTGGGTGGACCGATTTAGATGATTCTTATTTTATATGAAAGCTGATACTTCTCGTGTGGTCCCATATGTTGTAATAATGTGGCAATAGTTTTTGAGTTATTTGAGTTATTCTTAATAACTTATATTGAAGTCGCCTGTACAAAATTTTTAATTTTAAATTATATTAAAAAAGATCAGGTGCACGCATCTGCCTCAGTGATCGCTGAGGTATATTTAGGTTGAACATACGTTGATTTTTGTTAAATTTCTCCCACGTATTACTTTTTGTTCTATATTTGTGAAAAGTGAGGTAACGTTTCCACACCTACACACCGTACTACAAGACGGCCTTAACTACAAAAATTGCCTTTTAAAATGATATTTTTCAAGAATTTTGCTATGATCAATGAAAGAAGAACATTTTTAGAAATTCATAAAATTGTATTCATAAAATGAATATTTTGCAACTCATTTGACATTTATTTATTTAATCTTGATTGTTAATTTATTAATAACTAGACTGTAGGTGTTACCTAACGGCATTCTCTGCCAGTCAACCCATGGAGTAATGAGATTTTATGGTAGGCGCAAATATATATACAAGCTGTCCCAAAGTCGACGTCAAGCCGGAATCGGTGATAGGTCAAATCATAATAGTTACCAGAAAAATATAAAAAAAATAATCGTAGTCATGTATTTTTTAAATTACAGTAATTTCTTTTTTTTTTGAAAAATGTACAACCTGTAATAGCTTTTAGCTCCTTTAGCTACAAATCTTTACTTTTTTTCGATTTTATTGTTTTTGTGTAAACTTGGGTAGTGCTTGTGTAATCTGTTGTTTTAAATTCTTAGCCAACTGCTCCCACTTAGAAGAAAATGTCACAATTATCCGAACCAAGAATAAAAAAATAATACTTCGCCCAACTTTAACTGACGGAAAGATGCGTAGTAAACGAAGGAGCGTAACGTACTGATCTACATTGCTTGTGCCAACACTCAAAAAGTGGCGTCACTATCTGTTTCGCTCGCACCTCATAAAATGACTTCCTTGGTATTTGACACATTAGCGTCACTATCTATCTCACTCATCATTAGCATCTGAATCGAAAGCGTCACTATCTGTCTCACTTACCCATTAGCATCTGAATCGAAAGCTTTACTATCTGTCTCGCTCACACTTCATGGATTGATTCTTCCTCTCACTCAAACTAGAATCTTAGTTACTCTCATGGCAAGCTTTGGTCATAGCGGATTTAGACTTTCACCTCGCGCCTCGCTTCGTAGCTCGCCTCGCAGTTTGCGTGTTGTTGCGAGTTAACGAGTCCCTGTTTACATTCTCGCGATGCGTACAGTTTGCCTTTGCGTTGAGCCAGCGACGATGAAAGACGTCGAAATAGTAGCGGCATCATCTCTTGCCTTAATAAGTATTTATCGATGCTTGACCATTTTAAAAAGAAGGAAATTAAAAAAATACCTCGTTAAGGAAGAATATGGTGGATGATATCTATTCATCGAAACAGAACCTTTTCAGTTTCATAATTTTATAAAAATTGCTAGTACCTATTTTGCAAGATTAAAAAATATTATATTATTAAAATTGTAATTTTAAAACAAAAGCATTCTGAATGTTATTATGGAAGGGCGCCGTATACAAACTAAAACGAGAGCGCGAGTGTAAACACCACGCTCGCGTCGCTCGCGAGGTCCTTTACCTCGTGCCCAAAAAATCGCCTCCGACGCGAGTGCCGCGAGTGGCGAGGCGAGCTGCGAGGCGAGTCACGAGCTAGCGTTTACACTCGCACCTCGTAGCTTTCCTCGCAACTCGCCTCGCCGCTAGCGCGAGAGTGTAATCGGGGGGTTACACTAAAATCATTTTTAGTAGTTAAAAAGAAATTTATCAAAAGTGGGATGCTTGAAGGAAAAAAAAATTTTCCCTGTAATCTAAGAAATAATGTAGCAAGTACTATAATATTTTAGAATCCTTATTAAATGCGTCAACTTTTAAGGTTACTTGCTAAATTGGCTTAGTGCTTTTTTTTCAGTACAGTCAATAGTAATTGCATACTAAGATATATATGTAATATACAAAAACTTTACATATAGTGAATGTAAATATATGAAAAAAATATGTACCATATATAGATATAGTATACATTACATATGATCATAAATTACATATAATGAAGTTGCAAATAATAAAGCATCTATATACCTAGTCAGGTCATAAATTCTGTCACATGTTTAATATAAAATAATTGAAACAAGTTTATTCATTATGTAACCATTTATATACCAAAATGAACTTAACAAAACGTAGATTCTTATGACACTAAAGTTTATTCAAAATGACCTCCGTGATTTTGAATACAGGCCTTCAATCTGCGCGGCCAGTCGTCTATCGCAGCACGAACGAGGTCCATGTCAATAACGGCGGCTGCTTTAATCAAGGATGTCTTGAGTGACTCCAAATTGGGATGACGCTTTGAGCACGCCTTTTCCTCCAAGTGTTGCCATATCTTGTAATCTAACGGATTCAAATCTGGACTGGAGTAGGGCCAGTCTTCGTGCCGGATGAAGTCGATTTCACGCGCCGCCAGCCAGTCTAGTGTGCTCTTCGCTCTATGAGCTGGCGCCGAATCTTGTTGGAATACCCAGTGCCTGTTATTGAACATGGTATGAGAAACAGGTTCCACAAGGTTCGTCAGGACTGTATTTTAATACACAACTGCATTCGTTTTTACACCTTTCTCACAAAAATGTACCTCTGTTAAGCCCCAATAAGAAACTCCCAACCATACCATGAGCGAGGATGGAAAATGACCTCGTTGGACACGCGGAATACGGTTGCTCGCTTCTTCACTACTGTGTGCGTACACCTTATCATTTTGTTTGTTGTAGCTCTCTTCTACGGTAAAAATTTTTTCATCCGATAAAAGATTTTCCCGATATTTTTTTCCCGCGTACCGCTTCAACAAATCGCGGTATCTCTTCAGTCTCAGGTCCATTAGACGAGCATTCAAACGATGTCCTGTTTTTCTTCCATATGCCCGAAACCCTAAGTTTTCATTTAACACCCTTTTCACCGTGGTTCTGCTTAACCCCATCTGAAGGGCCAACAGTTTCTGCTTACGTTTGGGATTTCTTTGAATTCGCGCCTTCACAGCTTTTATCACTGCTGCAGTCCTAACAGACCGAGGGCGACCACTTCTTGACCTGTCATCTACACTAGAGTCTTCATTGTATCGTTTGATGGTACGATAAACGAATCTTTTGGTTATATTCAAATTTTTCAGTATGTCAAAAATTTGAATTGGCACGTAACCGCAACGATGCAACGCAATAACTGCAACACGGTCTTCTTTAAGCGTCCACTCCATATTTAAAAATGAGTAAAATTCTAAAAAGTATACAGTTCTATTTTCATGAACAATTCGAAATTCGAATTCAATAAACTTTTTTGTGGTCAGCTTTCTAAAAGAAAAGTTTTTACTGTGTGACAATACTTATGACCTGTCTAGATATATCAAAATATATCATCATCATTACTTCATTTTAATTTAAAGTCCGCAATGTCCACTGAGAAGTCGTATCGAATGTTCATTGAATATCTTGAGTAAACATACTCATGTTTAGTAAACGTCAATGTAGCATGGTTGCAGAATAAAGAAAACATTACTTAGACTTAAGCAATGATATGAAATTTTTATCATTATTTCATAATTAAAGGTTTAAAGGTCAATTGGTCAATGTAAAGAGAATGGTTTCAGATATATTATAGAAACATTCCTTTCTGCAAACGCAGACATTAACATTATTTATATATTCTACAAAAAATTGTGTCACAAATGATCGCTGTGTATTAACACAGCAAGCATTCATGACACTATTCTTAATTAAGGATTACCGAACCACCCTAATAAACATATTTTTAGTTGGAATAGACTAGCTCCATTAAAGAGGGTGATATAATCATAGCGTTTTTGCCAAACATAAAATCCCTCACCTACATTGGAAGGTGTGCAGCATCAAAAATGCGAGAAAGTGGCGATAATAGCAAATTCTACTTATAACGGAAAAAGCACATTACCAGTAGTAGACTTTTAGAGGCTGATAAAGATGAAGAAGAAACATTTACCACCGTTTATGATATATAATGAAATACGGATATTAATTTAAATCCCAACGTAATCAGATTTAAATACAATTAAGCTGAAATATGGTAGCGGTATAGTCTTTTTTTATTAATGGTTACACTTTTTTAACTACGTTCCCCTACAAAATTAAAAACAAACAACTTTATTAGTAATACCGGCGGGAATCAAACCTTATAGTACAGATTCTTTATAACAAAAGACATACTTTTAAATTCCATTATCAAAGTCTTAAAGTAATATTTTTTGAGGTTTAATTTTGAAACAACGTTTAATCAGTTCCGTTTTGAAAGCCACTCTCGAAATTAAAGTGTTTTAAAAGCGAAAAAGATAAGAAAACTTTCGTCGTGCGTTTGAATTACGTGCTTTGAATTTGATTCAGCAATTGAATAGCATTATAATCAATTATGTTTCTGCTTTGTATATAAATTTTGTAGTTTGACGGCTTCGTGGCGCAGTGGCTTAGCGATTAGTTGCAGCGCTAGGCGCCATAAGTTCGAGTCCCGCACGGAACATGTATTTTTATGGCGTACAAATTGTTCCGGGTCTAGATGTTCACATGTTCACAACAGTTCCAAATACACCAGTTCCAATACGTAAACCTCACCGCACCAACAACTTTATCAACGGTAAAATTTTATAGTTTTATTAAAAAAGTAAAGCGATGAATGAAAGAAAAAGTAAAAGTGATCCAAGAAGGAACGTTGAATGTCATACATATTATGGAAAAACTTTCAAAATTGGCATTAGATTTTTTAGCAATATATGCTACTAAATGGTTCAAAACAAAATCAGAAGGGTGGATATTCCGTGTGGTGGCGACATGAGCGTATCTATCTATGAGTGGTAGCCACGCTCGACTTGATCAAGGAAAGACCGCGCTCGCCCAGAACATATTGTTTCTTTTTTTTTTTAAAACGTTACCCCCACACTAGGTTTTCTCCTGTGTCGTGGAGGTAGTTTACAAACATAAATTGCACAAGGACAAACATCCAGACCCGGAACAATTATTTGTAGTCCATACAAATACTTGTTCCGTGCGAGTACAACTGATTGCTAAGCCACTACGCCACGGAGCCGTAGAGAACATAAGAGTCAAATAGCGAGTAAAATAGCAGCGTAATGCTAATGCGTTTCGTATTGTGATTGACGAGAATCGGACGCCCTTTTCACTGGTAACGAGGCTTTCCATCTTAGCACTCAAGGGTGACAATGCGTCTGCATTTTGTTTCTTATCCTTCTTACTTGTTACTAGCTTTTGATAAACCGGATCAATAAAAAATGTTTGAATTTTTCTTGTCATTTTTTTTTGTAAGCTTTAGAATCCCTTGGTCGAATAGAAATGATTTGTGCCGGTAATAAGTCAGACGTTCGTATAATGTTTGATATTTTGTAAATTTTACTCATAAGTGTTTCAAGAAGAGTTAGAAATATTAATTGCAAGTATATTGAGAGTTTCTTGTATGACAAATTTGTGGTGGAAATTATATTCAAAACAATAAACATATTATTTGTTTTAATCAAGAATTTTGAGTTGAGTATTTTATTGAGAAAATCCACTGGAAAGTTTGAAAAGATAAAACGTAAGTCCGGTAAAACCCTTTACATCTACTTGGCTATATTATGACCAGTTGCTTTGACTATAAATTAATTCAGAGCCAGCGCTCGCAGACTGAAGCCAAAAAAATGTAATGAAAATGTAATAAAACTATGGTTGCCAACCTAATTACCTTCACTACTTACACACTTTTAGCAACTATGGCTAACGATGAGGAAATCTATAGAGGAGGCCCATTTTCGGCAGTGAACTTTGATAGGCTATAATGGTGAAGTTCATGTATTAATATGTTTGTAATCGCGGTGCGTGCGTGTTTTGAGATTTATCACCGCAATTGCATTTTAATTGAATCTAGCTTAATATTAATGATTTTTTAATTAAATCTTACCATCTTTAAAAATCTATAAATTTTTAGAAAAATAACACTTACTCCGGGCTTTTCAGTTTTTTTGAACCGTACGGCACAATTGCTTTTTAGACGAATGGTACACTATAAATCTATCCGCGAGCATCTTTGATGCTGCAAGCAAATTTCAAATCTAATGGGAATTATACCTTTCCATCCTTATTTTGAATGATATTCTTTACATTGGATACAAGTAGTCTAGGACATACGAGTGCTTTATTTTTGCTTGTATATTTATAGCATAATATAAATTCTGATAAAATTAAAAACTACGACATGGGAGAAAACAATATAAACTTTACTTAATAATGTGTATATGTGAATTTAGTTTAAGAAAATTTATAAGAATTATTATTTACGTAAAAATGCTTCTGGTATTTATTAAGGCACAGAAATTATGTCATGTAAAATACGCAATCTTGTCAGCGTTTAAGCTAACATTCAAGTGTACACTAATGTTGAGTAAGGGAGTTGTTAAGCAGACCAGCAATTTACTCGTATGGTTCATTAGCAACTCGTATTTATTTTGCGCTCTTATAACAATGAGCTATGTTAACATATTGTCTTAAACTGCTTACATTTCGATTAATTGCACATTTTAAGCTACGAAATATTAACATAGCAGCGTAATTCCGGTGTGTTTCGTATGGTGGGTGTTGAGAACTGGAGACCCTTTTTACTGGAAACGAGACATTCCATCTCAGTTCTCAGCGGTGACAATGCATCTGTGTTTTGATTCTTAATTGAGGATAAATGTCATTGGACTAAAGCCTCTACTTACTATTAGATGGAGTGTGTGTTCGATTGTCATACTTATTCTATAAAAAATACATTTCCACATCCAAGCATCGCGTTTTGCGTGTATACTTTCTATAATACAGCATTGATTCTTTTTTTCTGTTGCATATTGTCACTATTTAACATCGAATAACATTCTATAATTAATTACATTTTTATCCCTATAGACCACGATAGGATATTTCTAAGATATAAGAATAATATCTAATTATTTTATTTTCGTCGCAAAGTAATATAAAGATGGATAAAGAACTAGAGTAAAATTAAGCCGATTGAGATTGACTCAAGAAAATTCTATTATACACACCTATACTTACCAAAATTCTCCTCTATACAATGTCTTCACACATTGAAAATCCAAATCTCTTTATATTTTTAATACAATTAGGTTGTTACAGTTTTAATCGCAATTAAATAATTTATTTTTAAATTTTCCATGTTTCAAGTATTCTATGGTCATGGGAGCCTGAGTATTTCAACGGCCCAATATAATTTTTAACCCTGGCTATCTTCAGCTAAAAGTTATTAATATTCGATCTCGATAGAAAAAAACTGTAGTAGTCTTGCTGTCTATAAGATCTGATGTAAAGACAGGAGCGATCCTCACTACATGTTCACAGGCTGTAAACTTCCCAGAGCTCCGGTAATTTATATAGCTACCGTGAAGAACAGACGTTTCACGGACTTCTCGCCATTAGTTGGACGAAAAAGCTTGGTCCGTCAATGAACAGTGGAAAATATTTCCTCTTACAATCCCTTTTACTTTAATTCAATAGATTAGATAACACCTCATATTAATTATATTCTAAAATACCTTTAAAACAAGTTGTTTACAAAATGCAACTAATTTTATGAACAAAATTAGGACGGGATACCCAAAATCTTGATATTAGCCTATAAGTTTAGGACAACGGGCAAATATTTGTCACAATAGGCTTCTTGAGTTAGGTTCCAAATAACCGTGAGAAACTGCTTATAATCTTGTGCTCTTTATTACTTTAAAGCAATAATTAAAATGCTTTGCTTGTTATTCAAAATAAATAATAAATTTTATTTTTCAATTTATATGAATGTGTGTTTAATATGTGCTGACACGGAGAACGGGAAGTAGCCTCAGGGGCATGAGGGATCTGATGTTTCATTTTTTTTCTTTTTTTTTTAAAAACGTTACCCCCACACTAGGATTTTCTCTTGTATCGTGGAGGCAGTTTACAAACACAAAATGCACAAGGACAAACATCCAGAACCGGAACAATTATTTGTAGGCCATACAAATACTTGTTCCGTACAAGATTCGAACCCTCATTGCAAAGGCACTGCGCCACGGAGCCGTCTAAATATATTATGAAAGAAATAGTGACATTGACGGCCTCACTATTAAAACGGGAAGGACTTATCCAGATGTGAACTATTGACATATTACTAGCTGCACTACTTACGGGCGAAAATGATTATGATGATGCTGATAATGTTGCATCAGAGTTTAAAATGTTAAGCGGGAAATGGACACTAAGATCATGGGGGCCGTTTCTTAAAGACCCCGAAACTACACTACATTTCGGTCCAATAAACCAATCAACAGAATCTAATGGTCACAGAAGCATCTGTCTTCGGGTCTTTATCTATTTGACGAGAATCCCGATATCAGGATACGAGAAGCAACACCGAAACCTAATAGCGGCCACTACGTTTACTTATTCCATACACTTTGAGGTAACTGGAAACACCTATTTCAGTAATGAATACATCAAGTATTATTGGAAAATGTGATATATGATACCTACGTGTATGAAAATACACTTACAAGATTGACAATGCACATTGTACAACCAACACAACGCACAGCTTCCCAAGTGACCATT
The DNA here is from genome assembly GCA_963668995.1 of Parnassius mnemosyne. NCBI lineage: Eukaryota > Metazoa > Arthropoda > Insecta > Lepidoptera > Papilionidae > Parnassius > Parnassius mnemosyne. The sequence goes on from CAVLGL010000057.1 coordinate 22,305,480, forward strand.
GCTGCAGTGTTTGAAATTTAAAATTAAACTTAAACATATGCAATAAAAGTGTAGACCATTTACAAAATATTTATATATTTACCTACTGTCCACAGGAGATGAATTATAAAGTTTTTACTTAAAACATTACTTAATTAATATTAATATTGTCAAAATGTACTAGTACTGGAACAGGTTTATTGTGAAGTGTGTCCTAACGTTTATTGTGAAGTAACTCCTAACTGTTGAACGAGCCCCTTTGTCTAACCCAATTTTGTCCGTTGAAGCTGTTTATTAACATTAAGCCCTACTCCAAAAACAATCTTGAAGTATGTACTAACTTGGGAGCCATCTTATCTAAGCTCATATGTGCTAAACCTAAAGCTGGTATAGCTTAATCTCAGAGTTATGAATAGTATGTATGTATGTGTAAAAGTACCGTGTAGTGGCGGTGTAAGAATATCTACTAAGCCATAACATCTCGTGGATGTCGTATGAGGCAACAGAGGGAAAAAATCAGGAGATGGGCAACAGCATCTTCCTAATAACGACTAAAAAAAACTGCGGTTGAAAACCCGCTTGTCAAGCGTGGCAACTATTGCAAATATCCCCATATGAGGCAATCTAAGGAGAAGGCTTATGTTCAGCAGTGGACTTTAATAGGCTGTAACGGTAACCTAAAAACGCGTCTATGGAATATCAGTTGAATCGAGATTGGGCTGGAAGTTGAGTCACTCTGGCGGAAACTGGCAACTTTACCATTGGATCTTAACTTTGCCATCAGGAATGTACTTTTACAAAATTAACACGGAAAATTAATCGTTATTCGAGATAAGCCAAGTTTTGGATGAAAATACAATAACTATTAGACAGCATTGTTTTCGATATGGCAACATGAGAGTTAATTTTGGCATTTTATGTCAACGCGGAATTGTGCCGGCGAAATAAGCTCTTTGTTCAGTGCTCCAGAACTTTAGTTTTTTTCGTTTGAAATACTGAATGTAAGTATCTATATCTTTGTAGTGACGTAATAATAATGGTCATCAAATGTAATATATCGTTTTTAACATGTTGGTCTTAACATTTATCTATAAAACTAACTTACCAAAGTTACCATACTAGTGATGCCATGATGTGACGGTTACTTTGCCATGTTTTTTTTACAACCATGGGTTGTCACTTTCAACATATATTTTTACTGAATACAACAATTTAAATAAAGTGTTCTGCACTTGACATTCTATGTTTGTATGTATGTTTGTATCGATGTTCTACCGTAGCAACCCATCAGACTGATTTTAACAAATGAGTCGTCAATCAATTCATCTTTATTAAAAGTGAAAGAGAAGAATAGAGAAATCTATATAATTTTTACTGCATTGTCGGGAATTAACAATATTATTGCTATTCAGTATTTTTATAATTTCAACTTAGTGTATTGATATTAAGCAAAACATTAACTGTCATTTTTAATGACTATTAATATTTTGCTATTGTTCAAATCACTGAATGATATGGTGAGGGAAGCGGTAAAACCAGTCTGCTGGTGGCCGACGCATCGCTGGGAGTGGGGCGGCGAGTGAATTAACGAACCTTGCACTGACACTACGTGCGGGCGCTCTAATAATATCACATTTTAATTTGCACATATTGTATCTGTTACTTTCTAATGCAAGCTTTTATAAAATTTCAGTAATTTGTTTATTCCTGCAACACGGAGAACGTAACAGCTATTGTGGGAAAACAATATTGCATGCCTTAAGCGAAGCAAGGTATGTTCTACTATCGCCTAAATATTAATATTCCAACGTTTTATCGAATAAAATCGTATCTAGCAATCATATTATACATATAAATGATATAAAAAGCACATTGTTAGAAATATAAATGATTGTTGAACTTATTAATATTTTTTAAATCGATTAATTGCTATTTTTAAATAAAAAAGGGGTTTTTGTGGCTTATGGTGTGGATTTATCAAGTCCCCAAGGCTTGTAAACACGATAACTTTTGAAAATGTCAAATGTTTTACTCAATCTATTTTTAAATCTCTTCATCTATCATATGGGAAGCCACTGAATGTAAATGGCAGTGAAATTTTGTTTTGTTTAGCTATAATTAATTTTTTTTCGGCTCCAAAATGGCGCAATTTTCGTTGATTTTTTAGCCTTGTATGTAAATTATTTCTGTAGAAAGGCCAGTTGTCTGGTCCAAGTTATCACACGAGATGATGACTGATCGAAAGGGCGCCTTAGCCAGTGTTAGTTTGTATGAGGTCCTAAGGAATCGCCTTGCCTAATTGTCCAAAGATAGGGACAATGTACCTATTCATGCCAGAATAGACGAGCGGAAGAGTTGGTGATTAATAATGTTTGTTACAGGGGTTCATAAAGATACACGCCCGAGAACGGTCGTATATCAGGATTCGCCGTGTCGGCGCGTCTATGGAATGCTGGTTGGATTGGGAGTGGGCGGGAGGTTGCGTTATTCTGGCGGAGCGTCGTATCGATGGTGGCTGGGTGAAGTTGAGCGTATATCGAGAAACCACTCACTTGTTTATGCTATATAAAGTTCACTGTACGCGCCTTGCGCGGCAGATCCCAGTTAAGTCATTCTACGAGTGAAGTCATTCTGCGAGTGCTAAGATAGAGTCGTGACGCTGTCAGTTGTGGTGGTTCTTCTGGTGCTGGCTGGGAGGATGGTGTTGCTGAGAGACTGCCCTGTGTTGTACTGAGATGTGTGTTATTGCTGTTGGTGTGCATACTTTGGTGTTATCCTTCATTTTACACCAAAGCAAGTTGCATATCCGCACTCACATTTTTATTATTTTTTACAATTAATAATATTCTGATTTATTTCCGTGATCAGAATTGGAATCTTCCGTTTTATTTATTTCCTACAGAATTGGCCTTATTCTGTTGAAATTCCTACAAATATATTATTACAGGCACATCAATCTGTAATAGTGGATTTTAATTATAAATTTTATCGGCTATAAATGCTTAAAAATAAGTTATTTTATTTAAAAGCCCAACATTAAATTGAATCAATTATTATATTTTCTAGATTTTTTAATCTTTCTGCATCATTATAACTATTGTAAATATTTGGTTTTTATTCTGCCATCAACATCGAAGGAGACTTGCTTGTTATCGTGAGTGCTTGACTATAATTAAATTGACCACGCAACATACACGCAAATTACGTTAGAACCTAGAACAATTTCAGTCACACTATTAAAATTTTTATGCCTTCTAAGAACTCAACGGTGACCTGCAGCGTTATAGCCAAACACTAAACCATGGAGTACCGAGCCATGGAAAACAATACACGCCTCGACTTTCTGCCTATTGCAAAAATTCTTTATGAAGCTTTTAAAGTGAAAACTTCTTTAGAATCCTTGTGATTTAAAACTCGATGAAACGAAAAACGACACTGAAAAGAGACACACATATGCATCTATAGCATTTAGACTGCGAGAGAAAGAGATAGAATACAGTATAGTGTTTATTATAAATTCATTTTTATTTTAATTATATACATAATACAATTATCCTGCTCCTGGTGTTCTGCATTCATCTCAATCTCTAGAAGTACAGTTTTTTTTTTCAAAATTTAATTGATTGCCAATAACTCGTGCTTAAATTTTACAGATATCTTCTACACCTATTTCGTCATTTAGGAAAATGTCGTACCATTTTGAATCGCAGCAATAACCGTCGTTATTGGTAGCTGATTATGTAATCTTCTTTTAATTTATTTTATATTTATTACTGGAAGAAATATTTGTAATACAAATCTCTCAGTATTAATCAGCCGATTTGTTTTCATCGATTGGTTTTTTGTTTTACTTGGTCAGATAGTTCGACCCAAACATGTACACATGTAATATTATTATGTACACATTGATGATTATTTAACATTACAGTTTTAATTAAAGTTGTATTATGTAACTATGGCTATTAACTTACATTTTTCAATTATGTCTTTGACCTTTTTCATCCGAGGAAACATTTTTAAGTTATGATTTTTTTTAAAAAATACTTGCTGTAAATATCAGTGTATCTCAACGATATTTTATAAACTATCATACTTGTTTCGCCTTTTACAGTTAGAACTTCATTGTATTTTTTGCGAAAACTACCTAAAATCTTATTGTCCTGGTAGCTCACAGACTGGGCGATCGCTGTACATTTCATTATGTAAGCACAACGCTTTCGTGCCGCTATCGTGCCGTCATCACTACCGGCACCACTATAAGTGATAAATGCAATTTCAAATGCAGATTCGACGTGCTGAAAATCATCTTGTGTGATAAATTAGCATATTTCCAGTAAATCACTGACCGCTACGGATATTGTTTTCTGTAAGTAAGTGATTGACTACTATAATACTTGATAATACGTAGTGATGCAGCCAAAAATAGTAAAGCGCTCTGACTTAGTTTAACAAACACCTATTCACTCTTGCTTTGAGGACACTCATATTATAATTCGATTGTAAGACAAATGCTGGTAACTTATTCCACTGCTTCGCTGTTCGCGTTTTAACGAGAAAAAGCAAATCGTTTGTTTCGAGTGCGAGGTAGACTACTATATCACTTGATATTAGGTGATGATGCATCCAAAAATAGTAAAGCGCACTGACTTAGTTTAACAAACTCCTATTCACTCTTGCTTTGAGAGACACTCATATTATAATTTTATTGGAAGACAAATGCTTCTGCTTCGCTGTACGCATTATTAACGAGAAAAAGCAAATCGTTTGGTTCGAGTGCGAGGTATGTCGACAACAAAGACCAGCTGAACGTCATTTGGTCCGATGGTGAAATGGAGAGCAATGTATTAAGTAATTCAATTCCTGCGCACACTTTCCGAAATGTATTCTGAAAAACACCGAAAAAAATTAATTTATTTTAAATTTATTTTATTTAAATTAATGTAGTCCTTTCTTTGTTTTAATGTTTATGTATGTGTAATAGTAGCCACTTACCATCAGCTGGACTGTTAGTGCGTTTGTCACTTCAGTTTTATAAAATAAATAAAATAAAATAGCGGTTGACACGTTCACTAACTAGATAAAAATATAAAATTATTAAATCATTGTTCTTTACAAAAAAATATTCGTTAGATAAAAACGAATTATATAAATTTATTTCCATAACAAACGAGAAAAACACATTACGCATACTCGTGTTGAGCTTTGAATTTTAACGAGTTTGTTTTAATAGATTGCTTAGTATTTAAATAATAAAATAGGATGTATGTGTTTCGTCTTCTGGCTGCCATCTATCTCCATCCTTACTCTGTGATTTCCCCTTTTTAAGAGGAAATGCGGATGGTATTTTCTCCATTTAAATGCTCTCGCCTGTTTTATTTTTCGTTTATGACCATATAGCAATGAGTTTTTACAGTGAAATAAATATCAAGCTCTTCCATGTCCCCATGTTTTATATTTTGATGATAAATTATCTTTATAAGCACTAGAACCCTTACAAAATGCTCAAAATTGCCTATTTAGACAGCTGTTAACAGAAGCCTAGTGTCTTCTGCAACATACATTTGCTTTGTCTCTCTTTCCTCGTTCATTGTTTCTATATCAACGCATTCCTTTCTTAATCCTGGTCTCCCGTATTTCTACAGCATTTATTCTACTCTCGTGCTTCCTCTGCCACACCCAACATTCACAATCATACATTAAAATAGAGACTTACACAGCATTATGAATTGCCATACATACCTTTTTTGACACATTCTGACTTTTCATAAACACTCATTATAAATGGTTAATTTAGTTTGAATTAAAATATTTATAAAGGAATAGATTCTTAAAATAAAAGACTATACTTTCGAAATTAGTGACACTTAAGTAATCATTTGATGCCGGCATGAAAACAGTTAAGAGAAGTTGAAATTCCACTTTTTGAAACGAGCAAACCTTATAAGTACTTATAAGTACTTATCTCGTAAATATTCACGCGTAATTTCTGACAGATCAATTACAAAGGTCACAAAGGATTAAAGTGAAAGTAAAAATTAAACAACGGCCAGTATCCCTTTTATAACCTTACTACACGAACAAGATAACATTGAATTTAATTACTGGGGTTTCAAATTTGTACCATTTCATCATTTTCTGTGTATAGTTATATACAGAAATAACTCCTGTGTATACTAGATGCAGAAAAGTCACTCTTTATTTTATGCAGGAATTAGTAACTATATTATTTACTTTATATTTATTTTATAATCTATATTGGATTTATTGAAAAAATGATACTAAGTTAATAAAAAACTAAAATTGCAGGACGTTCCTAAATATCGTTTAAAAAGTTTTCCAATTTTATATTAATACTAGCGATCCGCCCCGGTTTCGCACCGGTGATTTCTGGATCTCGACAACAGCGCCACCTACCGGGTCCAAATTTGAATCTAAACTATTTAGGTACGCATGTTACACACACAAAACTTTATCAAAATTGGGAAAGCCGTTTTTGACTTTTCAGCAAGACTAACTGACAGCAATTGATTTCTATACTGGGTGACTTTTTTTACTCTCTGTGTGTCTGGAAAATAATATGGTGTTTTGTGTTAGTGGAATAGAAGCTTTTTGGAAAGTATTTGTAAAATATAATTGATAGGCAAAATTTTCGAATATCCAAAAAATACATAAAAACAATTCATCCTACGGAAATTGCGTATATCTTAAAATAGATGATATTAAACGGCATAGGCTACAATCGTTAGTGGATAAAAGTTATAAGCTACAATGAATTGATAAACAGTCTCTAATAATAATTTTTATACCTATCGTATACTGCAAGATCTTAGGCGTATTTAAAAGATCAAAATCTACTTATTTACAAACAACACTGATTGATGTTTAGAAAATTATACAACATTTTTGTTTACTTACAAAAAAATACGTTTTTAGCGATATCATAGTAATTTTTCCAAATTTTCACCGTTTCTTTCTAAACACAAACTAGCACGTCTTTGTAAATTGTTTCTTAAAATTCAAAGCGTGTCTCTATTTATTTATTTATTTATTTATTTATTTATTCTTTATTGCATTCCTTAACCTAAAAGAATACAAAGGGCGGACTTAATGCCTTGTGGCATTCTCTACCAGTCAACCCATGGAGTGGTGAGAATTTGAAGTAGGTGTAGCAATATAGAATAAAAAGAAAATAGAAATGTATAATTAATTACATTATATATACATATTACTATTATATACAATAAATAAACTATAAAAATATATCCTATTTATACATGTATACAAATATATACGTACATACATAAGCATACATATATTCATACCAACATACATATACAAATAATACATATTAATAACTATAAATATATACGTCTAAAATATAAATGACATGGATGATTCTTCTAAGAAGCGTTGTCTTTAACAGATAGATGATTACGCACCAACTTTTTAAAAGCAAACTTAGTGGGAGCTTTTCTGATGTCGTCAGGCAAGGAGTTCCAAAGGCGTGCAGCCTGAACTGTAAAGGAGTTACCATAGAACTCGGTGAAGTGAACTGGAATACATATTTTGTTGTTAGAAGACGAACGTAGAACCCTATCATGAGATGAGGAGAGATAGTGAAATTTGCTCTTAAGATAAGAAGGCGAAAATGGGTCAGTTTCTTACCCATTTTCTATCAGTTTTTATCATATTGAATGCGTCTTAAATGCGCTGCTGTAAATCACGATACTTTGTGCTTTTCTGTGTACACTAATAGTTTTAGTTCAGCCCACAAATAAAAGTCTAGAAGTGTTAGGTCTCGTGATCTCGAAGGCCAGTTTACAGGTCCACCGCGACCTATACACCTATCACCGAATTTTCTGTCACGATATGCGAGCACAGATCGTTCGTAATGAGCTAGACATCCGTCGTGCTGGAAGTACATTCCTTGCAGATGGCTCAGAGGAACGTTTTCCATTCATCATTTTCATTTTCATTACTCTTTTCAATCGACCTTCAATCCATATTAGTAGACCAATGATGTGGTCGTTAATAATCGCAGCCCAACTTTTACACTGAAAGGAATTTGATGAGCATGTTCTTTGATTTTTTGTGGGGTTTGATATATATAAAGTTGGAATTGTACAGCCACCAATGGCCGACCCATTAGACAAGATTATGACATCACTCTTACATAATACCAGCGTAAAACAGGATAATAATAATGTTATGTTTTGTATGGTGAGTGCAGGTGGCCGGAGGCCCTTTTTACTGGAAATGAGGTATTCTATCTTAGTCCTCACGGGTGACAACGCATCTACATTTTGATTTGTAATAGAGGATAGATGTAGATGTCTATGGCCCGCAGCAACCACTTACCATTAGGTGGACTGTGTGCTCGTTTGTCACCCTTATCCTATTAAAAAAAATATATAGAGATTTGTGTATAGCAACTGTCATTTCCGTGTACGATTTTTTAAATAGCGCCTACATTTTGTTTTAGAATATGAGTTAGCTATGTACAAATAGAACTTATTAGCGGAAAGAGAGGTACAAAAAGAAGAAAGATTTTATTAGAGGAGGAGAAGGCAGATTGTTGAGATCTTCTTTGAATTCCAACCAATCCGTCCAATTAACCTTAACCATTTTTTCTAATTAAAGATACCAGAGGGAATCTGTTCGAAAAACGGCAAAATAAAATTACATTTTACATTTATTTTCTTGTTGTGTGGGCAAGTCTATCGAGTCATTATAATCATTCAAGATAAATATCGACATTAATTTTGATATAGTTCAGTCAATACCTAACGTACATGTAAAATATTTTGTATAAAAATGTATTTACTAAATTCATTACTGTGTTTTGCAAAATATTAAAAAAAAATTCAAAACATGTGATTTTTAAACGGTATATAACATACATTTAACCAAAAATAAACGCGTCATAACATTGACGACGTCATGAAAATTTACTTGTAAAATGTTTAATTACCAGGATTATTTCTCTTATTAACACCACAGTCGCTCACAGAACAAGAAACCATTTAGAAAAAAAGTTATTTACTAAAAATAACTCTATTATATACACTAAAAGATTACAAAATATCTAAGAGCTATTTCTTGCGTGCCGACTTGTGCTGACCTGTCATTCAAAATCGGTTACACAGTCGTGAGATTTGGTATCCATTTCTATCTTGGATTTTTGCCATAAGGAATTTCCTTCTACTTTGCCCACTATATTGGTTTATATGCCATTATATTCTAAGTCTATGGTCTACGTCATATGTGTGTTGTGTTGTCTTGTCTTTGTTGTTTCGTAAAATATTTTTGATTTGGTAAAACCAATTTGCAGCTATGCTAGCCATAGATAGCTGTAAAACATATTCATAGTAATAGCCATTTATTCTAAAAACAATATACATTGTCTGATAAAAGAAACATGTGGATTAAGTTGGTACAGCACCAATGGGTCGACTAGACAAGATTATGACATCACTCTCATATAATACTAGCGTAAAACAGCAGAATAACGATGGTATGTTTTGTATGGTGAGAGTGGAGAATCGGAGACCTTTTTTAATGGTAACAAGGCATTCCATATTAGTCCTTATGGGTGACAACGCACCTGCATTTTAATTTGATCTCAAACGACGATAAATGCAGATGTCTATGCATCTGCATTTATCGTCATCGTATGCATGGAAACTATGTGGTCGTTTGTCACCCTCATTCTATAAAACGAAGTATCAAATCAGTTTGTCTTTTAAACAAAGCTATCTTCGTATATTGAAAGTCATTGATTCCATTAAACTACGTCACAGTAATAATTTCATCATCATCATTACAGCCCTTCACAAGTCCACTGCTGAACATAGGCCTCCCCCAAAGAATGCCACAAAGCACGGTCCTGAGCCACCTGCATCCATCGACTTCCTGCATGTCTTACCAGGTCGTCACTCCATCTCGTGGGGGGACGCCCTACACTTCGCCTACCGGTACGAGGCTGCCACTCGAGAACCTTTCTTCCCCATCGGTTGTCGGTTCTTCGAGCTATATGGCCGGCCCACTGCCACTTCAGCTTACTAATCCGTTGGGCTATGTCGGTTACTCTGGTTCTACTGCGGATATCCTCATTCCTAAGTTTATCACGCAGAGAAACTCCGAGCATAGCCCTCTCCATAGCTCGCTGAGCGACCTTGAGCTTCCTCATACGGCCAGCAGTGAAGGACCACGTCTCAGTTCCATAAGTCATTACTGGCAACACGCACTGGTTGTACAATTTCGTTTTCAGGTTTTGAGGTATGTCTAACGAGAAGATGTGTCGTAGCTTCCCGAACGCTGCCCAGCCGAGTTGAATCCGTCGATTGACCTCTCGGTCGAAGTTGGACTTACCTAGTCGGACTATTTGTCCCAGGTAAACATACTCGTCAACAACTTCGAGCTTAGTGTTCCCAACAACTACCGGCATAGGTGTGACATGGACATTAAACATGATCTTTGTTTTGTCCATGTTCATCTTAAGACCTATCCGTTGGGAAACACTATCGAGGTCATTGAGCATAGTGCTTAGGTCCTCCAGCGATTCTGCCATAAGGACTATATCGTCGGCAAATCGAAGGTGAGTGATGTACTCGCCATTGATGTTGATACCGTATCCTTTCCAGTCCAGAAGCTTGAAAACGTCTTCCAATGCAGCGGTGAAGAGTTTCGGGGATATGACGTCACCCTGTCTTACACCTCTCTGCAATTGGATAGGTTTCGTACTCTGGTTCTGTACTCGGATAGCCATCGTAGCCCTACTGTACAAGCACTTCAACACTTCGATATACCGACAGTCAACTTGGCACCGCTGAAGGGACTGCAGCACCGCCCAAATTTCGACGGAATCAAAGGCTTTCTCATAGTCCACATACGCCAGACATAGTGGCAAATTGTACTCTTCGGACTTCTGTACAATTTGCCGAAGGGTATGTATGTGGTCTATGGTGCTAAAGCCCTTTCGGAAACCGGCTTGTTCGGGAGGCTGGAAGTCGTCAAGTCTGCGCGCGAGACGATTCGTAATGACTCTCGAAAACAGCACGTAGACGCGGCTCAGAAGGGAAATCGGTCTGTAGTTCTTCAAGAGAGAGTTGTCACCTTTCTTGAAGAACAAGACCACCGCACTTCTGCTCCACGCCTCCGGTGTAATGCCACCATGGAGGACGGAATTAAAGAGCTTCTGAAGGACTTCAAGTACCGGTCTTCCACCCGCTTTCAGAAGCTCCGCTGTAATTCCATCCTCGCCTGGGGTCTTACCGTTTTTTAATGTGCTGGAGAGCCATTCTAATCTCGCTCAGACTGACGTCCGGGATATCTTCGGAATAGTGTCGGATGAGACTCGCTCTTGGATCGTTACTCACACTTGCGTGTGGCTCCAACGATGACGTGTACAGCTGCCCATAGAACCTCTCAATCTCACTCAAAATCTCAGGTGTCCCGGAAACGATGCTGCCACATTCTGTCTTCAGCTTTGACAGTTGGCTCTTTCTGGCAGACAGATCTCTGGCAAAGACTTTGGAGCCTTGGTTCCGCTCGATCGCTTCTTCAATACGTGCTGTATTGAAGTTACGTAAGTCCCGCCGCATGCATTTGGAGATCTGTCTGTTCAGATGCCTGTATGCTGTCAAGTCTGTTGAAGAATGTAGCTTCATCTCCCGTCTAACAGCCATGAGATTAAGAGTGTGATCGGAGAGTTTTTGTGTTCTTCTGCGGCGGGTCTTGCAGAACTTAGCTCCGACCGCATGGACAGTTTCCACGAGCTTGTCATTCATATCGTCCACTTCATTGCAGTCTTCTAGGCACTGAAAACGGTTTTGTAACTCGAGCTGAAAGGTCTCGGGACTTTGGAACAGAGCACGAGGGGGACGGAGCGTTGACTTCATTAGACGAGACCTCTCCAACTTAACGTTTAGGTTCAGTGTGCCTCTAACCATTCGGTGATCGCTACCAGTTTTCACCCTCGCGATCACGGAGACATCACTGAACAGTTGTCGTCTGGTCGTCATAATGAAGTCAATCTCATTTTTTGTCGAACCGTCGGGGCTCGACCAGGTCCACTTCCTGTGGGAAGTGGGGAGTAATAATTTACTACCGCGCAATTTCAAAATAAATTTTCCATCTGTACCTATACTCTTACTGTATTATAGCTTAAGAAATATTGGCAGTTAGAAATAAAAAAGCATGTTATACCTGCGAAATAAATTTTCCGCGCCAAAAATACTTGTTACGATAATATAGCTTAACAAAATGTACATAACTTTTTCTATTATTATTTAAAAATTAATGACAGCGACTAACAGTAGTAACCTAACGCGTATTCTGTTTTCCTTAAAATTTCATAGTATGCGAGCAACACGAGTTCGATTTACTATTTATTCTATTCGATATGCTAGTTATGATGAGTACCGAAATTACTGCTAAAATATAATAAGACAGTAATATACTATGTTCTCGTAATTGTAGACAATCATCGCTTAAAAACCTACATGTATAAGAAAAAAATATCGCAGTATATGAACGCAGTCGCACTTGATCAAAATTCTCGCGAACTTCATTACCGTTGTAGCAGCCAGGCTAATCAACCCTAAACCGTTATAAATAATGTACCCTGCTGCTACCATAACGCAAAAGGTGAAGGTCTGAAGAAAACATTTATTTCCTAATTACCCCCAGCTACTGAGATACTGCGGGCTGCATATCGATGCGAGATAATTTGACGTATATATTTAACGTTCTAATATAGAAACAAGAAACAGCCGCAAATATCATCAGCACCGCATCGTCTTCACACGCCGGCTCTTCACGCATCCGTCGACCATTTTCGAGCCATTTCTTCAACGCCGCAGCTTCGCTTCTTCTTGCCGTTACGGAGATGTGTCCCACGCCGCCGCCGCTCGCCGAATACGCGCGCGCGCCGGTGCCGGTCTGCATCACTTTTATAGCTCCGTCCAGCAACGCGGCTACGAGAAGCGATCCACGAGTCAAACGCCGGCAAATGGAGCGCGACACATAATAGTTGTACATAATATTTTTATTAATCTTTATTGGTCAAAATGTTCAAAGTCCACTGCTGAACATATGGATGTGGAGGAAGCGAGAGAGGTGTGTCAGGATCGTGCCAAATGGAAGTCCATAATCTCTGCCTACCCCTCTGGGTGACAGGCGTGAGTGTTTATGTATGTATGTATGTATGTATGGTCAAAATGTATGAATTGTAGTTGGCTAAGTAAATAATAAATTATTACTATTGGTAAACTAAGGACGTAGCCGGACATATAAATATAGGCAGGGTTGACTGAAAAATATACTCCATTCGCCTGCACATAGTAAGGCATATCAGAAAGATAGTTTTATTTCTCCGCTCCTAGACCACTCGGAGTCTGTTAGTAGTGGACACCATACGCCACTATTACACCGTCTTAAAATTTAAGAAGGCACGTACCCTTCAAATAGTTCACAGTCTTTTTAACTTTTACTCAATTATAGTAGTTTTCTATTTATTCTCCTAATTTTGCCTTTAAAATATTTTTAAGTACCTAAACAATTTTTTTGTTTATTGTTCTTAAATTAAAATTGAAAATTGCATGGAGCAGTGTAGAGAAAATGATCTAAAGAATGGTTTCGTCTTTCTAGTACCTGGTTATATATGACATCCACCTCGTTACGCAGGTAAGGTGTTACAGCGGCAATTATTTTCAGCTTGAACGATGTCATGAAACTATACGCTCTACAATTTATAGAGGTACATATTATATTACTTTTAGTACGTTCCACAATAACCAAATATAACAGTTATTGGTATAAATAAATTTTAAAAGAGCCAATCGTTTTTGGGCCCACTAGAAATTTTTGCGATCCTCAATGGTATTATATACAAAAAAAATACCAATTTATTATTGTAAATAGCATAGCGATTTTATGAAAACCTAAACAGAATTAAGAAATCTGGAAAAAAGAATTGTTTTGATATTTAAGTTCATGTCATTGGTTGAGATAATGTAATATTAAAAAAATAAGGTAAAGATATTCCAACTCGGAAGAAACTCGATTCGAGTTAAGTTGAGTTGAAATTCAAGTAACTTGAATAGTACTCGAGTTACGCAAAAAAAAGTTGTTACAAATTATTTTCATATTTGTTCTTCCATCCAAGATAATTATTATTATTACTTATCTTAATAGGTAGTTATATATTATTGTTTTGCGTATAGACAATCTTCATAAAATAATATCACTCTAACTTTATGACGTAGCCTAAAGTTAATGTTATTAATAATTTAATTATCACGAATTATACTTAATCAGCTTATTGACATTGCATAATATAACAATAAATTGCTCGAATTAGTAAGTCGAGTTCATCACTAAATTGTAGACAGACACTGCATTGACCATAAAATTTATTTTCACTCGAGTACCGAGTTACACAAATTCAAATTACAAAAAAAAAACAAATTCACTCGATTGAATCGAGTGAAAACAGAGTTCAGTTGCATCACTAGTGTAAGAATAACGTCTGTGGTTGATGGTTATATACTTTTTTGGTAGCAAAATCAAAAATTTTATAGTTTGTACTTGTTTGTTTACATTACAAGACAACAAAATATCGTCTCATCGATGCACAAGTGTATGGATACATGGATACACATTATATTTGTATCATAATATGGATAATATCGTGCAGATTAGCCAAATATTAATATTCCAAATTACGTATTTCTCTTCTACATATGTATGTAATATCTCATATATTATTCTCTTATACATCTCTTATACATATTTAATTTTTCATCTAGAATTTTAGAAAATCTATAATTAGCGTTGAATTACCTAAAACAAGAGACAATGTATAAATTTTTTATTTTATTAGTAAAATCTTAAGTAAATGTTAGATAGAATAAATACATAAAACAAGTTTTTGTGTATGTTAAAAAAATAGTATCTATGGGTCGAGGGATTGAAGGAAGCTTCTCTATTTGATGTAGCTTCATGGGCTTTGAAGAGCGATTCATTTAACTGTATTTAGGTACAAATACCTACCTTATTTATTGAGCAAGTTGCACCCTATAACTTGACAATACCAAATGGATTAATTGGTAGCCCAGACATGGATCCTGAATTCATGCCAGTCATAGTATATAGATAGTATAAATGGTACATATATTTATGCATAAAAAAAGTAGTAAATATTTAAATAAAACTAATTTTACGGATTTTATCGCGTATATTAACTTATTTTATATTCCCACGTTTCGAGCACTTTACAGCACCTATGGTCACGGGGGGGACTGAGGTGTATATTATTTAAACCAGTGAAAATAAAAAGTCTGACAACTTTTACATGGTCAAATATTGTTGATGTAAATCCATAATTACTATTTTTGCATTTGATCAACTGGAGCTAATTAATGGTGTTTATTTACAATAATTTATTATTTATTTTACATACGGGTAGAGATAACAAAATGCTGACAGAAATATGGAATATAGTTTATTGACATTAAAGGCATAGTCTAATCTCATATTTCTTATTATTGAAAATGTCTTTCTGATTCCTAACAATATCACATATGACATAAATGACATGTTTTTTTTGGCTTTATAGTATTTTAAATGTAAATAAATACATACATAAACATGGTCTCCACAAGCTGTTTAGAAGGAAATAAATATATAAAAAAATAATATATTGATAAGTATTAATATTTAATATAGGCACTCTTTACAATAGACATTAACTTTTTTCAGGTCGATCGCTTAGAACATATATGTATGCCTTGCAGGCTGAAAGCTTGCAGAGCTGCCCGTAGGCAGAGACAAATGATATTGAAGACAACAGTCTTATATCATATCTCTTATCATTGAAAATGTCCTTCTGATTCCTACCAGTATCATAAATGGACATGTTATCATCAAATTATTTAGAAAAAATCTTTTGAAATGATGATTGACAATAACAAATTCTACAATTAAATTATACATGATGTGTTTTATTATCCTTCCAACTTACTAATCAGTTAACATTGAGTTATAATGTACTACGTACTAGAGAAGCTATACCAAACAAAAAATGTGCACTATTCTATGTCTTCGCGCATGCGCGGGAGGCAATAGAGTTGCGCATGCGCAGTTTTTGTCATCATAGATTATACGTAGGTAGAATGATCAGTATGTAATAAGTAATAGTTTATTTAGATTGTATTGTTAATTATATCGAGTACATTTTTTTTAAATTGTTATTTATTTTGCATATGTGTTAATTTAATGTAATATAACATAATATTGTGTCACAATTACATTTTAATGATATTTATTTCATATTTTAAAAAGTAAATATGTATAATATAAAAATATACACTTATTATCGAAGAACATTATTAGTGAAAGGCAGGGTCGGGAAGGGACGCCCTAGACGAAGGTTTATCGACCAAATCGGCGGTAAATTAAAATGGGCCAGGTTAGGAGTGTCCTTAACTGACGAGCGTGTGTGCGTAGATACTCGTAATATGGATAAAAAGGAGGCGAGAGAGGTGTGTCAGGATCGCGCCAAATGGAAGTCCGTAGTCTCTACCTACCCCTCTGGGTAACAGGCGTGAGTGTTTGTGTGTGTGTGTATCATTGTAATTGCTTTTCTAGCATTCTCTAACGTATTTATACGCAGCTGGAGAATAATAGTGCAAAGTCAAAGCGAATTTACGTAAAGGTGCATGCAGTATATAATAAATAATGCGTGCTCTGTTTATTTTTTTCATTAAAGATTTATGTAACTCCACAACTTCTGCTAATGGTTAAACCATTAAATTAATCTCAGCATTTTGGTTGAGACCGAATTTGTGTTTAAATTTTTGTACAATTGATTTGTAAGAAGCACATTTTTTCTTTGGATAAGTATTTTGTCTTTGTATTTTCTTAAATTTCTCAGTAAGTTTCTTTCTAGCTGCAGATTCTTTGCTATTAAATAAAAAACTCAATATTATAACGTGCTCATATTTTATTATTCTTATAATGACATAGAACTATTGATTCCGTTACTAAGGTCATCCCGTAGAACTATATTTAAAAGATTAGGCTTCGTATACATCACTCGAATTAGGCTTAGGACATATTACTTGCGTAATTTATTTTTAAGTACAATTTCTCTCGGACTATCAAACATTGAATTTGACCTGCTTTTTGTCCTTACTGATTCAGACAACCGTTCTGATACCTACTTCCTGTTCATCAATCACATTTTGCTGGCTGAAAAAAAGATACTAGTTATTCGGGAAACCTGTAAAAACTCTAGCGTTACAATATAAAAAAAAACCGCCATATACTAGTATGACTCGCGCGCCGAAGGTTCCGCCTCTCTTAAGTCTCGTAAATATACTAAACATTACAAAAAAATCGTTCGCATATATAAATAATATCATTACGTTATTATATATCCGCAGTATAACCAGAGTAACCGACATAGCCCAAAGAATTAGTATGGTGAAGTGGCAATGGGCCGGCCATATAGCTCGAAGAATCGACAACCGATGGGGAAGAATGGTTCTCGACTGGCAGCCTCGTACCGGCAGGTGAAGTGTAGGGCGTCCTCCCACTAGATGGAGTGACGATCTGGTCATGTGAGAAGTGAATGGATTCAGGTGGCTCGGCATCGTGCTTTGTGGCATTCTTTGGGGGAGGCCTATGTTCATCAGTGGATTTCTGAAGGGCTGTAATAATGATTATAATGATAATGATGGTACTAAAGATTTCTTTAACTACACTCTTCCTGTTTTTGTGGTGTATTTGTAGTTATCTTTTCAATGCACGGAACCATAGATTAATGATAGGTAATCGCGCGCGAAGACCTATCATTTATCTAAGGCATGGAACGTATACTTGAATCATTTGACGGTAACCACGTTTCTTCGCTGCAATTCTTCTGAACAAATTTGATCCATGATTCTTTTGTTTCATGACACGGCCGAGAAAATATTAATTTAAGCGCATTAACATTACCTACCATGATTATATATTAATATTTTACTGGTCATATTTACTTAACATTATACGTCGATAGTGTCATGTCTGCGCATAAAAATGTTTTAATCTTTGACATTCACGTTTACGTCGCAGTTGATAAAATATAATTAAATTAAGCGTGTTTTAAAGATAATAATATGTTGGACTTACATATAACGGCCCACAGCTGCCCCTGCAAAGGTCGCCCAGGCTGGGGCCCATGGCAGCCTGCTCGACGGGCAAAATATAGTACGTACCTGTATCCGAAGCTAAGATCGCCCCAAGGCTCGGTCAGGCCGTAAGTGGGTGTAAGGTGCATGGAAAGTAGTGTTTAGTGAGGTGTAGGTGTCTGAGACATGGATCAGCTGAGGTGACTGGTAGCGGCCGATTTCCAGGTTGCCCCACAATGCTGCATCACTCCAGCAGTCTTCCCCGCTGGACCATTTCGTTCTTTATTGTTACTATTTCAGTCTATTAGCTTCATTGTACATTTAAATAACTTAAACTCGCCT
This sequence comes from Parnassius mnemosyne, assembly GCA_963668995.1. Lineage (NCBI taxonomy): Eukaryota > Metazoa > Arthropoda > Insecta > Lepidoptera > Papilionidae > Parnassius > Parnassius mnemosyne. The sequence goes on from CAVLGL010000057.1 coordinate 22,323,977, forward strand.
AATTCTACATTCATCGTAGAATCGAACACGTTATACCCGACAGAGTACGGACAGTAGTTCAAAATTAGACATTCAATGTCCCGGATTCACTTATCACAAAATTATAAATAGTGAACTAATGCAATCTCTTAATGAGTCCTACGGTTCAGCGTTAAACACAACTAATTTCCTTAGTTCGACACCAAAACACCACACCGCGATAAGAATTCAAAATACGCCTCGTTGACACGTAAAACTAACAAACCAGCCAACACACAAAAAAGGGCACTTAACGCGACGGCATAATTATAATGATTTCCAGACAATCAACCGGGAGACGCTCTCGAACAAGGAATGCGCGGTTCAAATCCTAGACCGTATATCTACTCGGCGCGCGTGTGCGAAATTCCCCATCACACGAACAAGTTAAATATTGCAAAATTCACATATCTACGTAGCGAAGTAACATGCACTAAATCTAACCATCTGGACCCTACCGGTCGCCTTAACTTCTGCCGCGATAAACGAGATACGCGGTTTCACCGCATCGCGGCCAGCGAGCTACTCATCTTCTTCGCCCACGCGTCGAGCCACCGCAAGCCGCACACGGCCGCCCCACCTGGCGGCGTTTACATCACCTACATACCATCGGGTAACGCGCCAGCTCAAACGCGATTTAATGGCGTTCAAAATGACCAATTTTGGGCATAAACATTACAGGTAAAATTGCCGTGTAGGGGCGGTCAAGAATATCCACTACCCCATATCTTTCCATAGGTGTCTTAAAAGCGACAAAGGGAAACAGGCAGGAGATGGGCAGCAGCATCTTCCTGATAGTAGCCAAAATTACAATAAAGAAAAACTACGGTTGCCATTCCGCTCGCCAAGCGTGGCGACTATGGCAAATACCCTCTATGAAGGGAGTAACAAAGAGACGGCCCCCAGTCCCCGGCGGCCCCGCTATTCCTGACTACGGTGGCGACCATGGTAACGGCGGGGCAGGGGGTGCTAAGAATCTCCGGTGGAGGTTCGGTTGCCACCTTAGACGACACGACCTGGCAACGTACAATGCACGCACCCTGAGGACTGACGAGAAGATTGCGGAGCTGGAAGAAGAGATAGACAAGTTACGCTGGCATATTATAAGATTATCCGAAGTCCGAAGAAAGGGGGAGGACACGGTCCATCTGCCCAAAAGAGGTGTCGGATTTACCGTCCACAAGTATCTCGTTAACAACGTTGTAAAAATACTTCTTGTATTGAAGAAGCGATCGAGGGAAACCAGGGCTCCAAAGTCTTTGCCAGATCTTTGAGAGATCTGTCTGCCAGAAAGAGCCAACTGTCGAAGCTGAAGAACGAGTGTGGCATCGTCATTTCCGGGACACCTGAGATTTTGAGTGAGATTGAGAGGTTCCATGGGCAGCTGTACACATCATCGTTGGAGCCACACGCAAGTGTGAGTAATAATTCAACAGCAAATCTTATCCGACATTATTCCGAAGATATCCTGGACGTCAGTCTGAGCGAGATTAGAATGGCTCTCCAGCATCTTAAAAACGACAAGGCCCCAAGCGAGGATGGAATTACAGCGAAGCTTCTGAAAGCGGGTGGAAAACCGGTACTTGAATTCCTTCAGAGGCTCTTTAATTCTGTCCTCCATGGTGGCATTACAGCGGAGGCGTGGAGCAGAATTGTGGTGGTCTTTTCTTCAAGAAAGGTGACAACGCTCTCTCGAAGAACCACAGACCGATTTCCCTTCTGAGCCGCGTCTACGTGCTGTTTTCGAGAGTCATTACGAATCGTCTCGCGCGCAGACTTCACGACTTCCAGCCTCCCGAATAAGCCGGTTTCCGAAAGGGCTTTAGCACCATAGACTACATACATACCCTTCAGCAAGTTGTACAGAAGTCCGAGGAGTACAATTTTCCACTTTGCCTTGCGTATGTGGACTATGAGAAAGCCTTTGATTCCGTCTAAATTTGGGCGGTGCTGCAGTCCCTTCAGCGGTGCCAAATTGACTGTAGGTATATCGAAGTGCTGAAGTGCTTGTACAGTAGGGCTACGATGGCTATCCGAGTACAGGACCAGAGTACGAAACCTATCCAATTGCAGAGAGGTGTAAGACAGGGTGACGTTATATCCCCGAAAATCTTCACCGCTGCATTGGAAGACGTTCGCAAGCTTCTGGACTGGAAAGTATACGGCATTAACATCAATGGCGAGTACATCACTCACCTTCGATTTGCCGACGATATAGTCTTTATGGCAGAACCGCTGGAGGATTTAAGCAATGCTCAATGACCTCAATAGTGTCTCCCAACGGATAGTTCTTAAGATGAACATGGACAAAACAAAGATCATGTTCAATATCCATGTTACAACTATGCCGGTAATTGTTGGGAGCACTAAGCTAGAAGTTGTAGACGAGTATATTTACCTGGGACAAATAGTCCGACTAGGTAAGTCCAACTTCGACCGAGAGGTCAATCGTTGGATGCAACTCGGCTGGGCAGCGTTCGGGAAGCTACGACACATCTTCTCGTCAGACATACCTCAAAACCTTAAAACGAAATTGTACAACCAGTGCGTGTTGCCAGTGATGACTTACGGAACTGAGACGTGGTCCTTCACTGCTGGCCGTATAAGCAAGCTCAAGGTCGCTCAGCGAGCTATGAAGAGGGCTATGCTCGGAGTTTCTCTGCGTGATAAAATTAGAAATGAGGATATCCGCAGTAGAACTAGAGTGACCGACAAAGGCCAACGGATTAATAAGCTGATGTGGCAGTGGGCCGGCCATATAACTCGAAGAACCGACAACCGATGGGGAAGAAATGTCCTTGAGTAGCAGCCTCGTACCGGTAGGCGAAGTGTAGGGCGACCTCCCACGAGATGGAGTGACGACCTGGAGTAAGACATGCAGGAAGTCGATGAATGCAGGTGGCTCAGGACCGTGCTTTGTGGCATTCCTTGGGGGAGGCCTATGTTCAGCAGTGGAAATATGAAAGGCTGTAATGATAATGATAACTGGTGAAAAGTCAATCCTTGACTTTTACTTATGTTTCTCGAGTTGTTTGAACAGTATCCCAATGCTTATGAAGGCATAATTAATGTTGCGCGCCACTTTTAATGTCTTGTACATGGCAACACTAGTTACACTAGCGCCCTCTAGTGTCGAGTAAAAGAAAGTGTTGCGCGCCACTATTAATGTCTTGTACTTGGCAACACTAGTTACTCTAGTGCCCTCTAGTGTCGAGTAGCAGAACTAGGAGAGTCGAGATCCTTCCAGAAATTTCGGGACCGATATGTACTCGAACATTCTAGATGTCGCTACAGTAGAAGGTGCTGGAAACTATCTGAGGCCCTATATAAGGCCGGTATAGACCACGACCGGGGCAGTATTGAATTGGCGATACAAGAGAATTCTTCGAAGCGAAATAACGGCGAACTGTGTTTTATTATTAGTGTGATTTTATGTTCTAATTAGTGTTTTGTACCAAAGGACGACATGGAGGGTATCCGTACTCGAAGTCAACGCCAGCTGGAGACGGACCAGAGACGATTTGGTAATACAACGCCGCAAACATCGGAGGGCCAGCTGCTGACCACGGAGGCCGGTCGGTCATCAGCTCCTGCATCTAAAGGACCTGACTTAGGTGCTATGATAATGATGCTGCAGGAACAGACTCGCCGACAGGAGGAACAGGCCCGTCGGTTGGAAGAGCAGCTGCAGCGCGGACAGGAGGAACAGGCCCGCCAACAAGAGGAACAGGTCCGCCAACAGGAGGAACAGGGCCGTCGGTTGGAAGAGCAGCTTCTTCTCATGAAGGACCTTCACGCTACCTTCGGGAAAGAGATAAAGGAGGTGAAGGATAGGGTTGCTCAACATGACAACCGCCTGTCGGAAGCTGAAACCCGAATCGACCAACTGAACGATCGGGTTGACAACGTGATGGTTGACGTGAAGAAAACGCTGAACGACCTCAAAATTGGGGATGGAGTTACAACTCCCGTGGTAGCCACAACACCTTCGCCACGTGGATTCAAAGTGCCACCGTTCGACGGGAGTTCTTCCTGGTCGGCCTACAAAATCCAGTTCGAGGCTGTCATGAAAGCGAACGGCTGGAATAAAAGTCAGGTAATGACTTCTCTCACCCTAGGCCTACGCGATCAGGCCTTAACTGTTCTGGAAGCTCTCGGTAAGGAAGTGACTTACGGGCAGGTCCTTGAGACATTGGAGGCGAGATATGGTGATGCTCACCTGGAACACGTCTTTCGTGCGAAGCTCAAAGATCGCGTGCAACGCAGTAACGAAAACCTGCAGCAGTGGGCCCTTGAGGTGGAAAAGCCGGTTCGAAAAGCGTACCAGTCTGTATCTGCGCTCATTGTAGGGAACCTGGTGCAGACATTCATCGACGGCATCCGCGACCTTGAAGTTAGAGCTGCTGTGAGGCTCGGGCACCACGAGACGCTTAAGGAAGCCTTGACCCATGCACTGGAGCTGGAAGCCGTGCGACAGGATCATCGTTCCCACCGCGTCAGGGAGGTTGCAGCACCTACAGTTCAGGACCGCAATAATGGCTACAGCCCTAGGTGCTACGGCTGTGGGGAAAGGGGCCATCTTCGATCCAGCTGCCCTAAGCGAACTGTAGAAAGGGAAGGTGTTCGGTCTTGAGAGGGTAGTGTGGCTGACAGCACCGCCCAGCAGCAGCAGGGAAACTGGCGGGTGCTGACTGATGTTAAAAGAGCCCCAAGGATTTCGATCTCACAAACCCGTGATGGAAACAGCCTGATCATCAAGGGCGAGGTCAACGGAAAGCCGTGTAAACTGACCATAGACACTGGAGCCTCTCGTACGGTTGTCAGTTCCCAACTTATAAATCAGTTTCTTGGGGACTCCGCATACACCGCGAACGCATTAATTTGGTGACAGCCACCGGTCAGCGCATACCCGTTCGTGGAGAGAAGGAGATGGAGTTGAAGCTAGGCAACCTGAATAATGTCATCGTGGCTGATATAATGGACGTTTGCATCCTGGGCCTAGACTTTATGAGGAAGAATTGTTGTGAGATCGACGTTAAGCAAGGTGTTTTGAAATGTGGACAAGAGGAACTTTTCGTGGAAGGGGCGTTACCAGGGAATGTGTACAGCCTTAAGAAGATTGTTCTTCCGCCGAGATCGGAAACGATTGTGCCGGTTAGACTTCCTCGGAGTCCTGGGCAAGCTCTTCGTTGTGTACTCGTGGAAAGGGTAGACAATGACCTTCCAAGGAAAGTGGCTCGAACCTTGGTCAGAACCACCGACATCTCAGGAGTACGTGTGCTGAACCTTTGTGATCAGGAACAGATTATAGAAAAAGGCACATTGGTTGGTACAAGTAAGGAAGTGGATTGGTTGCGTCGGTGTGAATATCTATCGACTGGGACCCCCCAGCAAGGATGGACAAACGAGAGTGACCACACTTTTAGAATACTGTCGCAGCGTTCTCTCCCCGAATGAAATGGTCAAGGCGAAGAAGTTGTTACTCAAATACGCCAATGTTTTCTCGTCAAACGAAGCTGACATAGGAAAGACTGACTTAGTTCAACACAAAATAAACACAGGACAAGAATCGCCTATTCGTCAGCGGCCAAGAGGATTGCCTGTAGCACGTGAAAAGGAAGTGGAAACCATGATTTAGGGAACGGTGAAGGATGGTGTTATTGAACCTTCATCTAGTCCATGGTGTTCACCTGTGGTGCTGGTAAAGAAGAAGGACGGCAGCATGCGGTTTTGTGTTGACTACCACCGCACGAACGACGTTACAAAGAAGGACAGCTATCCCTTGCCAAGAATTGATGACACGCTGGACATGCTTACAGGCGTAAAGTGGTTTAGTACGCTGGACCTGAAAAGTGGCTACTGGCAGGTTGAAATTGACCCTAAGGACAAGGAGAAAACTGCATTCTCCACAGGAAAGGGTCTGTGGCAATTTAAAGTCATGCCGTTTGGATTGTGCAATGCTCCAGCAACGTTTGAAAGGTTGATGGAGCTTGTATTTACCGGGCTAATTGGAGATGCCTGTCTGGTCTATTTGGATGACATCATTATCGTAGGCCGTACGTTTGAGGAACATCTTCAAAACCTGGAACGCGTGCTCATGAAGATCCAGAGTGCCAATCTCAAGTTGAGTCCAAAGAAGTGCTCACTATTCAAACGGCAAGTTAGTTTTTTGGGTTTTAGTTTATGTAGTGTCGGAAGAAGGTATCCGCACGGATCCAGAGAAAATTGCCGCTGTCAAGGAGTGACCGGTTCCAAAAGACAAGACATAGGTTAGAGCATTTTTGGGTTTGTGCTCTTATTATCGGCGATTTGTGAAGAACTTTGCAGATATAGCCAAACCTCTGCACAAGCTAACCGAAGACAAGCGACATTTATGCTGGGATGAAAGTTGCGATATTGCATTCCAGGAGCTCAAGAACCGTCTGTGCAAAACACCTATTTTGGGGTACCCTGATGCGGGCAAGGAATTTATAGTTGACACAGACGCAAGTGATATAGGACTTGGCGGTGTGTTGTCTCAACGGAATGGTGATCAAGAGATTGTGATAGCGTACTTCAGCAAGTCGTTGTCAAAGCCGGAAAGGAACTATTGTGTCACAAGACGGGAATTGCTTGCTGTGGTTAAGTCCTTGCAGCATTTTAGCAAATATCTCCTGGGGCGGAAATTCTACTTACAAACTGACCATGCTGCACTGAAATGGCTATTGCAGTTCAAAAATCCGGAAGGACAAGTTGCGAGATGGATTGAACTACTACAGGAATAAGACTTTGTGATCGAACATCGCAGCGGGAAATCTCATGGCAATGCAGATGCATTATCGAGAAGACCTTGCCCTGAAGATTGCAAGCATTGTACTAGGCAAGAGGGTAAAGAAGTAGTATCTGCGAGGATATTCAGGACAGACCAGCTCAGCAATGAATGGAAGGACAGCCTACAACATGCACAGCAGGAAGATTCGGACATTAAGCCGATTCTGGAATGGATGAAGGCCAGTGCTCCTAAGCCCAAGTGGAGCGACGTCTCAGCAATGAGTTCGACCACGAAAAGCTATTGGGCCCAGTGGGACAGCTTGCTGATTTAGGATGGAGTCCTGTGCCGTAAATGGGAAAATGGTCGGGGAGACAGGTGTCATTTGCAAATAGTTGTTCCTAAGGCTAAAGTGCCGGATGTTCTACAGCTGTACCATAGTGGTTGTTCAGGAGGCCACCTGGGAGTTAAACGAACTCTCCTGAGGATCCGAGAACGGTTTTACTGGGTCCAGTGTCGTGACGATGTCAAGGACTGGTGCCGCAAATGTACAAGTTGTGCGGCTGTAAAGGGACCTCAAATTCGTAGTAGAGGCGCATTGAAATTGTACAATGTTGTTGCACCACGGGAGAGGATAGCCATTGACGTTGCGGGGCCGTTTCCAGAAACTGAAAGTGGTAACAAGTATTTCATGGTAGTGATGGATTACTTCACTAAGTGGCCAGAAGTTTTCGCCATTCCAAATCAAGAAGCTTCAACAGTTGCAGATAAACTAGTTCATGAAGTCTTCTGTCGTTTTGGAGTACCATTAGAGATTCACAGCGATCAAGGAAGGAATTTTGAGTCTCAAATATTCCAGGAAACTTGCCGAGTTATGGGTACTCAGAAAACACGAACAACTTCTTACTAACCGCAATCTGATGGAATGGTAGAAAGATTTAATCAGATATTGGAGAGGTACCTAGCAAAAGTTATGGAAAAACGGCAACGAGACTGGGACAGGCACATACAACCGTTTTTGTTGTCATATCGAAGCGCTGTTCACGAAAGTACATCAGTGACACCAGCGTTCGCAAACTTTGGGAGAGAATTGCGGCTGCCTGCAGACCTGATCAACGGTATACCACCTGATGCCCCACGCAATATAACCGATTATGCAAATGACTTGCGGAACAAAATGAATGACATTTATGAGCACGTCAGACAGACGGGCCAGCAAACGTCTGAGAAGATGAAAACACGGTATGACCGCAAAATGAACAAGAAGGGGTTTGATGAAGGTTCACTAGTGTGGTTACACAATCCAGTTCGCAGCAAAGGGAAATCTCCTAAGCTTCAAGCTAAATGGGACGGACCGTATCGGATTGTGACAAGGATCAATGACGTAACCTACCGGATACAGAAAGGTGCCAGATGTACTCCTAAGATTGTCCATGTGGATCGACTGGCGCGTTATTATGGGGCCAATAATGCTCGGGACGAGCATGTCTTAGGAGGGGGCAATGTTGCGCGCCACTATTAATGTCTTGTACATGGCAACACTAGTTACACTAGCGCCCGCTAGTGTCGAGTAAAAGAAAGTGTTGCGCGCCACTATTAATGTCTTATACATGGCAACACTAGTTACACTAGCGCCCTCTAGTGTCGAGTAGCAGAACTAGGAGAGTCGAGATCCTTCCAGAAATTTTGGGACCGATATGTACTCGAACATTCTTGATGTCGCTACAGTAGAAGGTTCTGGAAACTATGTGAGGCCCTATATAAAGCCGGTATAGACCACGACCGGGGCAGTATTGAATTGGCGATACAAGAGAATACTTCGAAGCGAAATAAAGGCGAACTGTGTTTTATTATTAGTGTGATTTTAAGTTGTAATTAGTGTTTTGTAATTAAATATCAATTTTGGTAATTCCCTCGGCAGTTTTTAATTATCTCGAATCCCAAGCTCCAATTTAAAAAAAAAATCTTCACTCAACCATCTCACACTCCATCAATCGCCTGACACAGACTATGTGAGTTGGAGAGCGCGTACTCTAACTCATGTTACAAACAATCGAGTTGAGGCGTCTCCTCTAGTACGTAGTACATTATAACTCAATGTCAGTTAATATAATATTTTCAAACAAACTTTTGACACCGTTCATATCTATCTGTTTTACTATTAATAGACTACCTTGGAAATTATGATTTACTATAATAAATGTAGATACATTATAATTTGTGATTTTATCCTTAGTTCAAAACTTCTTTCTTACTATATAGCGTGTGTAGGTAATATTATAAATGTAAATATTAGTAATTATTAATCTCGTCAGACATACCTCAAAACCTTAAAACGAAATTGTACAGCCAGTGCGTGTTGCCAGTGATGACTTACGGAACTGAGACGTGGTCCTTCACTGCTGGCCGTATGAGAAAGCTCAAGGTCGCTCAGCGAGCTATGAAGAGGGCTATGCTCGGAGTTTCTCTGCGTGATAAACTTAGGAATGAGGATATCTGCAGTAGAACCAGAGTAACCGACATAGCCCAACGGATTAGTAAGCTGAAGTGGCAGTGGGCCGGCCATTTAGCTCGAAGAACCGACAACCGATGGGGAAGAAAGGTTCTCGAGTGGCGGCCTCGTACCGGTAGGCGAAGTGTAGGGCGTCCCCCCACGAGATGGAGTGACGACCTGGTAAAACATGCAGGAAGTCGATGGATGCAGGTGGCTCAGGACCGTGCTTTGTTGCATTCTTTGGGGGAGGCCTATGTTCAGCAGTGGACTTGTGAAGGGCTGTAATGATGATGATGATGATGAAATATTATCCCTGACTCATCTTGGCTTTAATTGTATTAATTAAATGGTATTTGGGATGTATACTCACAATCAATACATTTAAAAAAATAGTATCCATACCACATTTGTGCACAGACAGGCACTATACTCGTATTTTGGTGGAACTATTAAAAGGATTTTCGATTGACCTTAAAGTACCTATAAATGCTGAATGTAGCTACAACTTTGTTTTATAATTTTAATTATTGACCAGTGCACTATTTTTACTTATAATACCGGTGAAAACCAATAGACGATCGCTTTTAGTTTGGTTTTAGGTTATTGTAAAATTCATATTTTGTTTGCTAATTTCTCAGTATTCTGTTTAGATTCTGTAAAACTAATATTACTTTTGTAATCTTTAGATTATAAGGAATACATCGAAATGCATTTCATTAAGGGTAGCTAAAATTTGTGGTGGGCCCATTTTCCATACACAAAGAAACTGTCTCCATTACTCTACAAATATTATCGAGCTGTGGTAGATAGAGCTGTGGCAGCTCAGAGGACTTGCGGAGTCAGCAAGCAAGCACTGAGACACCGTAGTAGACCGTTCTTAGATCCAAATTCCCTCTCAGATATGAGAGGAGGCATGCACACAGCAGTAGGACGTGTAGGTATAAATTACTACTTTATTCTACTACAAATACTATATTTAATTAATAGAATCAGGCGTTACTTTGCGGAAATCCATTATATAAAAGCTTTTAGAAAAATTTACTTTGCCAATATCCGCGTTATATAATAAAATGATGTGTATTACCTAGTATGAAGAGCACCTCCCGCCCTCCCTCAATTGCGTGCACTATCCCCGTCACCACTAATCCCGGCACCGCTACTCCCAACACCACTACACTAGGCAAGACACACCACTGACGATAATACGACACGTGTTTCACCTCTACACGAGGCATCCTCAGGTGATATAGACTCTACGGTGGCTAACCCCTAAGTGAGCGGCGAACCAAAACAAGTGCCTTTTATACAGACCGATGACGCAACCGCTCTCTACTTAAGGAGCGAGCGACCGCGTCATGCGATAAAACATGCGACCAATCACCGCTGGATTATGATACTATATTTATAACGGATAGGTCCTCCATATTTTTTTATTATTGTAAGTCAGTGCTTGAGCACAATCCCACCTGGTGGTAAGTTGTGATGAAGCCCTATATGGTAAATTGCACTGTCTAAGCGTAACAAAAGCTTCTTACTCTTGCCTTGAAGACGCCCAGATTGTATTCGGACGGAAAGACAGACGCCGGCAAATTATTTCACTCCTTTGATGTACGCATAACAAAAGAGTAAACATACCATTAGGTTCTAATGCGTTGAATATCGTCAACATAGAGGTAAAGACCCGCCGAACGTCTGGTTGTCCGATGGTAGAAATAAGAGGGATGAATTAAAGTATGTAATTCCAGCGTGTAAATCCTGCATGTAAATACTGTTTTCGTGCTTATGATTCCGGTTTTATTATCCCTAACAAAGGATTTTTTAACCTTTTTTTTATTTTCGATTTGTTTTAAATCAAGTTGATGAGAAACACTTCGTATATTTTTTTAGGCCATAATATTTCGTCAATTATGGTTAATTAGCCTCAGCGAAGTAATTTCTAATACAATATTTATCACTTAATTAGCTATTTATGCCATTATTACTATTTTCCGAACAACGTTCAACATACTGATATGAATGTACACCATTTTAATTTTTAAGATATCCATATGACGAAGTAGTATAATGTATTATAGTATACTACCACTTAAGGCACACGACAAATAATAAAAATTTTGTATGTACCTTTTCAAGTGTAAAGTATAATCAGTAACAAAAACATTGCAGTCAGAAAGAGTATAATAAGTGACATTCTTTTTTCTTTATTCCTAACTCAAAAATTATTGGTCTGTTCTTAATCAAATTCATATGAGACCACACCAGAAGTACTAGCTTTTAAATAAAAAAAGAATCATCGAAATCAATTCACCCAGTAAAAAGTTATGAGGTAACACACATAAGAAAAAAAACATACGGTCGAATTGAGTACCGTCTCCTTTTTGGAAGTTGGCAGATAAAATGAGAAAATCGATGAAAAATAACTCAAAAACTACTGATCAGATCTTGATCAAATTTATATGGGACCACATGAGAAACACCAGCTTTCAAATAAAGAAAAATATCATAATCTGTTCACCTACAAAAATTTCTGAGGTAACATAACATAACAAATAAAAATCAGTCGAATTGAGAACCTCCTTCTTTTTACGAAGACGGTTAGAAAAAAATGGTAAATAAGCTAATAGTCTTCAGACTTCTAGATGGCCAACTTAGCTAAGGCAGCTAAAGATGCTGTGTCGGCCAAAACTAAGGTGAACTATGCCTCACAGACTTTATTATACTGATTATAAAAAGTGTATCGTTCGATATATTAAGAATAGATCAGACCCTGACCCAGGTCCAGAGGTACGTTGTCCTTTATATATTGATTCAAATTATACTAATATTTCGCGGGTATTTAATATATTTCTTTTTTTAGAAATAACACTGAAGTAATTATAATGTATTCTATGATTACAGTTTGTGAGGCATTTTATTTTGACTAATAGAGGTGACAACGCATCTGTAGCCTTGCATATTTATTTGAAGTAGCAGTATAGTGAAGTAGCTGCAATAGCTTCTTGCCTTCATGTGGACTATTAGGTTGTTTTTCAATTATTTTTTTTAATGAATTCGTAATGAAATATTAAACGATGATTATGTTAAATCATAACTCATATTTTTTTATATTGCTGTTTAAATATAAAATTCGAAAATTCGAATAGAGTTAATGTTCATTCAAATGACATTTCATTAAGTAATTCATATTACTTATATAAATTGGTTTTCTTTAATTATTTCCTTCATTACAATCTTCTAACGTAAATTACCTTTAGAATAGCTTAGAACTCAAAGATGTTAATTGAAGAACATTTCGTATTTTATAGACTACTTCTATTCTAATTTGACTTAATTTTAGTAAGATCAAAGTACTCCTTTCTTAATTAGCTGAAGCTGAGGCACAATTATTTGGAACCAAGAATCAAGATGTCTCCCTAAATATTTCAGTTATAAATTTTGTATTTTATATTTCTATTTATAAAATCAAATCATATTGCATAAGTTGTTCCAGGTTTTTATTTTATTATTTATCTAAAAAGATTTCCTTAATTTACTTATTCTACGTCACATGAAACACCAAGAATCTTCGCCGCTTTCGGTTCTACGCTGTGTAACGATGACGTAAAGTAGACAATCTCTTTTTAACCATTGCTGGACATAGGGTTTTTAAGAATACACAACTGGTATGCATATAAATATTTGTACACCCTCTTAACAATGAAAACCCAGTTTGAATGTCGCACCGGTACTCTCGATATCAGCACGTCCTTTACGGCTGGTTCATTATTTTGCCATCGTACCATATGATTTCGTTATGAAAGTACCCGAAATATATAGTGCCTTCCATTGATTTCGGTATAATTATAGTTATTTTGTATAAATACTATTTGTATAAAACACTAGCTGGTAAAATTCTGGAAATATTGTTTTAAATTTGGAAAAGTTATATCGTTTAATAAAGAATGATAATACATTTATTGAAGTTGAATGATACCTATATAATTTTCAAATAAATATGTATTCACAAAGTGTGAACAATAATCATGACATTTTCCTATCCATATTGTTTTCGCTAGAATATCTTATTCATGCTCCTTAATTTAAGAAAGTCAATTTAAAACTGTAGTTGCTTGAATCATAATAATAATAGTTCACTTATATTAGTTAAGTTATTATTTACAAAATTTATTAAAACACACTTCTGTTTTGAAACTTAAAACTACATTACTTGTAATTTGTTCCGTGCTGTCAGATAAACAATATCAAAACATATTCTTGGCAGAATTTTTTTTTGTTTTAAAAGGATAAAATACTCAAAAGGGAAATTCACCGCATGATATCAAAAGAAAATTCGAATTTTATGTGTTTATATCGTTAATTATACCACATATCGATACTTCAAATTTAAATTGCAAAATAAAACTCTATTGATTATGATTTCATTCTATTACCATCGCTTTGGTTAGTTATAGAACAGAGCTTGAGTAGATTATTTGAATTATGTGTCGCCATACATGTACTGGTATAAATAATTAATAATAATAATAATAATCATTAATTTCCAATCACAATGGTACATTAAATAAAACATGCTTAGATTATTGCGTAATTTCTATGAAATACTTATTTCAACATTTGACCATTGTGAGAGAGCGGAACCTGTACCAGGATACCCTGTGTTACCCCCACACTCGGACTTAATTCATATATTACTTAGTACCATAATTGTTAGTTAAAGTAGGTAAAAGTAGATAAAGAATGTGTGTGTGTGTGCATGTGTGTGTGTGTGCATGTGTGTGTGTGTGTGTGTGTGTGTGTGTGTGTGTGTGTGTATGTGTGTGTGTGTGTGCGAGTGTGTGTGTGCGAGTGTGTGTGTGCGTGTGTGTTATTTAATTATATGCACTTGAAATCGAGACCACTACATTAATAATTCATACTTATCGTTAAGAACTTTTCAAATATTTTATCATAATATGAAAATTTTATTTATATTCCATACTTTATTGCATTGTTTTTAGGAGATCTTCTGTTTCAGAGTGAGATTTTAAATGTAGGAATTTCGTAACTCTTTCTTTACAAGTGTAGCGTGGTTTAGAGTAAATATTCACAGCCTGATTAATTTTATTGTATAATAAAGGTCCCAAAAAATTATGTTGTCGTTTTGCAAACGGTGATGTTTCTTTACGAATCCTGAATATTATATCTTTAAGTCGTTTATTCATGTGAGTAACGTGATCGAAAGTAGTTTTAGCGTGGCTGTGTAAAATTGACTTTAAGATATACAATTGTCGAACTGAAAGGACTCCCGTATTTGAGTAAATCAGAGAAGTGAAATAACTGTAGGGTTTATAAAGAATTACTTTCAATATTGCTCTTTGTGCCCTTTCAACTTGCAGAATACTATTCTTAAACGTTCCTCCCCATGACGTTATGCAGTATGTAATTATTGATTGGCATAATGCGAGATAAGTTACTTTAAGCCATTTAAAGTCAGTAGCAGCTCTTAGACGTTTAAAAACATATAATAATTTGCGGATCCTTTTGGTGAGCATCTCAACGTGATATTTCCAGGAAAGTGTTGAATCAATGTATACACCGAGGTATTTTATTTTTGTAACTGTTCAATAGTGGTACACGTATGTGAGCAGGGATCATGATGGGTGGAATGTTGACAGGTGTAAGCAACTATTTTAATATTAGATGGTTGAAGACGTTGTAGTTTGGTAAAAGTAATGTGCTTAGTTTTTTCTAAGTTAAGAATCAATAAATTATGCTGTAGACATTTCATAACTTGTCCCAGTTCATTTTCTACGTTACGTGTTAGTTGATCCCAAGATGAGCTATGGAATACAAAGGCTTTATCATCTGCAAAAGCGAACAATTTTCCTTTAACTAGTTTCAGGTTACATAAATCATTCACATAGATCAAAAATAAGCTAGGTCCAAGTATACTTCCCTGAGGAACGCCATAAGAAATATATTGAGAGTCACTTATCACATCGTCAATTTTTACACGTTGGGTTCGATTTTTTAGATAACTACCAAATAAATTTAAAGCAGTTCCCCTTATAGGGATAATAGTTCTTTCCAACTTATTCAACTAAAACAACACGCTTATGTTTTGGAGGCGTTAAATCTCACGAGATTGGCATCGCTCCATTTGGAGACTGCCTGTAGTGTGAGACTTGTCACACGCTCAAACATAGCCTCTCTTTCTGACTGGATTTGATCCCGACTGGCCCGGGCACTTGGTTGATATCTCTCCACAACTGTGCTGTCATCTGCATACCCATAGTACCGGGAATGAGCAGAATGTAATTTAACATGTAATTTGTTTTATTAAAATAACTTAAATAATAAGATCTATATCAAAAGAGTATACTTACTAGTTTTCGGATTCAGTCAAAAACTATAGAAGCTTTTTATATTTATGCTTTTTATCTTTTGTATCTTTCCGTCCGAATACAATCGGGGTGTCTTCAAGGCAAGTGTGCATAGGTTTTTGTTACGATAAGATAGTACGATTTACCATCTAAGGCTGCATCACCACTTACACCAGGTGAGATTGTGGTCAAGCACTGGCTTATAATAAGTAAAAAATAATGCTGCTCGAATATCTTATTACATAAAAATGGAGGTTACTTTGTAATAAGTACTATGAAGAGTCGACCAAGTCGCGACAATGACGATGTGAATTCTGATATTGTCTTAGCCAATGACGAAATACGTAAGAATTCATAGAAGACAATATGGTTTATTTTTAAAATATATAAATACATTAGAAATAGCCATGTTAAACTTTATGTTAGCGCAGTGTATTTTTTTAATATTCTACTAAGCCAGCGCTTATCTACGATCCCACCTGATGGTAAGTGGTGATGTAGCCTAAGATGGTGAAGCGCACTGACTTAACAAAAGCCTATTCACTCTTGCCTTGAAGACACCCACACTGTAATCGGATGGAAAGACAGATGCTGGCAACTTATTCCACTCCTTTGCTGTACGCATGATGAACGACGTGGCAAACCGTTAGGTTCGAATGCGTGGTAAGTCAACAACGAAAGGGTGGAGACTGGCAAAACATCTGGTTGTCCGATGGTGGAAGGGAGAGGGTGGAATTAAATTATGTAATTCCAGCACACACTCTCCGAAATGCATCCTGTAGAAAACCGAAAGGCTGGCTACTTTACGTCTGTGTTCGAGGATGGTAAGATTGGTTTTAACCATATTCGGGTCACCAATAAGCCTCTTAGCACGCCTTTCCATTGAGTCCAAAGCTGCTAGGTGGCATTTTGCAGCACCAGCCCATATATGGCAGCAATACTCCATGCACGACTTGCGCTTTATGTCAAGTAAGCAGCTGTCCCGGCGTGAAGTATCGCCGCACCTTTGCAAGGACTCCTAGCTTCCTTGCAGCTGCTTTGGCCTTGGACTCAATGAACCGCCCGAAGTTCAAATTTGAGGATATTTCAAACCCTAACAACTGAAGGCGGTCGGTATATTTCAGTGGTACATTTCAGAAAGAAGGAGCCAAGGTGAGCTGGCTCCTTTTTGCAGTGAAGAGACACGTTTGTGTTTTGGAGGCGTTGAACTTCACAAGATTGGCATCGCCCCAATCGGAGACTTCCTGTAATGTGAGATTTACACGCTCTACCATAGCTTCTCTTTCGGACTAGATTTCATCCCGACTGGCCCGAAGACTTGGTTGGTATCTCTCAACAACTGTGCTATCGTCTGCATACCCATAGATACCGGGCATAAGCAGGTCATTAATATGCAGCAGGAAGAGAGTTGCGGAGAGAACGGACCCCTGAGGAACACCGGCGTTAGTCGCCATAGGATCGGATGAGCAGTCATCGACGACGACCCGGAGAGACCATTCACTCAGAAAGTCCTTTACCCAATCAATCAGACCCAAAAGGCTAGTGTGCCAAACTCTGTCAAAGGCCTTCGAGACATCAAGGGAAACAGCAAGTGCTTCCCCACTGTTCTCGAGTGGCTCGCCCCATACGTGTGTGGCATACGCTAGAAGGTCCCCAGCTGACCGATTTCGGTGAAACCCATATTGCTGGTCACTAAGGAGGTCATTCTGTTCTAGGTATGCCATTAAGTGGGCATTCAATATATGCTCCATAATCTTGCAGAGTATGGAGGTAATTGAGATTGGACGATAATTGGCTGGGTTGGCGCGGCTGCTTTTTTTTGGAACAGGCTGCACGTTGGCCCATTTCCATGATTTTGGCACTATTCCAGTACTAAATGAGAGGCGGAACAAGCGTGTGTCAACACAGGAGACAACTCAGGTGCACAAGCCTTTAGGACTATAGCTGGTATACCATCTGTTCCACTAGCTTTATTCACGTCTAGATACCGCAAGGTTTTAAGAACCTCCTTATTCGTTATACGAATCTCCGACAAAGAGGTCCCGCAGTGAGGTAATTTTGGTGGAACGTTGTTGCCACTGTTCAGACGTGAATTGTAGGCAAAGAGAGACGCGAACAAGTCCGCTTTCTCCTTAGCCGTATGAGCTAGTATGCCACCCGGTTTTACCAACGGAGGCAGTGTAGGCCGACAGAAATTTGTCTCGACCGCTTTGGCGAGAGACCAAAAAGCTCTAGTGCCGGATGGTCTGGCAGAGAGTTTTGCGCCAATATGTTTAATTTTACACAAAACTAGCACGGATTCTCATGTTTTGCTAAATACTAGTAAGTCTTTTCTCTATCAGTAAACTATAACTACTTACTTAATTTTTCTTTCACGAATAATACATATTATGTTCTAGTTTGAAGTCAGAAACTTTATCGGTTTATAGCGCTTAATCATTATGTATAGCTTTAATTGGTGACACATAAATAATTCATTACGTGGTACTGCCTCACTGCAGCTGTATGATGGATACAGAACGAATTGATTGGCTCTCGTGCTAACTGAATATCAGCAAAAAATAGCATAGCACTGACCTTTTTATAGGTAACAAAGGTATATTACTCATCAGGTTGTGATTAAGAATCTGCATTTTGATTTTTAATCGATGGTTGGATAGATGTGTACATGGATGTTAAAAAAAATTCAAACATTTGCCCTTTTTACCTTTTAAATTCAAAATGTGTGGAAATACAAGTAATTATTTTAACAGATTTTTTTGTTCATAAATATGTAATATCTACTATTTTACTACGCACGCACACATTCATAAGAGGGGGTTGAATTCAGAAGCAGTGGGTGGCAATCAACGCTCGCGCTCGTATACAGATTTAGTTATCTCAGAGTTGTATTGACTCTTTAAAACAAGCGAATCTTCCCGCCCTTTCCCTTTCGTTATCCGTCACTGCTACGGCCAGCCAAGATTGTGGACTTGACCGTGATCATGACAACATTACGTACGAGTGCGCAATTTTTTATTTTCCTAGGTAGTATATCACTTGTGTTGTAGTAGTTAGCAATGACGCAACGAATATATTCGAACCGTGAATACTTTGAAATGATACGGTGTGACATTTTAAGCAATAAAAGTTCTCGTGTTGCACAAATATTATACAAAGTGAAGAATAATAATAATAAGTAATACTTTACCGCGTTTGCAAAGATAAAGAATTAATGTACGTGTACCAACTAATCGGAGAACAATTTTTGGCAGCCAAGAACAATAAATACAATAAATAAGAACACAAGTCTGTTAGAATTTAAACTGTTCACCACTCTTTCACATGGAAGCGCTCGAGGTGGTAATTCAGTATAAAGAACGGTAGTTGAAAAATCATTATTCGCATTGCTTAGCTATGAACTTGGTAGTGAGCGAGTCACTAAAGAAGTAAATACGTAAAAGTTTTTTTTTTATTTTTTTATTTATTAAGCATAATAATGTTACATTATCCAGTACAATACTAGCATATAAACCTCTAGGGGTTTATCTACATTAGAGAGTCGTCTTATAAAAACAAAGATGTATTAATATTAAATCACAATAATCCAGTATGAAGTACTTAGTGAAGTAGGCAAAAGCTCCGTGCATTGACTCGTACACAAAAGAGCGCGCGTACACTGTAGTTGCTGTCCTTAAATAACATTAAATTTCAGATATTTACAAATAAATATAGAAACCACCTTTACGCGTGTTTTTAAAACATGTTTCATTTTAACATAATATTGTTTGCCAATGTAAACAAGATACGATACACTGTAAAAACATAATTTTAAATATCACATTTTATTGTGAATATTTTATCAGTGTAAACTCACCGATACTATGTAGCGATAACATACTCGACAGTATTTATAGATAAATACAGGTAATTATATTATTAGGTATTAAAGAATAACATGTTTTTCCGTAGATTTTTACTGTAATACCTTTTAACTGGAGATCACACTCCTTTTGAAAACATTATTTTTTGAACAACTGAATTATAATTTGATATCAAACAAACTTCTTGAATTGAAGTTCGATCATAATTATATGAGTTGTTTTATTCGAAGATACGATTTGGATACGACCTACTACTATTTGGATGTTATTTAGATACTTCATCAAGCACAGTTTTTAGATCCAATGCAGTTAAATATGAGGAAATGGACGGTTTTTGTCTATACATACTCTTTTATAACCGCTTTATTCATTCATCTGACCCTAAGTTATTCCAAAACGCAAGCGTGTTTCTCCAGTGCAAAAAAGAGCCATCTCAACACGGCTTCTTCTTTCTGAAATGTATTACTGGAATACACTGACCGCTTTCAGTTGTTTGGGATAAAGATTGTCACAAACTTTAACTTCGTATTTAAACCTAACATTAGCGTAAAATAATGATTTCTTATAATTACGCGAACACTACACATTTAAATAAAACAAAGTTTACGGATTTTATCGTGTATATTAACTTCTTTTATATTTTTAAATAAAACTAATTTTACGGATAGTTCGATTCTTTTATATTCCCGACGTTTCGAGCACTTTACAGCACCCATGGTCACGGGGGGGGGGGGGGGGGGAAGTTATATGACGTCCCAATGTCATAGTTAACCACGACTACCTCCAGATTGAAAATTAAAAATTATTTATTTTTGTTCCGACCTACGCAGTATGAACTTACAGTACTTTGAAGTCTTACAGTTGTATGCTTGGGTTGGGATTTAATTTTATTAATTATGGGATCCCAAGCAGATGGCAGCACTCAGCCATCTTCGCTATTGAAATTAGGATGTTTTTTGATTTCAATAGCATTCTTGGAAGGAATCGGTGTTCTTTAGCGAGGATTTGTGGCCTATCAAATCTAATTAGCCAAAAATAGCAGCTTAATGCTGCTGTTTCGCACAGTGAGTGTTAAGAAACGGAGGCTCTTTTTAATGGAAACTAGACATTTTTAGACCTCAGGAGTGACAAAGCATCTGTATTTTGATTACCAATCGAGGATAATTGTATATGTCTACAGACCTCAGCATCTACTGACTGTGGGCCCGTTTGTCACACTTATTCTATAAAAAAATCACATTTTTAATGCTTAGCCGTTGCATAAATGTATGATCCAAAAATTTTATTCTGATCATTGTGAACAAGTAGTTTCATTTCCTTATGTTTACAAAAAGGAAGTACACGAAAACTTTGTGTTTGTTCATGTAAATGCACGATACTGGGAGATCTTTAGAAGTAACAAAGATAAAAAACTTCCATCACTTTCATACCAAAATAATACTGATTTTTGTAAG
Source organism: Parnassius mnemosyne (assembly GCA_963668995.1). NCBI lineage: Eukaryota > Metazoa > Arthropoda > Insecta > Lepidoptera > Papilionidae > Parnassius > Parnassius mnemosyne. Next base: position 22,344,916 of record CAVLGL010000057.1, read on the forward strand.
GAAAATTAGTATTTAAGCATATTTGCAATTAATTTAATAACTTATAATTCTAAAAAAATCTGCTTAAAAAGTCGCCAGGCATTCAATGAATGGGTGACAGTAGGAGTCCATAGGAGTAGATAAAGGTTATATGAACTTTACCATGAAAGGTCTTATAATCCTAATGTCGAAATTAAGGAATACACGTACGTAAAAAAATATTTTTGTAAATTATCTTAGGGGCTGCTAAAACATCCCACTGTTTATATGGTTCCATGACAATAAGGGTTTCTTTTGCTTTGTCCACAGTAGATGCAAGGCCATTATTCATTACACTCAACATCAAGCTTTCGACAAAAGGCATTCAACGAAGTGGAAAGATCGTCCCATTTGCGAATTAATTATATTACAAATAAACTTAAAGAGCCCTCAAAGTAATCTTCCAATATTTTAATTAAATTTCAAAATAGAGATAAAGTTATCTACATACAATGAATTCTTAGGTAAACATGTTAATGCATTGATTATTTATTAAATTAGTTATACTAATTGCGGAAGTATGTTGTGGTCACCGTACAAATCCACGAACGCTAGTTATAGCTCATATAAGGGTGTTGCTATCCTAGTAGTTAGTCGCTCGTGTTCGAGACGAGTTAACGCCGCCGCCGCTTGACACAACTGTAGGTAGATATTAGTGCCGAAAAAAGCCGACAATACATGATTGGTTACGTTAAAGAAATACCTTCCTATGAACATTAACAGACGTCAGAATTTTGAGCATTTCGAGTAGTTTATTTAAGTCTAGTAAACGTTTGATTGTATTTTTCCATCACACTTTTCAGGCTTTGGACTTTCGACTCTGAATAATTTTGTTTATTGATTATGATACAATAAGGACAAGGAAATATTCATTATAAAATGTTATGAATTTGGATAACTTTTTCCACTGCATTTGAAACTGCCTCCACGATACAGGAGAAAATCCTAGTGTGGGGGTAAAAAAAAAAAAAAATTAATTTGGATAACATTTTAATTGTAATTGTAAATAAAAATAAATAATAATAAACTGCTAAAATAAGAGGCAATACGACAACATAATTCAAAGACGGCGTGATTAAAAGATGTGAATCAAGATAACAATAATTTTAAGAATCAAATATTTAGCTTACTGATAGCCTTAACTCTCATTCTACGTTATATTTTAATACACGTACAATATTATAGTTTTAAAAAATATTTTAATTTGGAAAGTAAGCCAGTGTCATTTTTCACTATTCTAAAAGCGTTCACTATCCTACGTTTAGGTCTTCGGCACTTGTTGTCTCACTAAAATAAACTAATGATTTAATACGTCCCCACAAAAAAAAGTCAAGAGGCAAAATCAGCTCGATGGACAGGGCCGCCGCGACCTATCCAATGCACTCCAAACTCTGTATTTGTAAAGACTTTATACATGCTTGAAGTAAGGTTCAATTTACTTTATTTTGTATTGAATGACGGAATTTGTATTAATACAAATAAAACTGCACTTTTAAAAGTCTTATTGCCTTGAGTTACGGTCCATTTCAGTTTATTTGACTGTATGGCTTTAGTGTGACTGTAATTTACGTAGTTTTAATTATTTTTGGGATAAAAAATTACATATATTAAAAATGATAGAAATAGATTCAGTAAACGATTCTGAACAAACTACTTTCAGGATGTGCGTGAATTATATTAGGTGTTGTATTTACTAATACATTTCTCACAAAAATAAAGAAGGAAAAAAAAATGGAAAATTTATGTTAAAAATAGTCTCATCGAAAATATAAAAAAGCTTTTTGAAGCTGTGAGACTCTAATATTTAAATCTTTATGTATTTTTTTTTTGGTAACACACGGTCTCAGCGCATTCCAGCGAAATATTGCGAAAAAAACGACCGAATAGACCAGTAGCCTGTTTACTTGTTTCAATTTTTTTTTAATTTTCCTCGACGTCCTTTTGTCACAGTTTTAAAAACTGGAATAAATTTACTAAAAAATCTTGTCAAGACTATTTAAAAAAAATTATTTTCTCAATATCGACTTTAAGAAAGTAGAAAAAGTGACTTATTCCCGTATTATAAATTATTAATATAATGTACTTATTATAAACGACTGTGATTTTATAAGTACTGATGGTGAGGCTAAGACTTTTTGACACCTCAATTTAACCCCAATAAATAGTCTGTAAATCTGTATTTGAGCGGTTTTTCCGGGCCATTTATTTAGTTTTCAAAAAATTTAACGAAACAAGATCTTTACCCTTAAACATTGTGTAAATTTCATAAAATAACTATTGGTAAATCCAATTGTGCATGCCTTAAGCGCATAAAAAATTACTAATAACATGATTATACGTAAATTTTTAAAATAGTTTAATTACACTCAAGTTTCCATTAAAAACCTCATGATGATTACTGTACTTCCAATTTTCCGATAATTTTATATCAAATTTCAATAAAAAAAGCTTTAAAAATCCGAAATTGCACCACTCGTAAGATCGTGAAATAATTAAACAAACTGTATAATTATTTCTTATATTTACGCGAAGACTACATATTAAATTAAACAAATTTTTACGGATTTTATTGCATTTAATTTAACTTCTTAATTCCCGACTTTGCCCGGCTAACTTCAGTTTGAAACTGAACGTAGCCGGACTAACTATGACATCGGAACATCAAATACCTTAGTTCCCCCGTGACCAAGACCAAGCGAAACGTCGGGAATTAAGAAGTTAAATTAAACGTGATAAAATCCGTAAAATATAGTTTCATTTAAACTGTAAATTGTAATTCTATTCGTCAAAGAGTTCCAGAAGCATTAACCGAAGTACACCTTCAAGTCATACTATCAAGTCCGGAGGTAAGGTCTATTCATAACCAACGAAACGAGGCCAAACTCGGCACACCTATTATTACTTTTCGAGGAGTTCCAATGGGATTCATCGAAGTACACCTTCAGGTCACTCTATCAAGTCTAGAGGTAAGGTTTTGTCATGACTAATAAAACGAGGTCAAACTCGGCACAACTAGTTCTACTCTCCGAGAAGTTCAAGTAGCATTCACCGAAGTACACCTTCAGGTCACTCTATCAAGTCCGGAGGTAAGGTCTCACCATAAAAAACAAAACGAGGCCAACCTTGGCAGAAATAGTACTACCGGTCGAGGAGTTCTAGTGGCATTCACCGAAGTACACCTTCAGGTCACTCTATCAAGTCCGGAAGTAAGGTCTCATCATAACTAACAAAATGAGGCCATACTCGGCACACCTTGTACACTGGTCGAGGAGATCCAGCAGCATTCACCGAAGTACACCTTCAGGGTCAATTTATCAAGTCCAGAGGTAAGGTCTCATCATAACTACTTTTAACTGTGGTAGAGCCACGCAGCAGCTTTTGCTGTTGCACGTATGGGCCGGCTCGAGCCGAATTAATGCCACGACCTCACAAAATACTGGCGTGAAGTGGAAGCTCTGCTTCTGCGTTTCGCCTGGTGAGTGCATGTAACCAGAGCGGAATTAAATCATTAACTACAACCAGGAGGGTACCAGCACCCCTTAAGAATCCCTTGCTGAGCATCTACGAACATGTTACTCCACTCCTGAGCGTGGGTGCTCAGGCTGCCCCACGTATTCGGGGGGGGGGGGGGACAAAGTTCCGCTCAATACAATAACTGCTCGGGGCAAACTGAGCAACAAGACCAAGGCGACCCCTGCCACGCTATTCGTGAATTTCTGCAACATCAGGTGACTTCACTCGAACCTAAACGTAGTCCACTACCATCTCGAGACGGCAAAGCCGGCCTTGCTCTTTCTGACCGGGACGCAGGTGTCTTCTCCGGCTGATACTTCGTATCTCTCCTACCCGGGGTACAACTTGGAACACTCCTTTGTGCCTCGGGCTGAAGTTTCCGTATACAGTAAAAAGTTAAGAACAATAAATTGTCCCTACTCCACTTGTATCAGGTTCACAAAAGTCAATTCCTTATTAATTAATCCCTTCCCGCTTAGAAAAGGCTCACAATATTTATATCAAATACCAGATACAAGGGCTTCGCTCTCCCACATTTTAAAAAAAAATGTGGAGGAGGTACTCGGCTCCGCACACTATAGATATAGCCAATAGGCAGTTATAAGATAATAGTAATAATTCGCCATCAGAAAGGGTTTGTGTCACTGACGTTGAGTATATTTTTCGATCATGTTTGTCTCACCCACCAATAAGTTGCCTTCAATCTTTCAAAGGTGGGAACTTTATAGAGATATAATTATTATGTTATTATATAAAACATCATGGAGGACAGACAGTCTGCAGCCCCGCAATGAAGAGACCCGACTTGGGCAAAGCTACTTAGGTTGTGAGTCAAACCAAGACGCAGGGAGCGCCATTGAGGATAACGAAGCGCCAAACAACCATCGCAGAGACGCAATGCTGCAGAACGCAACAAGCAACAATACGACTATCGTCAGGCTTACACCATCCCAAGGTCCCCTATACAGTCCCAGCATACATCACCACCCACATACATCCATCGACCAGAACCACAAGATGCGTCGAATCAGGTGCAGCACACCCGCAGATCAATCACAAGACGCAATACTGCAAGTAACAGTAAGCATCAATGCACCTATCATACAGATGGCGCCCCCTCACAACACACCCACATGATCCCTATCGACTTTGGTAAAAAAATTGATAATGTTGTTAAAAAAATTGATAAAGAGACCTTCTATATTAATGCTTTGGTTCGTTAGACTTTACTATGATAAGTCCCTAATATAGGACTAGTCATTGTGCAACCTTAGTACTAGCAGTCGGTCAGCCGACCACCCCATATATTTTTTTTAAAGGATAAGGGTGACAAACGAGCACACAGTCCACCTGATGGTAAGTGGTTGCTGTGGCACATAGACATCTACATTTATCCTCGATGACGAATCAAAATGCAGATGCGTTGTCACCCGTGAGGACTAAGATGGAATGCCTCGTTTCCAGTAAAAAGGGGTCTCCGGTTCTCTACACTCACCATACGAAACTCAGCAACATTAAGCTGCTATTTTACGCTGGTATTCTGTGAGAGCGTGGTCCTTCCCCGGTCGAGCCGACCCATTCGTGTTACAACTATACTAGAAATATAGCTAAAATAGTATAAAATTGTATAGATGTACAACCTTGGGTATGTGTCTCCGGCAACGCCCCCATATAAGGGAACATTATAAGAACACCTTCATCAACTTAGAAAATTTTGATCCATTTTTTCTATTATATTACAAATGTTATTTATCTTTATTATTGCAATATAATCGACTTTTATTTATATGATTTAATATATTTTGAATATTTTAAGCAGAATTTTAAGAAATTTAGATTTTTTTTGAGACAATTTATGCGTTTACTAATACTATAATATTCAATATTCCAAATGAATATATTTGAACTTTATGCTTATTATTTGCCTTTTAATTGTTTAAAATATAATTACTAAGGCATTTTTAAATGTCTTTATAATGAATTTAATTATTATTTATTAATATTAATTATGAAGCGTCATAATATCAATGATATGTTGCAAATTGGTAGCATTCATTGCTATGCGGATGACAGCACTGGTTGACTGAGACACAAACGAGCTGGTTGCTGTAGCCCATAGATGTCTACATCTATCCACGTTTGCGAATCAAAATGTAAATAAGTTGTCACCCGTGAGGTATAAGATGGAATGCCTCTTTTCAAGTAAAAAGGGTCTCTGATTCTCTACACTCACCATACAAAACACAGCAGTGTTAAGCTGCTATTTTACGCTAGTATTACGTGAGAGCGTGGTCTTTTCCTGGTCGAGCCGACCCATTCGAGCTTCAACTATACCACTAATATAGCTGTAGCATGGCTCTACCACGTAAAAATGTTCATGGAGGATTTTCTGCACTTGACTCATATCGATGTCTAAGTTTTTCTGAATCTGCTGATAAGTCATTCTTTTGTCAGTCTCTATCATACGTCGAAACCTGTTCCTCACGCATATCATCGGTGAGATTAGTGCAACAACATTTACACTCATTAAACCAGTTGTGTACAGTGGCACGAGATAAGGCTTCATCGTGAAAGGCCCGTCGAAGTCTATCATAACTTTCTTGTTGACTTAAATGACATCGAAAGTCATAAAATATCATGGTAAGAAAATATTCTCGCGTTAAATTCTAAATAATAATATAAATAAAGTCTAAATATTAATAGCAAAGAGTTCCATTTTCAAAAAATTTTACCTTATTTTTTTATTATACCGTTTACAAGTGGCCAGTTCTAAAAACTTTCAGTGTTGCCCTCGTAAAGCAATCTTCCAAATACACGTTTAATTAATATTTACCGAAAGACAGCATTTCGTAGAATATACTCCTAAGTATGTTGTCAGTGTGGGTGCAGGATACGAACGGTATTTAGAGCACATTTGGGACGTTTATGAACTTTAGGTTTAGTAATTCACTCTGTTAAAGCGTTATTATTACCCTCTAAGTTATTTTCAATTGCTTTTGTAAGTGCAGTACTTAATGTAGATTGGATGCATGGAAATTATAAATTATCCAATCAAAGTAAAAATTAATACATAATTACAAAAATATAGTTAACTTAAATTAAAAATAAAACAAATAGTATTATTCCATCCGTACAACAATCATTTACAGCCTATATACGAGTAAGTCCACTGCTGAACATGGGCCTCTCCCGTATACTGCTTAGTAGGGTGTTTTGCTATTTTTGCCACGCTTGGCAGCCGGATTGGCAACCGCAGTTTTATTATTTTCTACATATATTAAGAAGACACTACTGCTCATCTGGTTCGTTTCCCTCTGTCGCCTCTTACAACACATACCTGATGATATGGGGCAGTGGATGTTATACCGCCATTACTCGGTAATATACTACTCTATAACAAAAATCAGTTTGTTCGGTGCACAGCGCTATCGCATTAGATCGATAAAAAGATCGATAAATTCTAAAAATATTTTCAGCCCAGATATTATTAGGTATTTTATAGGTGACGCAAAAGGGTTGGTCATAATATCATCTTTCGGGAGACGTGAGATATTTTTGTCTTGGTCCCTGAAATCGCCTCTTACGACACCGACGAAACGAAATGTTTTTATTATACCCCCACCACACGGCCCCACAATTATAATACGTAATATAAAATATTAGGGCGAAGATGTTGTGAAATAACGGTAATCTCTTTTAGCGTGCACGCAGGGTGCTGCTGGCGGCTCCGATAGAGACAGTAACAATACTATCAAAAATACTTATCGTGGCCGGCGCGGTTCGAGGGGACATTTCTATTAAGATGAAATGCGGAAAAAACAATGCGGACATTTTTGTCGGCTTAAATTTTCTTATAAATTAAAACAGAAATAAATTTTAATGACAATAACGCTTCTTTATGGGTCCTCACCTATCGCTTGGTGAACGTTATATCTTACTACTAAATTATAAGTCTACTTCCGCAAGTTTTTATTTTTAAAATATTATGCAAGTCTGAAAAAATTTGGTACATTCATAAAAACACCTAATCGAATATAACTTATTGCAGTGATATGCTATTATCCACTATCAGCTTTATCCACTAGCCTTGCGAAAAGACAACAAGTAGTGCTCTGACAAATTGTTGTGATTGTTTCCAGGTTAAACGAGTACACTCCGCTCGACAAACAAGACAGAACTCAAAATTCCATCCACGTCATCTCGATGGTTGACAGTCCACTACCGTGCAATTTTTCAATTATGCACTACCAAATTGTGAAATTCACTGTCACCGGCGATTTTTCCGAAACGATCCTAATTAAGGACCTTCTAAAAATAGCCTTATCTTTTTTATAAGGCTGGTATCACATTTGCAATTCCTCCGATGTTGCAAATGTTTATGGGCGGCAGGGATCACTTACAATCATATGATCCGCATCTCTTTTGCCTCCTGTACAAAAAAAAAACAAGTATTGCACGAATTTAAACAAGCCATAAGAGAAATTTTATTTTGGATAGATGTGTACAAGCACATAAAAAACTATTTTATGTGGAAGAAAAAAATTACAATATAATAAAATAAAATAAATAAATATAAAAGTTTTTGACATAAGATTTGTTCTTGTTAATGTCTAGAAAATAAACTGAAACAAAATGTTCTTTAAGCATTTTTTTACTAATTATAAGCCCGTACTTGACCACAATCCCACCTGGCGGTAAGTGGACATAAGCCCTAGATCGCAAAACGCACTGTCTTAGTCTTAGCGTAACAAAAGACTATTCACTCGTGCCCAGATTGTAAACGGACGGAAAAATAGACGCCCTTAGATTAATCCACTCCTTTGCTGTACTTTATAAAGACGAAACATACATTTTCAAAATAATCATTAATATATTCCTTTGCTTCCCTTCTTCCATGAAGAATAAATTTTTGCAACCGTAACAGATACGATGTCCTGTTATCGTCGAAAAAAGCCTTTGTTCCGTAAAAACTCATTTTTTGCGCCAGGGACTTAGTATATTGAATTTGTTCTCGTCTTAGAATTATATGTAAACAAAATAAATTACTGTTATGTAATAACGGTGAGCATGATAGGATCATTAGGTGTCTAAACTATGATTATAGCATGTCTACTAAATAAATGCCCTAATTAGTAAGCTTGCTGCACCACTGGAAAGCTAATAAAGTAATCATTAATATTATTTATTACCTTCTCGGTCATACAATGTAACAATTTTGAGCATTTATATAAAATTAAATGAAGTTACAGCATTAAAGTTTCCATTTTATATCCTACTTGTGTGCAAAGGCCTCCTCTCATTTCTAAGAGGGTAATGCAGCAATTAGTCCACCGCGCTGCACCAGAACGTTTTGTTGGACATCACGTATTTAAAAAATATGAAGTCTTAGAGTATTTTCACATCAAACAAGGGGCTTTTTTATATATTTTTTATAAAATGAAGACTGACAAACGAGCACACAACCCATCTAATGGTAAGTGGATGATGTGGCCTATAGATATCCACATCGATCCTCGATTAAGAATCAAAATGCAGATGCGTTGTCACCTCTGAGTGACTAAGACAGATTGTCTCGTTTGCAAAAAAAATTATTTAAAAATGGTTTCCGGTTCTCTACACTTACCATACAAAACATAGCAAAATTAAGCTGCCACTTTACGCTAGTATTCTGTGAAAGCGTGGTCCTTCTCTGGTCGAGCCGACCCATTCGTGCTACAACCGTAATATAGCTACAGAATGGCTATACCACGTACATTCTTTTTTTATAGGATAGGGTTACAAACGAGCACACAGTCCACCTGATGGTCAGTGGTTGCTGTGACTTATAGACATCCACATCTATCCTCAATAAAGAATCAAAATGCAGATGCGTTGTCACCTGTGAGGACTAAGATAGAATGCCTCTTTTCCAATAAAAAGGGTCTCCGGGTCTCTACACTCACCGTACGAAACACAGCAGTGTTAAGCTGCTATTTTACTCTGGTATTCTGTGAGAGCTTGGTCCTTCTCCAGTCGAGCCGACCCATTTGTGCTACAACTATATTACTGATTATAGCTGCAGCATGGCTCTACCACGTAAATTCTACAAATATTTTGACAGGTTTTAGCTACCCAGAATCATTATCTTGAAGTTCTACTGTTTTATTTTACCACAAGGATTACAAGCTGATGAATTTATCAATCCATCACGTTTTCTGAATCTCGCTGGTAAATTGTTATCTGATGTCACCAGGAATCATGACGACTTATAACGTCCGTAGTAGTAAGTTGGCCGGTACACAATAATAATAATAATAATAATAATAATAATAACCCCCCGTGGGACCACCTTGCCGTGGTGGGGGGGCTTAAGACATCCCGTAGTGACTTTTCAGATGCAAATAACACCTTGCAATTACAATGATGTCGAACTAACGGTCCCGACCCGTATAGATTTATTATGGAGAGAAGATTAAGAAATCGTATAATTGGGCCGCTTCCCGGGGGCGATCGCCGGGGCGCACCTGGAGCCGATGCTGGGTGCTCCAGCATGCGAACCATCGGCGGTGAGGAGTTGAGCAGGCGGGCTCCCACCGATAAAAATATTACAGCCGATTCTAAGAGATCAAAGCGAAATTGTCATCTGTCACGTTGTATAACATCACCTTCTTTTGTAGATAAACCAGCTATGGATGTTGCGCAGGCGGCTAACGTCTTATTTCCTGCGTCCACCAAAGCCGGTAAAGAAAGAGTACGCATGAAATGGGATGATGATGTTAACTGTTTTATCATGCGTACTTACTATTTAGTAACGAAATTAGAGACAGATTTAACTATGTACAGAAGGAAAATGTATAATAATTTCATATTAAAATATCCGAACTTAAATGTTTCTGAGCAAAGAATTGCAGATCAAAGAAGAACCATAATAACACATAAACTGCTTGCAGATGATATTCTGAAAACAATTCAGACCGAAGTAGCTACAATGCTCAAATCAGACAATTCCCTACAAAATGCAAGCATTGTTGATTCATCTAATAGCAAACAGATACTCCAATTCTCACAAAACACTAAACCTACATCCGGCACACTAATATTAACAACACTTAAACATACACCTGAAGCGACACAAGTTATAACACAAAATTCGACCACAACACAAACTCCTTTAAACAATATAATGCCTGCAGATACAATAAACGACTTTCAAGAATACGACAGTAGTAAAATAATAGATAATCTAATGGACTCATTGAAAGAATCTCTTTTAAAATACTCAGGACTAGACCCAGCATTGAGACCAAAATTACCTAAACTACATGAAGGAAAACGACTTATAGATATAATAACACTTTTTAATCAAAAAATATTAATAAACTTTTTCAATGAAGATTCCAATATAATAGACATACATAATTTGATATACTGTTCGGCCTTAGTTATTAGTAAAGAGCTAGGTTACAAAAGCTACAATAATACAACAAATTATAGCAAACAACAAAAGGAAACAAAAAAGCCGTTTTGGCAAACACGACTACAAAGAGATATAGAAAAACTAAGAGCAGAAATAGGTAGAGTCACGCAATATATTAGAGGAAATAGGTCCAGAAAACTAGTTTCAAAAGTAAAACTTATTCTAAAAAATAATCAAAAACACACTAAACACGAGAGATTAAATGCAAACGCAGAAGAAGTTTTAGACACATTAAAACAAAAATTAGCCCTTAAAGTTCACAGGCTTGACAGATACCTTAAATCATTACGGCGTAAAGAAGATAACAAAATGTTTAAAGTAAATGAAAAATTATTCTACAGAAATTTAAAACAGAATTTGAATAACCCTCAACCAGATACACACAATTCTAACTTTCCAACCGCAGAAGAACTTAAATCCTACTGGAGTAAGTAGTATTTGGGAATCAGACATGGGACACAATACTGAATCTTTATGGATTACAAAAGAAGAGCAAAAGTGGGATCATATAGCTGAAATGAGCTTTGATGAAATAACTGAAGAAGATATTACAATAATAACAACAAAACAAAAGAGCTGGAAGTCTCCAGGAGTCGATTCTATTCACAATTTTTGGTACAAGAAATTCTTTATTCTACACAAAATTATAGCAAAAAATTTAACTCAAATAGTATATAGACAACAAGAAATCCCAGACTTTTTGACCCGTGGTATCACATACTTACTACCTAAGGGCTATGATACCGGAACTCCCGAAAAATATAGACCTATCACCTGCCTGTCTACTCTTTATAAAATTTTAACATGTTGTATCGCGAGAAAAATTACCAAACACATTGAAACAAATAACATTTTAGCGGAAGAACAAAAAGGCTGTAGACAGAATCATATGGGATGTAAGGAGCAGTTAATTATTGATTCAACAATAATTAAACATGCTCAAACTAAAAAACGAAACCTTTACTGTACTTACATTGATTATAAAAAGGCATTTGACAGTGTTCCACATTCCTGGCTTATTCAAGTATTAAAATTATACAAAATTAACCCAACTCTGATTAACTTCTTAAGATCAATAATGTCTCTGTGGAAAACTTCTTTACAATTCCAAAATAATCAAATTAAAATAGTTACTGATGACATTTTCATAAAAAAGGGTATTTTTCAGGGAGATTCATTAAGTCCCATATGGTTCTGTCTCGCTCTCAACCCACTGTCTACCATACTTAGCCAATCTAATTACGGATATATTCTGAAAGATAGAGCTGGATACAGCACCTCTATTAGTCACCTTATTTACATGGATGATTTAAAATTATTTGCTAAGTCTGAAAAGGAAATGAAAATTTTAATAAATCTTACGCAAGAGTTTAGCAGTGATATTGGAATGCAATTTGGCCTTGATAAATGCAGAACTGTGAGCATGAAACGTGGAAAATTACATGAACTAAACATAGATACTACAAGTAATGAGATTATAGAATGTCTCGAACCTGGACAATTTTATAAATATTTAGGTATAGAACAAACCAACCAAATAGATCATAAAAGAATTAAGGACAACATTACAAAAGAATACGTGAATAGGGTCAACCTCATCTGCAAAAAGCAACTAACTGCAAGAAACCTGATAAAGGCAATTAACACCTTTGCTATACCCATTTTAACATATTCTTTTGGAACAATTAGGTGGTCCAAAACAGACACAATTAATTTGGAACGAAAAACTCGCACAGTACTCACTAAATTTAGATACTTGCATCCCAAATCAGCTGTTGAAAGATTGACAATTAAGAGAGACAAAGGCGGAAGAGGTCTTATTGATATAACCGTGCTCAGAGAGAACCAAATCATGCGTCTTAAAAACTTCTTCCTTGAGAAGTCAACAAGCAGCAATATCCATAAAGTCATAGTTCACAATGATACTAACTATACTCCACTTAGACTCGCCGCAAACCAAACTCAAGAGATATATAATAAAATTGATCAAGAAAAAGAAAAAATAAAACAATGGAAACAAAAGGAATTACATGGTAGACATGCTAATGACCTATGCCAACAACATATAGATATATCAGCATCAAATAAATATTTAACAATAGGCACATTATTTGCCGAAACAGAAGGTTTTATAAATGCCATCCAAGATCAAGTCATCAGTACTAAAAACTATAGAAAATTTATAATTAGAGAACCAAATCTTTTAAATGACAAATGCAGAAAATGTAATTTAGTACCAGAAACTATACAGCATATCACAGGAGCATGTCAAAACTTAGCATCAACAGATTACACCCACAGGCATAATCAAATTGCAAACATAATACACCAAAAGATAGCCCAGAAACATAAACTCATCGATAACAATTTACAACCATACTACAAATATAAACCCAACCCTGTGTTAGAAAACACCTCACATAAACTATATTTCGATAGAGCCATACTTACTGATAAGACCATCCATTACAATCGACCCGATATAGTTTTGCAAGACAAACTTAACAACATAGCCTTTCTAATTGACATAGCTGTACCAAATACGCATAATATTCAAAAAACAATAGCCGAAAAGATTAGTAAATATAACGAACTGAGCGAAGAAATAAAAAGAATATGGAAATTAAATAAAGTTTTCATCGTCCCAATTGTACTCTCAGCTACAGGATTAATACCAAAATATTTGCATCACTGCCTTAAGTTATTAGATTTACCCTCAAATTTATATATTAAAATGCAAAAAGCAGTTATTTTAAATACATGTCGCTTAGTGCGAAAATTTTTACAAATCCCAGAAACTGCTCTGGATAGTACATTAATAATACCAGCAAATGATGACTACTTGGCTTAAAGCCCGTATCATCATAATACCCTACATGGAGAAAAAAAAGAGAAAAGAAAAAAAATAATAATAATAATAAGCATTTATTCATTACCACCAATAAAGTACATACAGAAATAACAAGAATTACCTAATGTAGTAATGAATGGGCTCTAGCTCAGCATAAATGTTGCAGTTGCCTACAACGCTGTTATTCTGCCAGCGCCCAACATATGAACAGTACAGTACGCGCGCATCCCTTTAATCACAACTATTCACATTAGGGTACATACCGTGGATCTCCGATTATTAGCCAGTTCAAATTAATAATCAAATATATATATTTTTATTACCATTTTTTTTATTTTTTTTAAATAAATAATTATTACAACAATATAACTAATAATAAATAACATAAATTGTAAAATAATATTGATATTAACAAGCCTAACTTCTTTAATCTCATATAAGTTGTTTCCCCACCTACTACATAGCAATGTTTATTATTTGTTTTAAGTATTTACAGGGCGGTCCTGCAATTAGGTAAAAATAAGCCGCTTATGACAGTATTTGTTCTCTTAGTAAGTGACGTCTATATTTCTTTTTTAAACTCGATTTACTTGTCGCAGTGCGTATTGGTGGTGGGAGATCATTCCAACACTTAGTTGCCATAAACTTAAAACTCCCTCGGAAAGCCGATGTTTTGTGTTTAGGGATGCATAAAACTTTTGAGCATATTCGGGTTTTATATACATGTTGGTCATTTCTCCAATTAAGTTTTTTGTATAAATATTCTGGATTCTTTGTATTTATTATACCGAATAGCAAAGAAGCATAAAAAAGTTTGAGGCGCCCCTGCATTTTTAACATATTCGAGGTATTAAGATATGATGTAACATGAGTTCGTCTCGGTATGTAAAAACAATAGCGAGCACAAGCATTCTGTACCCTCTGGATTAATTTTTGTGATTTTTTAAGCAAACAAGGTCCATAAACAGTTATACAATAATTTAATTTAGCTAAAACTAGGGTTTCACAAAGCTTTACACGTAAATTAACTGTGATAAATGGTCTAAATCTATATAAAACTTTTAACCTGTAAAAGCAGTTTTGTACCAAATTAATCACATGATTTTCAAACCTCAAATTGCTATAAAAAGAATGTCTAAATTTCGTGCTTCATGAACTTGTGCAATTGTCTCTCCATTAACACGTATATCAGATTCAGTTATAGCTATAACATGTACCTGCTTTTTAGTGCCAATTATAAGGAATTTTGACTTTGAAGGATTGAGAACCATGGAGTTATTTTGTGACCAATCGCAAACACGTTGTATATCCTGATTTAACTTATTTACTAATGTGTTAATATTTTTTCGATCTATGGGAATATATACCTGTAAATCATCAGCGTATAGATGGTATTTACAGTTTTTGAGACAGTTTATTATATCAGCACTGTAAATAATAAAAAGCAAAGGCCCTAACACAGATCCTTGAGGAACGCCTCTATCAACAGGAAGAAGCTTAGAAATAAAGTTTTTACCATTGTGCCTGTCTAAAATTACTTGTTGATATCGGTCAGTTAAATAACTTTTAAACCACTTGAGTGTTTCATTATCAAAACCATAATATGAAAGCTTAGAAATCAGTAAGTTTGTGTTAATTGAGTCAAAGGCCCTTGAAAAATCTAATAAAGTGAGAATAGTACCTTCTCCAGAATCCGAAAAAGATAATATATCATCCACGACATTAATAAGAGCTGTTGCTGTTCCGTAATTTTTTCTAAAACCTGATTGTAGGTTGGGTATTAATTGATTTTTTTCACAGAAATTTATTACTTGTGAGTAAACAACTTTCTCAAGTATTTTTGATAAGTAAGGCAGTATACTAATGGGTCTTAGGTCACCTACATTTGTTGGGTTACTTTTTTTAGGTATTGGACGAATAAGTGCAGTTTTCCAAGAAGAAGGAAAAACAGATTCTGTTATGGATTTATTAATAATTGCAGTGATAACATTTAAAGTTCTCGGAAGCGTTAGAATTATCATATCCATATTAATGCGGTCAACACCTTGAGCATTTGACTTAATACCCATTATGATTTTTGCAACCACATTTTCATGAACTGGTAGTAACCTAAAAGTATTAGAGATACAGTTTCTGCTTTCCAGATTCCTTACATGAAATGATTTGACGATATTATTTGTTCCCGGTATACTCAAAAAGTGACGATTAATTTCGTCAGGATCACGCTAAGCTTATAAATAAACCTAAGCTTTTGTTCAAACTATCACAGTAAGATGTAATACAAGTGACTGTGTGCAAATCTTCTGGAAAATGTTTTCAGGTATATAAAATGGAAAGGACAGAGCACTAATGTCAGCCATAAGCACATTTCAAAATTATTTAAAAAATTTTGCTTTTAAGATAAAATTAATGTTATAACAACACCCCGCAACTTTTAAGTAATCAAATGAGTAAAGAAAATTATAAAAACAGTTTTTTAATATAAAAAAAAAACACTAAAAAAAAACTAAAACATTCCGTTGATCATAGACTGATTATAGTACTAAAAATACTAGGTCGGTCCCGTCAAATTATTGCGTCGTCAATTGTCATCGGTTCCAAATGCATCTGCAAATTTCAGATTATTCGGACATCCAATAGTAAGTAAAAATTGGAATAAAAATTCCATTATATTCATGCATAGCTAATTAATAAGCGTATTAAAAAGACTTTTGTTTGTGCTCAATACATAATTATTTCAAATATTTATTATGAGAAAAAGATTTTTCTCGATGTATTTAAAATATATAGTTTGATGCAAACATAAAAATGTATTTACTGCAAGCTGCGTGATTTTAATTATACAAAATTCTTAAAGAAATGGCATATTATTTAATATTTGTATGATTTTATAAAATCTATTTTTCATTTTATAATAATCGTAGAATACAGCAAGGGACACAAAAGTCAATAAAACTGAAAGGATCTTGCAACTAATTTTCTTAAGCATTACGCAAGGACAGATGGCGGTATGTAAAGCGTTACGGTATACTACAAGTGTTTAGTATCGCGCCATGATAGAGATACCTGTCAGGCGCCGGTATGTAAAGGTACCATTCCGTAGCCGACCACAGACAGCAACAGCAGGCGACGTGTCGTCGAAATCATACGATACTAACAGTGATTCTCATAATCATAGGTGAGATTAGTGCAACAACGTTTACACTCATTAACCAGTTGTGTACAGTGGCACGAGATAAGGCTTCATCGTGAAAGGCCCGTCGAAGTCTATTATAACTTTCTTGTTGACTTAAATGACATAGAAAGTCATAAAATATCATGGTAAGAAAATATTCTCGCGTTAAATTCTAAATAATAATATAAATAAAGTCTAAATATTAATAGCAAAGAGTTCCATTTTCAAAAAAACTTACCTTATTTTTTTAATATACCATTTACAAGTGGCCAGTTCTAAAAACTTTCAGTGTTGCCCTCGTAAAGCAATCTTCCAAATACACGTTTAATTAATATTTACCGAAAGACAGCATTTCGTAGAATATACTCCTAAGTATGTTGTCAGTGTGGGTGCAGGATACGAACGGTATTTAGAGCACATTTGGGACGTTTATGAACTTTAGGTTTAGTAATTCACTCTGTTAAAGCGTTATTATTACCCTCTAAGTAATTTTCAATTGCTTTTGTAAGTGCAGTACTTAATGTAGATTGGATGCATGGAAATTATAAATTATCCAATCAAAGTAAAAATTAATACATAATTACAAAAATATAGTTAACTTAAATTAAAAATAAAACAAATAGTATTATTCCATCCGTACAACAATCATTTACAGCCTATATACGAGTAAGTCCACTGCTGAACATGGGCCTCTCCCGTATACTGCTTAGTAGGGTGTTTTGCTATTTTTGCCACGCTTGGCAGCCGGATTGGCAACCGCAGTTTTATTATTTTCTACTTATATTAAGAAGACACTACTGCTCATCTGGTTCGTTTCCCTCTGTCGCCTCTTACAACACATACGTGATGATATGGGGCAGTGGATGTTATACCGCCATTACTCGGTAATATACTACTCTATAACAAAAATCAGTTTGTTCGGTGCACAGCGCTATCGCATTAGATCGATAAAAAGTTATCCTAAAAATATGTCTTGGTCCCTGAAATCGCCTCTTACGACACCGACGAAACGAAATATTTTTATTATGCCCCCACCACACGGCCCCACAATTATAAGACGTAATATAAAATATTAGGGCGAAGATGTTGTGAATTAACGGTAATCTCTTTTAGCGTGCACGCAGGGTGCTGCTGGCGGCTCCGATAGAGACAGTAACAATACTATCAAAAATACTTATCGTGGCCAACGCGTTTCGAGGGGTCATTTCTATTAAGATGAAATGCGGAAAAAAACAATGCGGACATTTTTTTCGGCTTAAATTTTCTTATAAATTAAAACTGAAATAAATTTTAATGACAATAACGCTTCTTTATGGATCCTCGCTTCGTGAACCATCCATCGCTTGGTGAACGTTATATCTTACTGCTAAATTATAAGTCTACTTCCGCAAGTTTTTATTTTTAAAATATTATGCAAGTCTGAAAAAATTTGGTACATTCATAAAAACACCTAATCCAATATAACTCATTGCAGTGATATGCTATTATCCACTATCAGCTTTATCCACTAGCCTTGCAAAAAGACAACAAGTAGTGCTCTGACAAATTGTTGTGATTGTTTCCAGGTTAAACGAGTACACTCCGCTCGACAAACAAGACAGAACTCAAAATTCCATCCACGTCATCTCGATGGTTGACAGTCCGTACGTTTTACGCGAATATTTTCAATTATGCACGACCAAATTGTGGAATTCAGTGTCACCGGCGATTTTTCCGAAACGATCCTAATTAAGGACCTTCTAAAAATAGCCTAATCTTTTTCATTAGGCTGGTATAACATTTGCAATTCCTCCGATGTTGCAAATCTTTCTGGGCGGCAGGGATCACTTACAATCAGGTGAGCCGCATCACTTTTGCCTCCTCTACAATAAAAAAAAAACTAGTACTGCACGAATTTAAACGAGCTTTAAAATAAATTTTATTTTGAGTAGATGCGTACAAGCACATAAAAAAATATATTTATGTGGTAAAAAAATTACAATAATTTCAAAAAGCATTTATATAAAATAAGTAAATATTAAAGTTTTTGACATAAAATTTGTTCTTGTTAATTTCTAGAAAATAAACTGAAACAAAATGTTCTTTAAGCATTTTTTTTACTAATTATAAGGTCATACATGACCAATCCCACCTGTCGGTAAGTGGACATAAGCCCTAGATCGCAAAACACAGTCTAACTAGCTTAACAAAAGACTATTCACTCGTGCCTTGAAGACGCCCAGATTGTAAACAGACGGAAAAATAAACGCCCTTAGATTAATCCACTCCTTTGCTGTACTTTATAAAGACGAAACATACATTTTCAAAATAATCATTAATTTATTCCTTTGCTTCCCTTCTTCCATGAAGAATAAATTTTTGCAACCGTAACAGAACACAATATCTGAAATATTCGGATAACCTATATTAATACGATGTCCTGTTATCGTCGAAAAAAGCCTTTGTTCCGTAAAAACTCATTTTTTGCGCCAGGGACTTAGTATATTGAATTTGATCTCGTCTTAGAATTATATGTTAGCAAAATAAATTACTGTTATGTAATAGCGGTGAGCATGATAGGATCATTAGGTGTCTAAGGTATGATTATAGCATGTGTACTAAGCTAATGCCCTAACTAATAACCTTGCTGCACCACTGGAAAGCTAATAAAGTAATCATTAATATTATTTATTACTTTCTCGGTCATACAATGTAACGATTTTAAGCATTTATATAAAATTAATTGAAGTTACAGCATTAAAGTTGTCATTTTATATCCTACTTGTGTGCAAAGGCCTCCTCTCATTTCTAAAAGGGTAATGCAGCAATTAGTCCACCGTGCTGCACCAGAAAGTTTTGATGGACATCAGGTATTTAAAAAATATGAAGTTTTAGAGTATTTTCACATTAAACAAGGGTCTTTTTAGATATTTTTTATAAAATAAGAGTGACAAACGAGCACACAACCCATCTAATGGTAAGTGGATGATGTGGCCTATAGATATCCACATCGATCCTCGATTAAGATTCAAAATGCAGAAGCGTTGTCACCTCTGAGTGACTAAGACAGATTGTCTCGTTTGCAAAAAAATATATTTAAAAATGGTTTCCGGTTCTCTACACTTACCATACAAAACATAGCAGAATTAAGCTGCTACTTTACGCTAGTATTCTGTGAAAGCGCGATCCTTCTCTGGTCGAGCCGACCCATTCGTGCTACAACCATAATATAGCTACAGATGGCTCTATCACGGCTTTACCACGTACATTCTTTTTTTATAAGATAGGGTTACAAACGAGCACAAAGTCCACCTAATGGTAAGTGGTTGCTGTGGTCCATAGACATCTACATCTATCCTCGTTTGCGAATCAAAATACAGATGCGTTGTCACCCGTGAGGACTAAGATGGAATGCCTCTTTTCCAGTAAAAAAATATCCAGTTATCTACACTCACCATACGGAACACAGCAGCGTTAAACTGCTATTTTACGCTGGTATTGTGTGAGAGCGTGGTCCTTCCCCGGTCGAGCCGACCCATTCGTGCTACAACCGTAATATAGCTACAGATGGCTCTATCACGTACATTCTTTTTTTATTTATTTTATTCATTTTTTTGAGTTGATGCTGGGGTAAGGCGTGTTGGCAACGCATTATTTATTGGTGTAATGTTTATTATTTTTGTAATATTTTTTATTTTAGATTAAGGTTTGTTTTGAATAGTATGGTAACGGTTATTTTTTAAATTATGTGTAAGGAAACTTGTATATATTTGTAATATTATTCGTAAGGTAGATACCATCGAGAGACCAGCCGCCAGTAATCTTGCCGGTGCAGTTGCCCAATCTCCGCTTGTTTGCACATACATGTGTACGTTGAAGTCGTCTCGCGTTTTAAAAACTTTACGATCGTTTTTGTATCTTTCCCTTTGTGGAGCAATACATTTTTTGTAACAACCACGAGTTCTTGGTTTGTATCGATCCATCGATCCGTGAGTACGGGCAAAACTTCCAAGTAATGCTTTCGTCAGCAGTACGAGTAGTCCGAAAATTACTATTGTAGAAGAAAATTTAAGATTGGCAATTACATGATAAACGTTAATGATGCGATTAGTTCACAATTGAAAGAACAATGGCAGAAAAATAGTTGACAAAAATTATTACTGGCTTTACGACTCTGAGTTCTAATCCTTCTGAGAATGTCACTGTATGACACTAAGGCCCTGGAGCCATGCCAGAAATATACATTTATAGTATGTAAATATACAATAGAAATACAATAATCTAAAAACTCTCCATTATGTAGGTAGGGCATATTATGTTGAGACTGTATTATGCTAACATCAAACAATCACAGGACGTATGGCTTTTTCCAAGTGACATAAGACATAACCAAAAAAGGTTCAAATCTAAATATATTTTTCTTGACGCTTTTTCAGGACAAAATACTTTGACAGAGTTATGAAAGGAGTGACGCTTAACATTTTAAGATATTTTTGATACATATATTTGATATATAGCATACATAAAATTAGTTGATAATGAATGGTGGCGCCATTCATTCTCAAGTAATTTTATGTATGAAAGTCTGCCATTGTTCTTTACATAACAATTCTTTTAAAATTCAATCGAATAAAACTATATTTACTGATTTTATTGCGTTTAATTAAACTTATTGTTAATTCCCTACGTTTTGGGTACTTTGCAGCACTCATGGTTACGGGGAATGAGGTAATTGACGTCACAATGTCAAAGTTGAACCAGAGCACCTTCAGCTATTTAATTATTACTTTTGGTTCAATCTACGCAGAATTAGCTTAATGTATCTTGAAGTCTTGCAGTGGAATGCGTGGTGTTTAATTCTTAGTTGGATTTTGTTAATTAAATGATCCCAAGCAGATTGTACCCACCTGTACCCAGGCTCCTTCTCTATTGAAATTAAAAATAAGTAAAATTAAACGAGAAAAATATATACAATAAAATAGATTTATTCATTGTGTCCTAATAAGGCAACCGTGTATCGTAGGTGTGAGCACAGTCACCTAGCTTTGAGAGGTGAAGAAAAAAGTGGTCGCCCTTTGACGACTGTTACGAATGGAAAGTCGAGGAAAATAATACGAATTACGTATGATGAGATTCAACACATATTGCAGATTGAATTGGGAAATTCTCAAAATATTTTACCTTCGTGTAAGAATTATAGCTTCGCGTTATCATTCTCACCAATGATGACATGATCACTAAATTTGAAGCAGCCTCATCTCTTTGTGTTTGCTTATTATTGCAAGTGATAAATTATTATCACCATCATAATTGCCTTTGACTTCACCATTCTCTTTAATATCCATCCATCCATCATTGCAGGCTACGAGTTGCGAATTCTGAGTCAGAGAAGCTGTAAAATCGAAGAGGCTAAATGTACTAACATCTCATAACAAAGGAATAGCTCTAGTCAGTCACTCGAAGAGTCGAGAGACGGTGTCGTAATTCTGTACGTGGTAATAAATCTTTCGTTAAAACTAAGGAGTTATGTTGAGTTATTTACTTACGAGTCCATTAGCAGATCATTACCTAACGGGACTCATCGCTGTTATAGGTAAGCGTTTGCCGAAAATGTATGCAAAATAAGTTTGAATAACAAAGCGATTGAGAAGAAGTTAGGTGAAAAAAATTGGAATGAGCTTTTAAATTATGATGACCCTATCAGTTTATATAGTAGAATCAAAACAATTTTTTGTGACATGTGACATATGACATATATGTGACTCAGCACAAATAAAAATACAGTTGAAAAAAGGGAAAATCAACCCTGGGTTAGTAATTTGTTATTAAATATGATTGAAATTAAAGATAGTTTCCTCAGAAAGTGGAAATCAAATCCTAGTAATAATAATTTTAGATTAGAGTATACTAGATACAGAAATAAAGTACAAAAGTTAATAAATAAAGCCAGAAAAGATTATAAAAAGAAAGAAATAATTAATTGTAATGGGGACATGCGCAAAATTTGGGGAAAATAAACCAGTGGCTCGGGAAAAATAAAACATCACTTGATACCATTATTGAAAGATATATGAAAAATGAAAAATCTATTAAAACAATCTGTAATAAGTTTTGCGAAACGTTTACTGACAAAATTGATAGGTAATATTAAACACAGGTGTAACCAAACCTTTTTAAAAAGAAAAGAATACATAGACGAGTGCAACGTGAGCTTCCGATATAAAATGGTATCATCTGATGATGTGACAAAAGTTATAGACAAACTAAGCTGCAACAAATCATCGGGGTCAGATCGATTTAGAGTTCAGGATTTAAAATTTATTAAAAAATTCATTAGTCCTATCTTAGCAAATTTTATTAATATGTGTATTAAAAAATGTTTACCCAGAAGAACTAAAAAAAAAGCGATGATCAGACCTATCTATAAGCAGGGATCGCATCAAGAGTACACAAACTATAGACCCATCGCCATACTTAATGTAATCAATAAAATTACCGAAAAAGTTGTTGTCAAACAAATTTCAGAATTTTTAGAAAATAATGATGTTATTACAGATTTAAAATACGGATTTAGGCCAAAAAGAAGCACAGACATGGCTTTAGCTAAATTTACAGAGGACGGAAAATAACGCTTTTAATGACCAAAACCTAGCAGGTGTTATTTTTATCGATTTTACAAAAGCTTTTGACACACTGGACCACAATAGCTTGTTGCAGTCTATGGGAGAGTGCGGTATTCTAGGACCCACAAACTTATGGTTTCGCACCTATTTAAATGACAGAACGTTAGAAGTCCGCATTAGCGAAACTAGTAGTGACCTTGGTAAAATCAAATATAGAGTCCCAACCGTCTCAGTATTCGGTCCAGTAGGATCATGTGAAATTTATATGTATGCCGATGACACTTGCCTAATGTACTCGTACATAGATCCAAAGACGATACAAATAGTTATGCAAAAAGACTTAGACAACATTGTTGAATGGGTGCATGATAATGGTATTATAATTAATATAAGCAAAACTAAATTTATGTTAATATCTTCTCCATACAACCGACAAAAACATGCCGACATTGTAATTAAAGGGCATACCTACGATTGTTTCCACAAAAATAGCAATGTAAATAACTGTAAATATCTGAAGTTATAACAAGTCACATGCTACAAATACCTAGAACTAACTATAGATATCAGTTTTGTATGGAGTATACATGTTCAGCAAATCTGCAACAAATTACGTAGTGTGTTGGGTAAATTGTACCACCTGAAATTTAGGCTATGCAGATGTATGTTACATATGCTGTACTATGCGCTTGCGTATACAACTATTGATTACGGGTTGGGCAGCTATGGACTTACATTCCCAGTGTATTTAAATAAAATAAGAAAACTACATACAAGGTTGTTGTTACGGCCTACGGCTGCTCCCTTAAAGGGTCAAATCCTCAGGGGCCCATGAGCAGAAGACTTCCCGAGCAGACGTAGGTCGGGCCTCAATGTGGCCACGTGGAATCTCTCTAATTACACTAAAATATATGGGGGAGCGTTCTATACTATGGCCAGTCGACCGGGAGGAATTTGGACGTAGCTTACTTACCTATATCCAAGGCAACTGGTCCCTCCGGAGTTGGTCAGGTCGCATGTGGTTGTGTAGTGCAAGGGAAATAAAGTGATGTGATGTGTATCTGGGTGTGACTGATGGTGATTGAACCTAGATCTTGGCTGTCGGCAGCAGCCCGAGCGTCGACACCGCTCCAACTTGAGGGAACCTTCCGAGGCGTTGTCCACAGTCACTTTCCTCGTTCGTCACGATTAACTAACTTACAGAAGCCACTAACTATCGCTGGGTATAAGGTTAACGCACAAAACGCACACGGAGTTTACGGATCAAAGGTCACTACCGTTTCACGTAGCAACAGTTAGTTCTAGAATATCAACGGCCGCACTAGCTAATATTGCCGAATGCACCTATGCTGATTCTGAGTCGGACACAATGAGTCCCTGGGAAGCTCTCCAGCAGGAATGCGCGTCACAAATCCTAGACCGTATATTTACGGGCCGCACCTAATTATTCCGAGTTCCCTAACAAAATTGACAGCGTGCAGACATTAGCACAGCTAGCAGACGACTGCCTGCCCTTGTGCGTTTTTCGCACGACCGAAAGTCAAACCGGCATGAATGCACCGCGCCGAGCGCCCTCTCGCGTCAATCCTTGAAACTAGCGCTTGGCGCAAACAGTTGTTAAGGATACTAGTAGATAATAAAGTGAAAATTGCGTGTAATAAAGAATATGATAAACTTTTCAAAATTTGTAAAATTGTACCTGTAGACAAAAAAGTGAAAATAAAGTTAATAATGGAACAGTATAATAAAAATGAGTTTAAAGTAGAAAGAGAATATGGCTACTCAACTCGTCAATCCACTAGAAAAGGAAAATATGTAGTACCTAAAATTAAAAATTACTTCGGTATGCGTACGAGACGATGGGTTATCCCGCAATTACATAACGAGCTGCCGGACTTGCTTAGTAAAGTTATCAAGTCAAAAAATTTTAAATGCAAAAATTTAAAATGAATCATTGATAGCACCGTTAATGGGAATACGTGACAACGACCCACTTGAATATAAAAGTTTATGTAAGAATGCTTTAGAACTCACGCGAGTTTTTCGCACGTAAAATAAGTAAGATAGAATATGTCGGCGATACGCCAGGGTTTTCACGCTCAGAGTCCATCACAATGAAATAGCACGCCAAATATTAAGTAGTTTATTTTCGCACAATTGCGGGTACAGAACAGAACAGTCTTTACAAAAATCAATCGCCTTTATAGTTTCCTTACACACATGGATATAGCAAATACAACTTCTTTTAAATCAAACAAATAAAATTAAGTACTACAAAATAATTCTTAAAATAGAGCTCATTATTCATATCAAATATTTTAATAATTTAAATAACTCCAAATGATTTATATTATATAAATCTTTGTTCATTTAATTTAAATAGACATTAGTTTTTCATAGTCAGTCAAAATCCGGGCTCTAATACTGTTAAGAGGTGGCGCTGCAAGCAAGATTCAAGTGAAATTAAACAAGACTTATTACATAAAATAATAAAATTTGATACAAAGTAATGATATTAACTCTAATAGATATTAATTTGAACATTTACACAGTAAAATGAGTATTTTAACAATAAATGAAGCATCAAACGTCTTCAAAATGTTCAAACAGTCAAAACAGTGTCTACTTAATATCAGAGCTTAATAAATAACGATTTTATGTTTATAAATAACTATATAAATTTAAATCTTACATATTTCAGATATTTCTATACTAATATATTCACTTAAACGATAAACTAAAACATAAATATCAAATTTGCCAATTATTGCCGATAGATGGCGATTTGCGCCCATATATCAATATTTGCTAATTATTGCCGATAGATGGCGATTTGCGCCCATACGGCCATACTGACTCCAGCGCGTCCCTTGCGCTGTTTTTATGACATAATTTCAAACAAGGAATTACCCATACTGGAATCTAGCCAACACACAAGGCATCACCCATACTGGGATCTAGCCAACATACAAGGCATCACCCATACTGGGATCTAGCCAACACACAAGGCATCACCCATACTGGGATCTAGCCAACACAAAAGGCATCACCCATCCTGGGATCTAGCCAACAAGACCAGGTTTAAAGGGATACGCATAGTGGCCAGCCAGCGTTTTAGGAAGGATATTGGATAGGAAAAATAAATTTCACGCACACACATTAATAATTACAAAAATAAATCATAAATCATATCAATTATCAACTCAAATACAATCACATAGATCCAAGATTGTCCTCAAAGGAAGTGGAAACACCCTCGGTCTCCACCGATTTCTCCGCCCATACGGTCAATTCGTCTGAGTTGTCAGAATCATTAAAAGGGTCTAAAAGGGAATGAACTATGGAAGCAGGACGCAAGGCATCCTGACTTGCAATCTTTTCTGAACAGCCACGAAGGTTAACACGTTTAAGTCTATATCGATCATCTATACAAATAAATAAAATTGAAGTGTCTGTTTGTAATGTCAAAATAACATCTTTTTCTAAATGCATATTATGAAAGTGTTTACGGTATTTATAACAAAAAAAAACAATGTTTCAAATTTTTGTCTGTCTGTTCCGTCTAATCTCCGAAACTGCTGGACCGATTTTAACGGGATTTTCACTGGTAGATAACTGATGTTATAAGGAGTAGCTTAGGCTTCTTTTATTTAAGTAAAAGAATTAGGGTTCCGCGCAAAAAAAAAAATTAAAACCCATGAAATCCAATAGTAACGCGGGCAAAGTCGCGGGGAACAGCTAGTTTGGTAATATTTCTAAAATTTCCATTGAACCTTCAAATTTAGAGCCAAACTTAGTTGTGTCGTTCATGACGCCGCATTAAGACGAAGTCGCTGACTTTAAATAGGCGGATTTTGGCTTTATCTTTATCAAAACAAGTTTCATCCCCAAGGGATCGCTCGTCCATCCATCCCACAGTAATCAATCTAACCTCCTCTAAATCCTCTGTTAGTATATCATTGCCAACCCGCAACACTAATGGCAGGCGGCGAACATATTTTCTCTAATAATAATTCCATTGGACTCCAATCTGTACTTTTGGATATTGTGCAGTTTATAGCCAATTGTAACTTGGCAAAGCCACATGCCATGGCCCACCCAGTTCCACAACAGACATGTTACCCTCTACAACCTTCATCAATCGCTCAACCCGACCGCCGGCCCTACCAGGTCCCCCGCCACTACGTGGTGCTGAATCCCAGAACGTTAGCAAAAGTTTTCAAACTCTTGCTCCCATCTTGATCAGTAATTAATCGTGATGAGTCGAATATTGCAATCAAATTCCGAAAACATCAGATAGCAGTCTTACCAACACGGTCATTTGTACAAATCCTATGGACAGTTAGCAAAGCCGTCAATAAATACGAAAGCATATTCAGGCCCACTGCGCTCTCCATTCATTCCCCCAGTCATATCCTTACGAACGGTATGAAAAGGAACAGCCACTTTGTTAATGGGATGTAAAGCAACCTGTCCAGTGCCAGATACTTCCTTTCTCACTCTACACACGACGCAATTTTCCACAAACCCTCCACCTAATGTAGTCCTATTAGAGAACCTTAACCTTAACCTTATTAAAAAATAGCGCTCTCGTAATTTTTCAAGAATCTTATCCCAGCGAAAATGTTAAGGGTTATCATGATAATGGGATATAAGGTTCCATTTATAATTACGTGGGACTATAATTAACATTAATTAGTTATTAATTAATTAATGTATCCTGTTATTAATTCGCACCCTATGTCTCAGCAGTTCATCCTGAACTATAACTCAAGCATCTGCGATATTTTTGGGAATCGAATCATCCCTCAAGTGTTCCACAATACTAAGCAGAGTTGAATTGCGCCTCCGCTCTACAAAGAGCCAGCCATGGTCATGGGTAGCAGTATTAACCATCCACACCAAAGATCCGGATTCATTGAATTCCAAACACTGGCTTAGATGACGTCCAACAGTATGTTTAATTGGGTTGCGATTAAAGAAGTCAGCATGAGCAAGTCCATTGCCCCTGCAGTACTCAACTTAAATTGAAAGTTTTGCAAGAAGTTCCACCACATGAATTCCGGGAGCCAGGTCTCGTTGGCGACCCGAAGCTTTTAAGGAACTGCACTCAGCGACCACCACAAATGACCGGCCATGATGGAAATGGCGAAAATATTCCACAGGCTTAACCACAGCAAGAGTCTCCAGCTCACACCAGCGACACCCACTCTCTGAATCTGAAGACCCCATACTAAACCAAGCTACCACCAAAGTATGTCCGTCTTGTCTCCGTATCAATACGGCGCCACAACCAATTGAGTCGGCATCTGCACGCAGCTCAGTTGGCAGACTCGGGTCAAATATAGTTAAAACTAGGGAAGATGTGAGTATGTAAGTATTCATTTCTCGTCAAGCAAGCTCACGTCGTTCAGTCCAATTAAAAGAAACACTAGCTTTAGTAAGGCTGCATAAAGGAGCCAATATTCTAGAGAAACTGGGCAACATTTTTGAAAATATCCTGTCAAGCCGTTAAATCGCCTTACTTCACTACTGAAAGAGCCAGTAAAAGCCCGAATTCTTCCCGGCCCTGGCCCAAGAGTGCAACCCCTAATAATGTTACCAAGATATTCAACCCCAGTTTCGAGAAAAGAACATTTGGAAATATTTAGAGAAAGTCCAGCCCGAGTCAATCTAGCCAAAACAAAACTCAAATTCACCAAACCCCACTGCACAGATTCAGATACAACCAGCTCTAAGCGAACATTATCAATCCCAACCGCAGTTGTAATGCTTTGTTTTGAAAACTGTTTGACCTCCGATACCGATAAACTTCACATCAACTCGTTTACGTTTTCCGGCAACGGAGCTAGCTATTTTCTTTCGAATTAATGAACAGTCAGCTCTATTATCAAAAAGGCAGTTATAATTTTTACATTAAAAGTGCTACGTTTAATAGATTAATAAAAGTTAATAGTTTTATTTGAGGCATTACGTTAGTCACTTCGACAGCGGTAACAACTTTTCTCTACGTAGCCCTTACGAGGACAGTATTCGCACTCAATAACCTTAACGTTACTAGAACTGCCACAGGAATTGAAGTTATTATTTGATTGTGACAAAGCATAGTTGGGATTTTCGCAGTCTCGCGAGAAATGACCTGGCTTATTGCAACTAAAACATACGACTTGTTCCTTTAAAAGTCCCGTAACACGTGGTTTTCTAACATAATTATATTTACACTCTCTATTTTCAATTTTACGTTTTCAGAATGTTTTTAGAACCGATACTAATCTGAATTGGGGGTACTTCTCAACAACTCAGAACGAATAAATTCAGGATAAATACCTGTTATCAGTGCTTCCACTACCTCGGCATCGGCAGCTTCTGGCCGGACCCTCCTGAAGAGCGTCCAAGACGTTGTAGCATATTCAGTGTAGCTGTGCCATTTCTGCACGTCGTCTGCGTACCGGAACTGGTTGCCAAATGTATGTCGGCTCTTCCTTTACTTGTTTCCACGTGGTTGAATGCAGTGACCAGGTGTCTGCGCATGTCTTCGCTCGTCCTCTCAATTGCAGGATGGCCTTCATTCGAGGTTCATGGGGCGAAATATTCAACTTCGTAATCGTTTCGTCCACGTTAGCACACCAGTCCCTGATGTCATGTGATCTCTCATCAGGGTTGAACGGCGGTAGATAAAAGTAATGGTGCCGCCATAAACGTGCAGTCTCCGTAGATAACGTCGCTCTCGCAGTGCTTGTCGCGACAGTTTTCGTTATGGAGGTTAGGAGACCCATCACTTGTTCTATAACGAAGGTCGTCCCATCTGGAGGCCTTGAAGAGTCTTGGGGCTGTAATCCCACTTCTGATGTCGGCGATACGCCAGGGTTTTCACGCTCAGAGTCCATCACAATGAAATAGCACGCCAAATATTAAGTAGTTTATTTTCGCACAATTGCGGGTACAGAACAGAACAGTCTTTACTTTTTTCTTTTTTTTTTTTTTTGCGCCCGAAGCAATTGGAAATGGGCTACCCCGAAGGGAGGCAGAAAATGCATTACGCATACCACGATGGCCGGTCCATCGTGGTTATGAGGGACTCACTACCTACAAGGGGAACCTAAGTGATACCCTCTAAAAACTGCCTTTGGGGACTGGCAACCAGCTGTTGAAAGCTTCACATGCCATATCTAAAGCGACCCTCTTTTGGGAAAAGAGGGCGCAGACGGCTAAGTGCCGTTTAGGGACTGCCTACGAAGGCATATTGATTTTAAATAATTTTTACTTTAATTAGTATTGGCCTGAGCCGCCAGAAGGCAGTTCAGGTCGCTTGAAAGTTTATTTGGCTGGTCCGAGAGAGTGTTTCTCGGCCTGCGGACGGTATAGCGGGAGGGGAGTGGGGCGGTATAAGTTACTGCCTCACGAATTAATGAGTTATTGTGCGACTCTGAAACTTTAAAAAAGTTTTCAGAGAGAGTTTTAGTAAATTGCTGAATTCCTGGGATTTCTAAATCCCGGTGAAGATCGGCATTACGGACGTACCAAGGTGCGTTCGTAGCTCGACGACAGAATAAGTTTTGAACTACTTGTAGTTCGTTAATAATTTTATTATCGGCGTGTGCGAATACGGGGGCCGCGTAAGTCATTACGGGACGTATACAAACCTTATAAAGGGTTCGCTTATTTCTTAGTGACATTTTACTATGTCGGCCTAACATACTGTTAAGCCTACCTAGGTATAAACGAGCTAGACGTGTTACTCTTTTGACATGAGGCTCAAAA
This sequence comes from Parnassius mnemosyne, assembly GCA_963668995.1. Lineage (NCBI taxonomy): Eukaryota > Metazoa > Arthropoda > Insecta > Lepidoptera > Papilionidae > Parnassius > Parnassius mnemosyne. The sequence goes on from CAVLGL010000057.1 coordinate 22,376,292, forward strand.
GTAAGCCTGTAGTCAAGGGTGACGCCTAAATATTTTGCTGACATATGCCATGGGACAGGGGTCCCTAGCATTCGTATAGGTGGAGTATTTTTCTTGTTTTTTTTACGGCGTCTTTTAATATCGAATTGAACTGCGGAGCTCTTCTCCGGGTTCACATCGATACGCCATTTTTGGAACCAATCTCCTAGGTCATCGACTGACTTTTGGATCTTGTTCCTTGCTGAAGATATTCTAGGACTTTTGAAGTATAGAGCAGTGTCATCTGCGAAGAGTGAGAGCTGTACACCATTCGACGGGATTGGAATGTCGTTGGTGTACAAGATGTACAGGAGGGGAGCTAGTACTGATCCCTGAGGAACACCAGCTTTAATGGGGCGCTGAGAGGATAACGTGCCTTCGTGTCTAAATCGAAAGTTACGATGTTGTAGGTAAGAGGCTACGAGACGTACTAGACGATCGGAGAGTCCTATCCTATATAATTTGAAAATAAGGCCTTCGTGCCAGACGCGGTCGAAGGCTTTGGCAATGTCGAAAAAGACCGCGATTGTCTTTAGTCGACGTGGATAAAAACCGCTGAGGACATATTCCACAATGCGGTGTACTTGTTGTGGACACGAGTGTTTCGCACGGAAACCAAATTGGTATGGGATGACAAGGGGGTCACCGTCTGTGGGAAACAGATGGCGCCTCATTCGATTTTGAATGACTCTTTCAAAGAGTTTGCCCATGGCCTTTAGGAGGCTAATGGGACGATGACTGGAGGGGAGGTTAAGAGGCTTGCCTGGCTTGGGAATACCAATGACAATTGCCTCTTTCCAAGTAGTAGGAAAATAACTAAGATTGAAACAGACGTTAAGGATAATAGATAAGAGGGTTAACACCTGCTCTGGAAAGTTTTTAAGGGCTTGGTTGGATATGCCATCCGCGCCCGGAGACTTTTTGGGCTTAAGTCCTTTGATGATGGATGAGATCTCATCATTGGACACAGTGATAGGGTCGGAGGATGTGGGGGGTGAGTTCCGGCGGCGGACCTCATCTTCCACTTCCTGAATGTGTGAGGGGTCGACAGGTTGAGAGCTAGGAGAGCATTGTGCGGCAATGCTGTCTGCAAAGCACTCAGCCTTTTCGTCGTCCTCGAAGGCAACCGTACCGTCGGGGCGGGAGAGAGGGGGAGTGTGAGCTGTAGCGTCTATACGGAAGGCTCTAGCCATCTGATAGTACGCTGTATGAGAAGGAGATATATTCTCCATGAGTTCACTCCTTTGGAGGTCTCGAAATTCATAAAGGTGTAAACGGAGTTTTCGTTGAAGACGATTAGCCGTATGCCTATATTCGGGGGTGGGATATTTAGCTGCTCTCCGGAAAGCAGCTTTTTTAGCTTTTAATATGTTGCTAATATATAGGGGAAGCCCATTAGTATTAGCAACCGGGACGACCCTTTCATTCTCCTTAAGGGAGGATTTAATTAGGGTTGAAAGTGATTCGACCGCGGTGTCGATTTTTACGGGACTGTCTAAGTCTAAATCCGACGATAGGTAATTAGGGGAGTCCTGCGAGTCCATAGCTTTTGCTAGTGAGTCCTTGAAACCCTTCCAATTAGTGAAGGTTTTCGTAGTTATAATAGGGGGTGGCTGATGGCCAAGAATAAGGGAGACCGGTCGGTGATCGGATCCTATATCGTCTAGTGTCTCAATAGACCTGAGGTTGAGTGAAACTCCTTTGAGTAACGCAAAATCTAGTACATCTGGGTTTAAATCGGTAGCATCGGGATAGTGCGTTGCACCGAGCGGGCTGAAAACGGTTATGTCAAGAGACTACGTTATATCACGCAGTATCCTACCATTAGTATTAATCGTACGGCATATCCATTCAGTATGTTTAGAGTTAAAATCTCCAAATATAATGACTGAATTACTAAGAGATAAGATTGCCTCAAAATCATCTTTGAGGGGGAGGTTTTTAGGGGGAATGTAACAGGAGGCTATGACTAAAGACTGATGTCCCGTCATAGATAACCTGCATAACGTAGCTTCCATATTGGTAAGCTGCGGAGTATCAATAAGAGAGCAATGTAGTGTCTTCTTGTAATAAATGGCCGTGCCACCGCCTCGGCGGTCGTGCCTATCATTACGAAGAAGAGAATAATTTTTAATGGATAAGCCTTTAGTGTCTTTGTTTTTAAGGTTGGTTTCCTGTAAGAGGAGAAAATCAGCTTCGCGATCTTTAAGGAAGAGCTTAAGCTCTGGGAGGTTATTTCGCAATCCGCGAATGTTAAATGAAATAAGCGATAGCCCTTTGGGCTTGATACGACCGTGACTTTTAGGCAGAGCGGAAGGCTCTGTCATTGTAAGCTAAGTTAATTAAGTTAACTTAACTTACAACGAACGCAATAGGTTACTGTGCTCTACGAGAGCCAGAAGACGGTCCTGAGGGGACCGAGCGGCGCGCAACTTGTTTGTTAATATAGCAATTTCATTAACGTCGATGTTCCTTATCGCGGCGTAAACCGTGTTAAGGTCATCGGCGATTGTAGGCTGTTTCTGCTGCGGAGCAGAGGTTGCCTGCGGTGTTTCGACCTTTTTGGGGCCCCAGGGAAAAACTGGAGCCTGTGTAGGCTTTGAGAAGCCCGGAGGTGGCCTAATAGGTGCTTTTGATGGTCTCGGGGGACCCTGAGGGGGTCTTGCAACGCCCTGAGACGGCTGAGATGCGCCCTGACGGGGCCTCCTAACATATAACGCCGGGAATGAACGGTCATTTACCGGCGGTGGGACCTGTCTAGTTATACGAGGACGAGGAGCGCACGGGCATCCTCTGTAGCTTGCCGGGTGGCCTGTCTGTTGACACAGGACGCACGCGGGCGGGGATACGGCATCTTTAGGCCGGGGACACTCTTTGGTGATGTGTGGATCTAGGCACTTAACGCACCTGGGTGGGGCGGAGCAATTGGCCGCCGCGTGACCATATAGTTGGCAGCGGTGGCACTGCGCCGGGAAACCGCGCCTATGCTGTGACTCAACCCTAACTCCCGACAAGCCGCACACCGTGCGTACTTGCCGGAAGATGGTTTGCGCCTCCGGAACGTTGATTAGGATAGCTAAGACTATCGGGTATCTCAACCCGGTCCTACTGTGCATTTTATGAACAGCTTCGACGGGGAATCCTTGTGACTTAAGGTCTTCAAGAATCTCCTCGTTGGAGAGTTCGAACGGGACGCCTCGGATGACGGCCTTGACTTTACGCTCTTCCGGAAGAGCGTATGTATGGTACGATACTCGTTCATTAGTAAAAAGCCTAGTGAGTCGGCGAAAATCGTCAATCGATTGCGGAACTATTTTTATCGCTACGCCCATGTTCGTAGCTATGTCATATTTAATTCCAGAGTCGTAGCATATCTTGCTAAGTCTGGTGAACTCCGCCTTGTCTCTCAAAAAGACAGGGGGCGGGACTGGTTTTTTCGCGAGTTGCGGAGCGCAACGTGAAGCCGGCTTCGACGGCGCTGCAATATCTAAGGGGGTCGAGGCAGCGGCGGGGGCTGCGGAGGTAGACGCGGCAGCGGCGGGGGCTGCGGGGGTGGGGGGAGCGGCACGGGCCGCTGCGGCGGGGGGCGAACGGTTTTTCGCGGCGCGCTTCGCTGCGCGCTTTGACGAAACCGTGGTGTACGACGATGTATTGGAGTCACCGGTATCATCGGAGTCAGAGGACTCCGATGTCCTGGTGCTGGACTGTTTAGCAGACCTCTTCCTGGAGGCAGATGTTGATGACGCGGAATCGGAGTGAGAGCACTCCATGTCGATTTCGAGCGGCGCGAACGAATTACGTGACGTGAGGTAATCCGCTATAACGGGTGGCGGTGCCTGAAGGGCGGGAGAAGCCAGAAGGGCTGAGAGGGATGCTGTAATAGCATTCTTGTCACCTGAGAACCTAGAGAAAACTTCGAAAATCGAACCTATTAATTCCTGCGAGGACATTTTTGGAGACGTTTATAACTAATAGAAAAGGGATCACCGTTCTCAGAAGAACGGGACGCTCTTATTCCAAGAAACAGACCCCTGTTCTCAAAAGAACAGGGACTTGCTCTAAAAAGAGCAAGTAACGTTTTACAAGAAACAGATACACGGAATATAATAAACAGATATGTAATAAAATATACTAATAAACTTATACACTAGTATCTAGTGTTCTACAATATAAAACAAGCGGTCAGCCAACCTCCCCGACAGGGCGGGGGGGTGAGAACTGAGAGTTAGCAGAAAACACTTACCGGACTTCAGCGCTAGGCGCTCACTATCTGAAAAGCGCGAGGCGCGGAGCGGGTTGGCACTAGCGTTGGGACGCTAGGCACGCGGACAACCTGTACACAACCGCTCGGGGGTGGTGAAACAGGCGGAATGTGTGAGATGACAGTCTTTACAAAAATCAATCGCCTTTATAGTTTCCTTACAAACATGGATATAGCAAATACAACTTCTTTTAAATCAAACAAATAAAATTAAGTACTACAAAATAATTCTTAAAATAGAGCTCCTTATTCATAACAAATATTTTAATAATTTAAATAACTCCAAATGATTTATATTATATAAATCTTTGTTCATTTAATTTAAATAGACATTAGTTTTTCATAGTCAGTCAAAATCCGGGCTCTAATACTGTTAAGAGGTGGCGCTGCAAGCAAGATTCAAGTGAAATTAAACAAGACTTATTACATAAAATAATAAAATTTGATACAAAGTAATGATATTAATTCTAATAGATTTGAACATTTACACAGTAAAATGAGTATTTTAACAATAAATGAAGCATCAAACGTCTTCAAAATGTTCAAACAGTCAAAACAGTGTCTACTAAATATCAGAGCTTAATAAATAACGATTTTATGTTTATAAATAACTATATAAATTTAAATATTACATATTTCAGATATTTCTATACTAATATATTCACTTAAACGATAAACTAAAACATAAATATCAAATTTGCCAATTATTGCCGATAGATGGCGATTTGCGCCCATATATCAATATTTGCTAATTATTGCCGATAGATGGCGATTTGCGCCCATAAATATTTGCACGTTTTTCGATAAAAATTGAAATTATACTTTTAATACTATAGAAGTAATGTTGTATGAGATATCATCAGACACGGCAATATCATTTTCATTAGAAGTGACTATTAAATTATTTCATCATCATCATCACAGCCCTTCACAAGTCCACTGCTGAACATAGGCCTCCCCCAAAGAATGCCACAAAGCACGGTCCTGAGCCACCTGCATCCATCAACTTCCTGCATATCTTACCAGGTCGTCACTCCATCTAGTGGGGGGACGCCCTACACTTCGCCTGCCGGTACGAGGCTGCCACTCGAGAACCTTTCTTCCCCATCGGTTGTCGGCTCTTCGAGCTATATGGCCGGCCCATTGCCACTTCAGCTTACTAATCCGTTGGGCTATGTCGGTCACTCTGGTTCTACTGCGAATATCCTCATTTCTGAGTTTATCACGCAGAGAAACTCCGAGCATAGCCCTCTCCATAGCTCGCTGAGCGACCTTGAGCTTCCTCATCCGGCCAGCAGTGAAGGACCACGTCTCAGTTCCGTATGTCATCACTGGCAACACGCACTGGGTGTACAGTCTCGTTTTAAGGTTTTGAGGTATACCTGACGAGAAGATGTGCCGTAATTTCCCGAACGCTGCCCAACCGAGTTGAATCCGTCGATTGACCTCTCGGTCGAAGTTGGACTTACCTAGTCGGACTATTTGTCCCAGGTAAACATACTCGTCAACAACTTCGAGCTTAGTGTTCCCAACAACTACCGGCATAGGTGTGACATGGACATTAAACATGATCTTTGTTTTGTCCATGTTCATCTTAAGACCTATCCGTTGGGAAACACTATTGAGGTCATTGAGCATAGTGCTTAGGTCCTCCAGCGATTCTGCCATAAGGACTATATCGTCGGCAAATCGAAGGTGAGTAATGTACTCGCCATTGATGTTGATACCGTATCCTTTCCAGTCCAGAAGCTTGAAAACATTTTCCAATGCAGCGGTAAAGAGTTTCGGGGATATGACGTCACCCTGTCTTACACCTCTCTGCAATTGGATAGGTTTCGTACTCTGGTTCTGTACTCGGATAGCCATCGTAGCCCTACTGTACAAGCACTTCAACACTTCGATATACCGACAGTCAACTTGGCATCGCTGAAGGGACTGCAGCACCGCCCAAATTTCGACGGAATCAAAGGCTTTCTCATAGTCCACATACGCCAGACATAGTGGCAAATTGTACTCCTCGGACTTCTGTACAATTTGCCGAAGGGTATGTATGTGGTCTATGGTGCTAAAGCCTTTTCGGAAACCGGCTTGTTCGGGAGGCTGGAAGTCGTCAAGTCTGCGCGCGAGACGATTCGTAATGACTCTCGAAAACAGCACGTAGACGCGGCTCAGAAGGGAAATCGGTCTGTAGTTCTTCAAGAGAGCGTTGTCGCCTTTCTTGAAGAACAAGACCACCGCACTTCTGCTCCACGCCTCCGGTGTAATGCCACCATGGAGGACGGAATTAAAGAGCTTCTGAAGGATTAATTATTTAATTTAAATAATTAATAAGATTAATATGAAAATTGTCAGTAACAACAAAACAGATGAAATATGCAAACCAATAGCAGGTCAGTCTCTACGCAACTTATTTGCAACGGATAGAATCACAACACCTATTAAGACTCGAAGAATGACTGACTGATCCAAGCTAGGTGCTTTCGTTATACTTTATACTGCTCAAACAAGCGGAAGCTTCGAGTTTCACCCTCACGTCGTTTGATTGTTTTTATTTTCTACCCATACTCATATCCTGATCATATTTAGTTCACACTTCATATTATGTTATAATCTTTGATGTTCACACTTCGGAAACTGAACTATATTTTTAGTAAAACCAGCTATGTCCATGATTAGGTATATAAATAATAGGAACACGGCGACCAAATTGATCTTTTAAAGAAGGAAGAAGGAGAAGTTCGTGGTCTGCAGTTCGACTTATACAAACTTTACTTTTACAAACATTATAAAATTCTCTTAAAAATTAATAATAAGTTCAGATGTATAAGCGTTTATAAGTGAGTTTATAAGTAAAAAAACATCACCTTATTGGCCTAATGGTCACTCCTGATCACGTAGTCATAGGTATCGATCATAGTCTCGGGAAAATTAGTTTTTGGGATTTTCTGTTAAAAATTCTCAACAGCAGCCTGGCGTTAAAAAGTAGGTGGTGCCTCGGAAAGCACCCCTGCACCCGATCTTCATTCGGTTGAGTCCTTTTTTTTATACGATAGGGTGACAAACGAGCACACAGTCCACCTGATGGTAAGTGGTTGCTGAGGCCCATAGACTTTTACATCTATCCTCGTTTCTGAATCAAAATGTAGATAAATTGTCACCCGTGAGGACTAAGATGGAGTGCCTCATTTCCAGTAAAAAGGGTCTCCGGTTCTCTACACTCACCATACGAAACACAGCAGCATTAAGCTGCTCTTTTATGCTGGTATTCTGTGAGAGCGTTGTCCTTCTCCATTCATGCTACAACTGTACTACTAATGTAGCTGCAGCATAGCTCTACCATGTATGAAAATATTTTCGTTCCATCGGATGATGAGAGTGAAGGAATAGAGAGTGCATCTGTGCTTGCGCACACACTCTTCGATTACATTACTGTCTTGCGCAAATGGCTAATCTACGTTGACACTAGCCGCCGTGACCAAAATTCGGTCTGGACATTATTGTATTGATAAATAATTATTTATAATACAAATTATATTGATGTATTAACAAATTCTATTTTGTATCATTTTTTAATCGGTGTCCCATAAGCATCTCTTTCTAAATTTATTTCTTAAAAATACAATTCTTGATTGACCTTAAATAATAATTATTATTACTTTCAAACACATTTGTCTGTAGATGAAGTGTATTGTAGGTAGGTCTATATATATCTACCTACAATACACTTCATCTACAGGCATGATATTATAAGGTCTCTTTACTTTCCAATATGTTTCAATTTAAACAAAAGCCTCTTAGTACATTATCTGTCCTCTTGTTGACCGAGGACGGCAGGATTATAACATATTGTCAATACAACAGAACGCTTTTGTTCTATAAGTAAATTATATTGTTTTATAAAACATACAACAAAATATTTTTATACATAAAAATTTAAACCAGGCCAGTAAAAATCTTCAACTATGGTTTTTACTCAAAACAAAGAAATCCTTCTGAAAATTCAAATTAGAGGCAAATGACTTTCATCAAAAACTTTCATTTATTTTGGACAAGACAACAACAAGGAGACCTATATTATGTGCACAAAAAAGCTCATAATTTAATAATAAAATACTTACTACTCCAACAATTACTGTACTTCAGTATTTGTTGAAGATTTGAACTCCAAAAAATCTCGATAATTAAATATTAAAATATGTACAGTAGTCATTGGAGTTTACTTCTTAAGAATCAATTTTAAAAAAATGTTTGATTCATGTTATTTATTCATGTTTACATGACTAAGTAATGTCGTGCGCAACTTATCTTGTTAATCCCCCAGCACAGAGTACTATCGGTTGTATTATTTTGTATAAACAAATAATCCCTCGTAAGTTATAAATTCCATTCGTGTGTCGGAGCTGACACACAAGTTATTAACATCAAAAATTAATAACTTTACATAAGAATAACATTAAATTATTTTGTAGAAGAGGGGGCAAACGAGCATGCCGCTCCGCTGATGGTAAGTGACTACCGCCGCCCATGAACAACCGTAACACCAAGGGAATTGCAGATGCGTTGTCGACCTTTTAGAAAGGTGTCAGCTATTTTCTTGAAGGTCCCTAAGTCGTATCGGTCCGGAAAAATCGTCGGTGGTAAACAATTCCACAGAGAAGTTGTACGAGGAAGAAAACTCCTAGTAAAACGCACAGTCGTGGACCGCCAAGCATCCAGATGGTGAGGATGGTATCGTGAATTTTGACGCGATGTGCGTTCGTGAAATTTGGTGGCTGAAATTAATCCGAACAATTCCTCAGAGCACTCTCCGTGGTAAATTCGATAAAAAATGCAAAGAATTTTTTTTTTCACAAAAAACTGGCACCTCGTAGGGATGCAACATCCCTACGCAGTGCCAGTGTATCGAGCCGATCAGAAAGAACTCAGTCGTCGACCATTCGAACCACTCTGCGCTGGATGCGGTCAAGTAGAAGGAGCTGGCACTGGAGAGCCCTTGCCCAGAGATGAGAACAGTATTCCATGTGAGGCCGAACTTGCGATTTGTAAAGTTGGAAGCGGTGTGCTGGCATGAAATACTGTCCCGCTCTGCTGAGCAGGCCAAGCTCTTTAGAGGCAAATTTGGCCTTCTCTCCCAAGTGATCACGAAACTGCACGTTACTCGATATGTCGACACCGAGGATTCTGATACAGGCTGAGGCAACAAAGAGAGTGCTTTTAAACTGAGGAGATACGACAAATGGAATGAAGTCCCCTGATGTTGTAAAAATTCACGGATAGCGTGACAGGGGTCGCATTGGTCTTATTGCTCCGTTTTCGTCGAGCAGTGTTAATATGAATGAGTATTAGTTGAAGTAATGCTTAGTGTAGCCCTTTTATACTACACCCGCACACATAATATAATTTTGATTGTGTTGATTTTATTTAGGTTTTATTTTTCTTTTGGTCTGTATTTATAAGTATTTTAGTCTATAATATCCTTTGTAACATGTGTGTTGGTGTTTGATGTAATAAATAACTTTTCTTTCTTTCTTTCAGTATTAGTCGCGAGCGGAATTTTGCCCCCCTTCCCCCCCCCAGAATACGCGGGGAAGCCTGAGCATCCACGCTGAGGAGTGGAGTAGTTTGGTCGTAGATGCTCAGCGAGGGATTCTCCAGGGGTGCTGGTACCCTCCTGGGGTAGTCATTTGTTTAATTCTGCTACCATGCTGTGAGGTCGTGGTACTACCCCGGTTCGAGCCGGCCCATCCGTGCGACAACTAAATCTGCCACGTGGCTCTACCACTGTTGATAAATAAATACACAATCACGTCGCCATTGTTGTTATACCGTGGTTGCAATAAAAATTACCACCTTAACTAGGAATAGTTGTTAGTTTAGTATATTAGTGAATGGATAACCATAAAAATGCATAAAAACTAAAATAAAAAACCTTACCTTCGGGAAAAATTGATACTTGAGTGGGTACATGGTGTCACTTCCTAAGACAGCAGACACAGGTACGCGCTTAGATCATAGTAGCTAATTATCTAGTTACGATGCAATAGTATAAGAAACTAGCAAAAATACAGGTGTGTTCCATAAACATAAAAACTGCTTTTTGTTTTAGCTGAAGCCACTTACCTATGAAGAAGTAGAGGTTGTCGTGAAGCGACAATTAAATACAAAAGAATCTAACCTAAGAGCAACAAAACAACAAAAATAGAACAAAAACAAATAATATATTTAAGATTTAAAAGATATTTACAATTTTATATAACAAAATGGAGTATGAAGATGAGGATGGATGTCGTGAGTTACAATTATTATAAAAAAAAAAAGATAATAAAAAAAAAGATTAGTGTTGAAGTTGAGCCCGAAGATCCAAGGTTTACAGAAAGTGCTCTCAGCGCGCACAGCGTAGGTGAAGGTGTGGGCGTCTCTAGGCGACGACCTCAGGTGAATGCGGAGGTTTGCAAGATCCGGCGACTTGAGGCAAGACAGGGGCTTGCAGGATCCTCAGCGACTTCAGGCAGGACAGAGGCCTGCAGGATTCGGCGACTTCAGGCGGGACAGAGGCTTGCAGGGTCCGGCGACTTCAGGCAGGACAGAGGCTTGCAGGGTCCGGCGACTTCAGGCAGGACAGAGGCTTGCAGGATCCGGCGACATCAGGCAGAGCAGAGGCTTGCAGGATTCGGCGACTTCAGGCATAGCAGAGACTTGTAGGATCCAGCGGCTTCAAGCAGGACAGAGGCTTGCAGGATCCCGGGGCAGTGCGGCCCCGGGATAAGGCCTTTAGAAGATGCTTCGAATTTGAGAACTGAAGCGAAACTGACTTTCTTGACCGATTGTTCGGCTTTTATACCTTTTTAGAGAGAACGGAAAAATTATTTAAATTAAACGCAATTTTTTTGTAAATGGCCAAGAGGAAAGAGTATTTATGTGGAATTATCGAAGTAGAAACAACAGACCGGTAGCGAATTTGAATATAATTGTCATGACAACCAGATAAACAACGATGTCAAAACATGTCAAATTTTGGTTTTAGGCTCGTAATAGAAAAACGTCAAGATTTAAGTGAAAAATGAGATATTATTGATATAGGAAAAAAGGTAGCGCACCTGCGCGCACAAAGCCCGAAATTGCAGAGTTACGGAAAACTAAATAAAAGATCGAAAATGGTAGACTCCATTGACACCAATTTAAAAGTGCTGATAGTGTGAAAATACGAAGTAGAAATGATTTGTTATTGTGTTCTTATGGTTTAAAATCGTTTCAGGATCCTATGGAAATAAAGGTGATGTAAAATATCCAGTTTTGAGGTGAATGCAGAAAATCGAAACAGAATGGAAAAATGAATTTAAAATAATGTAAAATGATATGTAAGTAGCATAACACTACATTTTCTCCCCGACCCTGGAAAATTTTTGACTCAGCAAAAATTTTGATATACACATTCTAAAATAAACCATAAAAACACAGCTTTGCAGAAACAGACATCACCAGGCAAAATCAGATATACTATCTCTTACATTCATCATCTGCATTCAGGTAAGGGTGGAGTTCACATTCAATGACTACCACTCTAAAAGTGTGTTTTCGAATGGACATTCAGGCTTATTTAAGGAGTTGTCATCCGCTCCTGCGTGGAAAAAAATTATTAAGGGAGTAGTCAGCCGCTCCCAAGTGAAGATAAAGATAAAGAAATTAATCTTAAGCAAGCTTTAGTCGCTATGACTTAAGTAAAGATTAAGAACGGCCTGAACGGTAGGGCTCAAAGCCAGAGATCAGCAACATCACCAACGAGATGTGTCTGAAATAAAAATAAAAAGTGAAGATTACCCAACGAAAATTCGAGGTCCTAAAGCAAGATGTGTTGAAGAACACTACTTACATATCATTTTTTTCGTACTTAATAACCCTTTTCATTGTTATAATTAAGTGCAAAGTTAAGTTTAAGAAATAAAAATTTAATTAAAAATTATACCTCTTTAAGTTATCTAGAATAAAAATATTAAAGTGATGAATGTAAGTGAAGTGTTAAATGTAGGTCTAAATATAATCCAGATAAGTTGAAACACTAGATGAAGTGTTGTTTTAGAATTTGGAAGATATGAAAAGGATAAATAAATAAAGAGTTAAGAACGAAAGAGAAAGCAATTAAATCAAAAGGGAATGGACAAGGCGCAGTAAAGGTGAAGAAAAGAGAAAGAGAACTTTTACGTTGGGCGCCAAAATGTCGTGAAGCGACAATTAAATACAAAAGAATCTAACCTAAGAGCAACAAAACAACAAAAATAGAACAAAAACAAATAATATATTTAAGATGTTTAAGAGGAGTATGAAGATGAGGATGGATGTCGTGATTTACAATTATTATAAAAAAAAATAATAAAAAAAAAGATTAGTGTTGAAGTTGAGCCCGAAGATCCAAGGTGTAGAGAAAGTGCTCTTAGCGCGCACAGCGTAGGTGAAGGTGTGGGCGTCTCTAGGCGACGACCTCAGGTGAATGCGGAGGTTTGCAAGATCCGGCGACTTGAGGCAAGACAGGGGCTTGCAGGAACCTCAGCGACTTCAGGCAGGACAGAGGCCTGCAGGATCCGGCGACTTCAGGCGGGACAGAGGCTTGCAGGTTCCGGCGACTTCAGGCGGGACAGAGGCTTGCAGGGCCCGGCGACTTCAGGCAGGACAGAGGCTTGCAGGATCCGGCGACTTCAGGCAGAGCAGAGGCTTGCAGGATTCGGCGACTTCAGGCAGAGCAGAGACTTGTAGGATCCAGCGGCTTCAGGCAGGACAGAGGCTTGCAGAAGCCCGGGGCAGTGCGGCCCCGGGATAAGGCCTTTAGGAGATGCTTCGAATTTGAGAACTGAAGCGAGACTGACTTTCTTGACCGATTGTTCGGCTTTTATACCTTTTTAGAGAGAACGGAAAAATTATTTAAATTAAACGCAAATTTTTTGTAAATGGCCAAGAGGAAAGAGTATTTATGTGGAATTATCGAAGTAGAAACAACAGACCGGTAGCGAATTTGAATATAATTGTCATGACAACCAGATAAACAACGATGTCAAAACATGTCAAATTTTGGTTTTAGGTTCGTAATAGAAAAACGGCAAGATTTAAGTGAAAAATGAGATATTATTGATATAGGAAAAAAGGTAGCGCACCTGCGCGCACAAAGCCCGAAATTGCAGAGTTACGGAAAACTAAATAAAAGATCGAAAATGGTAGACTCCATTGACACCAATTTAAAAGTGCTGATAGTGTGAAAATACGAAGTAGAAATTATTTGTTATTGTGTTCTTATGGTTTAAAATCGTTACAGGATCCTACGGAAATAAAGGTAATGTAAAATATCCAGTTTTGAGGTGAATGCAGAAAATCGAAACAGAATAGAAAAATGAATTTAAAATAATGTAAAATGATATGTAAGTAGCATAACACTACAAGGGCATGATTAGGTTTCAAACAAAGACTTAAATCCGCACATAATATAGAAAACACCCATGTTCTTTCCATAGCAAACACCCTCTGCACAGTGGCTCGGCTGTCCCCAGCTGATCCTAAGACTATGTTGTAAAGCTGGCAGGGGGTTCACACACTCACACACACACACACACACGCACGGACGCACGCACGCACGTACGCACGCACGCACGAACGCACACACGCACGCACGTACGTACGCACGCACGCTCGCTCGCACGCACGCACGCACGCACACACGCACACATGCACGCACGCACGCACACATGCACGCATGCACGCAACCTATGCATACTCGCACGCACGTACGCACCCACAAACGCATGCACACACGCACGCACGCACGCAGGCACGCACGCACGCACGCACGCAGGCACGCACGATATATATTTGACATTTTACTATATATAGTATATGACATTATAAATATGCTTTCATATCTTTAATAACGTGTATGTTAAATTAAAGTATTAAAATTGTGAAACTACAGCCACTAGGTCTATGTACAAGTTTAATTGCAAGTGTTTGCAAGTATACTTACAACCAACACGGAAACCGTAATTAAAGAGTTACCTGCTTAATGTTGTATTAATAAAATTAAATGTACGGCATAAATATATAAGTTTATTTAAATTACTTTATAAGCAGAATTATGTACCTGTAATTTGGCCAATATCTTTAAGAGTGTATGAAAGCTATCTTTTGAATGTTTTCTGACTCTCTCACTCAAGTTTAAATATAGGTTTATGTAGAATATGTTTTTTGTGTTTTTGTTGTAAAATTGTATTAAACTTTCTGTCTTAGTATTAGAACGCTTAAGTTGCAGCTATATAACAAAATATGTATTATGGCTTTTATTAAATGTGTATTATGTAGTATTGTAGTTTAGAAATCTCAGGATATTTTTTCTTAAAATTTATTTTATTTTTCTACATAGTTTCCTTGTAAATCTACACACTTCTCGCAGCGATGATTCCATCTCTCTAACCCATTTAAATAGTATACGGCATTTTTCTCTTTAAAATTATTGTTCATGAAGGTGATTGCTTCCTCAATTGACGAAAATTTCTATCCTGCGAGCGCAATTTTGAGATGAGGGAACGAAAAGAAGTCGCTTGGGACTAGATATGGTGAATAAGGTGGATGGTCAAGCACTTCAAATCGTAATTGAGGGACATATACCAACATTTCATGCATGCAGGGATAATGAAGAATACACAAGTATCATTGATGTTACTGCATGTACACCAAATTTATTAAAGAAAATAAAAAGTTGGAAAGTGGACCCTGACCTCGTTACCTTGTTTGGTGATAGAGCTAGATTTTGAGATTAACATTTTGAAAGCAACAGACGAAATACAGCAAAGAATCTAATCTCACATATATAACACGAAAAAGGGAAACTGAGAAATCTTCACAGCAAAATTAAGAGAGGAACTTAAATTTTCAAAACTTTCCAAAGAATCTATAGACTCTATATATACCCAAAGCTCCTAGAAAAATACGCTAACACTTACAACGAATGCACACATACCTCTTGTAAGAATGCTATTTCAAAACTATCAAGGAAAATATCTTAAAAAACACCATGGTGGACCTAAGAGCTAGACTGAAAGAAAAAAGAAGTAAGCAGGAAAAGGAAAGGAATAAAACAAGCTAATTCAAGATGGAAAGCTTACGTAATTGAAAAATATACACAGACTAAAGACGAATACACAAATTTCATTACCGATGCAATGAGTCAGAGTTGGAAACAATTTTGCACGAGACAAGATAGAGAGAATATGTGGCAAAATACACAGAATGATCCTCAATACTCCAATGCTAGGAACGATAAATTATTGAGAGCATCATCATCAGCAGATGTTCTGTCTCCTACACAATGTGCCGAAATTTTAGCTACAACTTTTTATCCAACAGATGATACTTCAAAAGATAACTCTAACTACATATAAATACAAAGAGAAGCAGAAAATATAAAGAAACATCTATCAAAAAGTATAAAATAATTAGGTTTACCGCCGATATTTGCTACATGACCTACTCAGCTAAACCAGTCATTATCCTGAATATATTAAATAAATGTCTCACACTGGGTTACTTTCCGAAATCTGGAAAAATGCAATCACCCGAATTATACTAAAATTTAATAGAGATGATTTCACCTTAGCGAAATCATTCCATTCGATTGGCCCGTTACCAATACTGGGGCAATTACTTGAGAAACTGTTCATGACCAGATTAACGTGGTAAATAGGCCGCGAAAGGAAACTAAGTAATTGACAGTACGGGTTTGTTCCTCAGCGAGGGATAGAGGCCGCGTTGTACGACGCATTAGATGTTGTCAAAAATGCGTAAAGAATAAGAAGATAGCAGTAATCATCTCGATCGATATTTAGAGAGCTTTTGATAACACCTGGTTGCCTGCAGTGTTTGTTGAAATACAAAAGAAGGAAATCGATAAAGCAACTCTAAAATTTATAGCTAATTAACTCTCTGACAGGTCTATTACACTTAGATACGCCAACACAGAGATCGAAAAGAGCAAAAATAAGGATCTATATGCGTACCCTTTATGTGGAACATATTGCTGGATTCCCTGATTCAAGAAGCAGAGGCCTGGAATGTACACGTTCAGGCTTATGTCGACGATATTATATTAAAAGGGACTGGGAAGACAGCATCAATAATAGAAAATAAAATCAACCCAGCGCTAAATAAAATATCCAAGTGTGGTTCCTCTAGAAAAATGAGCTTCGCAGCACATAAAACGCAAGCTATCAGTATGACAAAGAAATATAAATATCAGATGCCTAACTTAAAGTTCAATGAAACCAATATAGTCTTTAGTGAAAACCTGAAAATTCTCGGCCGGAACATTGACAAAAAATTAAACTTCGTAAAACATGTAGAAGACACCACAAAAATAGGTATTGCACTTTACAACAAGGTTTCCGAAGCTCAATGGGGACTCAACTTGGAAATTCTAAAGATTATATACATCTTTGTCGTAGAGCCTACAATGATATACGCGGCAGAATGCTGGTGAAACAAAACATCAAGAATACAATTACGCAAACGACTCGATGTTATAACGAGAATATTCTCTATTATGATTTGTAAAGCTCACCGAAAATCTTTGCTAACCTCCTGTCCTACTTTAGCAAGAATTATACCATTGGACTTAAGAGCTCAAGAACAACTATAGATATACAAAATAAAAATAGGAAAGTCCATTGACCAACTACCAGGGAGAAAACTTGCCATACCAGTAAGTCTCTTTAACCTCCCATATCCGGCGCTCCGTATCCAAGAGACTTACAATCACATATGTACAGAAAAGGATGTTGAAAGTATAGAAAACAACTGGCCCGCTATCTATACTGACGGCAGTAAAATCTCATACAAGGTCGGGGCCGCTGTAAGTTGCTGGGAAAATGGTAAGGAAACCCATAAGGTGAAAATTAAATTAGCTAATTACCACAGCGATTAACAGACGGAACTAGTTGCAATATTGAAGGCACTCAGTATCATAATTATTCTCAAAGAAAATAAATCAAAACACAAATAAAAATAAAAATAATAATATTGAAAATAGCAATAATTTAATTGTATACTCACATTTACATAGATAATGTAATTGAACAAAGCAATGTATTGAACAAAGTAATGTCAATGTTGTACAGTAACAATAACTGATTGTAAGGATATAATACTAACCGAAATAAAAGATTGTTATAAATAGTTAAAGAGAACGAAATGAAGTAGTTAATGTAATTATCTTCAAATAGATAATGATACTTAGCGTAAAAAATATATGAAGTAGCGAAATATATAAGAACTAGTAATAAGTTCAAATATATATTATCGTAAGTATATCTATGTGTATAAAAAAAATAAAGGTGATTATAAGTTAAATTATAAAACAACATAATATAAATGTTGCTATAAAAGGAATAACAGCAGATGAACTGCATATTAAAAAAAATCGTGACGTGTTGTAAGTCCAAGATGGTGGACTACTTATTTTTTACATACTCCCATAATATCGGTATTATACGAAAAGGTAAAAGAAAAGGAAAGAATACATAAAATTAAATTAAATTACTTTAAATCCAATATGGTGGACGGCCAAAGATGGCGGATTATGTTTTTAATTCAACTCCGTGATATAGATATCAAATGAGCATAAGGATTCAAATAATGATGGCAAGATGATTCCCTTTATTCGCTGAAAAAATTCGAATAAAGTTACGTCCACGGTCAGCTCTTCGAGAAGATGGTGTACTGCTGCTCGGCTAAACGGTAAGACTAAGCGGAGTTAGGCCTTAACTAAAATTAGACTTACATCTTGTACAAATTCTAGAGGTAGTGAAAAAAAATTAAAGTGGCGGAATACAAATAACCACCATACCAATTTGAAAGACTTATAATTCGGCAAAGGTTAGGTATAGTTTGGTAGTGCTCGAAAATGTTGTAAGGACCAATAAGAGTCAACTATTGGCGATCAAAAACCAACAATGACGCATTAATAAAATGAACAGACATAGAAACATGTCCAGCGATAACTAAATAATAAAAATAATAAATATTAATTTTTTTTTAAAAACAAGCTTTTATTTAAACGCTCTAAAAGAAGAAAATAAACTTTAATTTAAATCAAGCCCATTTATATAATAAACAATAAACAATTTATAAATAATAAAATAAATGCCTGTCGCGAGATTTACCTGTGTACATAAAAAAGAATACAACATGTAATTTGATTTTGACATAAGTACATAATTCTAAAAAAATTAATTTTTTATAAAATGTAAATTTTGCGAAAAGCTTTTATATCATATAGAGGGTTATTTTCAAAGAGTAGCGAAATTTTAAACTAAAGTTCAAATATATAAATAATGATAAACCGTTAATGCATTTTTTGAAATTACGAGTAAATGAGGTTTTTACTTTCATTTGAAATAATCCCAAACTGAATGTGATTTTGGGGTAAAAATGTTTTTGCCTACCGATCGACCCTTAAAAATGTGTAAGTGCGCAGTAAAATCAGTTAGAATAATGCATTGCCACGCATTTAGAATTCAAAAGATAAAAAAGACAGAATGTTTAAGATTTTTTTTAATTAATATTTCTTCACCATTTGCCTATATTATTTATTCTGAACCTTCTTTGCAAATTTGGCCGGTTGTTGCAAAATAACCATGTAAATTGTGTAATATAATAAATTGATGGGTTTGATTTAATTTATAGTTTATTTTCTTCCTTTTAGAACGTTTAAATAAAAGTCTTAACGCAGCCACAGGTTGGGCAGATCCGTACCTGCAAGACTGCCGAGGCGTCGAAAACAGATGTCCTCTCTGACGTATACGCAAACTCCAGCCTTGGGGACAAAGAAGTGTTCTGATTTGTACTCCGGGTAGCAGATACATGAAGTATCTGCCGGAGAGGACCACTGAGTGTCGGTTAAAAAGAGCAAAGCTGGCGTCGTTGTCTCCATTTGGAAGTGGACAGCGTTAATGTTGGAAAGAAGCATTGATTTTATTGCTCCATTTGTCCCAAGCAGTTTTAGTTGCGAGCGGAATTTCGCCCAGAATACGATGGCCAGCCAGAGCACCCACGCTCAGCAGTGGAATAGCTTGGTCGTCAGTGCTCAGCGAGGAATTCTCCAGGGTTGCTGGTACCCTCCTGGGGTAGTCTTCCGTTTAATTTCACTACCTTGTTGGCGGGAGGAGGATTATGGCCTCCGGCCACCCGCACTTATCAAGAGAAACGCAGAGGTATACCTCTACTTCACGCTGATATTCTGTGAAGCTGTGGTATATAGTTTACTGAAATCAGTATCCGAATTGTAATGTTGTAAATATTCTTAGTCCACCTGATTAAAAAAGGGATTTAATATTTCATCTCAGGCTTAAACTAGAGTCTCCTTCAATAAAATACCTGTGAAAAATCATCATCATCATCATCATTACAGCCTTTCACAAGTCCACTGCTGAACATAGGCCTCCCCCAAG
Organism: Parnassius mnemosyne; assembly: GCA_963668995.1. Classification (NCBI taxonomy): domain Eukaryota; kingdom Metazoa; phylum Arthropoda; class Insecta; order Lepidoptera; family Papilionidae; genus Parnassius; species Parnassius mnemosyne. Next base: position 22,396,050 of record CAVLGL010000057.1, read on the forward strand.
GAATGCCACAAAGCACGGTCCTGAGCCACCTGCATCCATCGACTTCCTGCATAACTTACCAGTTCGTCACTCCATCTAGTGGGGGGACGCCCAACACTTCGCCTGCCGGTACGAGGCTGCCACTCGAGAACCTTCTTCCCCATCGATTGTCGGTTCTTCGAGCTATATGGCCGGCCCATTGCCACTTCAGCTTACTAATCCGTTGGGCTATGTCGGTCACTCTGGTTCTACTGCGGATATCCTCATTTCTGAGTTTATTACGCAGAGAAACTCCGAGCATCGCCCTCTCCATAGCTCGCTGAGCGACCTTGAGCTTCCTCATCCGACCAGCAGTGAAGGACCACGTCTCAGTTCCGTATGTCATCACTGGCAACACGCACTGGTTGTACAGTCTCGTTTTCAAGTTTTGAGGTATATCTGACGAGAAGATGTGCCGTAATTTCCCGAACGCTGCCCAACCGAGTTGAATCCGTCGATTGACCTCTCTGTCGAAGTTGGACTTACCTAGACGGACTATTTGTCCCAGGTAAACATACTCGTCAAAAACTTCGAGCTTAGTGCTCCCAACAACTACCGGCATAGGTGTGACATGGACATTAAACATGATCTTTGTTTTGTCCATGTTCATCTTAAGACCTATCCGTTGGCAAGCACTATTGAGGTTATTGAGCATAGTGCTTAGGTCCTCCAGCGATTCTGCCATAAGGAGTATATCGTAGGAAAATCGAAGGTGAGTGATGTACTCGCCATTGATATTGATACCGTATCCTTTCCAGTCCAGAAGCTTGAAAACGTCTTTCAATGCAGCGGTGAAGAGTTTCGGGTATATGATGTCACCCTGTCTTACACCTCTCTGCAATTGGATATGATTTATACTCTGGTTCTGTACTCGGATAGCCATCGTAGTTCTACTGTAAAAGCACTTCAGCACTTCGATATACCGACAGTCCACTTGGCACCGCTGAAGGGACTGCAGCACTGCCCAAATTTCGACGGAATCAAAGGCTTTCTCATAGTCCACATACGCCAGGGATAGTGGCAAATTGTACTCCTCTGACTTTTGTACAATTTGCCGAAGGGTATGTAAGTGGTCTATGGTGCTAAAGCCTTTTCGGAAACCGGCTTGTTCGGGAGGCTGGAAGTCGTCAAATCTGCGTGCAAGATGATTCGCCATGACTCTCGAAAACAGCACGTAGACGCGGCTCAGAATAGAAATCGGTCTATAGTTCTTCAAGAGAGCGTTGTCGCCTTTCTTGAAGAGCAAGACCACCGCACTTCTGCTCCACGTCTCCGGTATAATGCCACCATGGAGGACGGAATTAAAGAGCTTCTGAAGGACTTTAAGTACCGGTTTTCCACCCGCTTTCAGAAGCTCCGCTGTAATTCCATACTCACCTGAGGCCTTGCCGTTTTTAATGTGCTGGAGAGCAATTCTAATCTCGCTCAGACTGACGTCCGGTATATCATCGGAATAATGTCGGATAAGACTCGCTCTTGGATCGTTACTCACACTCGCGTGTGGCTCCAACGATGACGTGTACAGCTGCCTATAGAACCTCTTAATCTCACACAAAATCTCAGGTGCCCCGGAAACGATGCTGCCACATTCTGTCTTCAGCTTTGACAGTTGGCTCTTTCTGGCAGACAGATCTCTGGCAAAGACTTTGGAGCTTTGGTTCCGCTCGATCGCGTCTTCAATATAAGCTGTATTGAAGTTGCGTAAGTCCCGCCGCATGCATTTGGAGATCTATCTGTTCAGTTGCCTGTATGCTGTCAAATCTGTTGAAGAATGTAGCTTCATCTCCCGTCTAACAGCCATGAGATTAAGAGTGTGATCGGAGAGTTTTTGTGTTCTTCTGCGGCGGGTCTTGCAGAACTTAGCTCCGACCGCATGGACAGTTCCACGAGCTTGTCATTCATATCGTCCACTTCATTGCAGTCTTCTAGGCACTGAAAACGGTTTTGTAACTCGAGATGAAATGTTTCGGGACTTTGGATTAGAGCACGACGGGGACGGAGCGTTGACTTCATTAGACGAAACCTCTCCAATTTAACGTTTAGGTTCAGTGTGCCTCTAACCGTTCGGTGATCGCTGTCGGTTTTCACCCTCGCGATCACTGAGACATCACTGAACAGTTGTCGTCTGATCGTCATAACGAAGTCAATTTCATTTTTTGTCGAACCGTTGGGGCTCGACCAGGTCCACTACCTGTGGGGCCGCTTCTGTAAGAAAGAGTTCATCATAAAGAGTCCCTCTTTCTCCATGAAGTCGGCCAGCCGCTGGTCCCTTGGGTTCCGTTGCCCTATTCCATGTTTCCCTACTTTCAGCTGACCATTCTCTCTTGTGCCTAGTTTTGCATTGAAGTCTCCCATTAACATCGTATATTGGGTTTTGGAGGAATGCATGGCTCTAGAGATATCCTCATACGTTTCCTCCACCTTATCATCGGGGTGTGCCGTGGTTGGTGCGTAAACCTGTATGACCTTCAGCTAATACCGTTTGGTGATTCTAAGTATAAGGTAGGCAACCATCGTCGCCACAATCTCAATCTTTACAACGTAGTCAACCAGAGACTTGTAGATGATAAATTCGACACCTCCTTGGGACAGATGGTCGCCCTCATGGTAATAGAGCAAGTTGCCGGATTCGAGGATTACCGTTTCCTCCCCCTCTCTTCGGACTTCGGATAATCCTATAATATGCCAGCGTAACTTGTCTATCTCTTCTTCTAGCTCCACAATCTTCTCGTCAGTCCTCAGGGTGCGTGCGTTGTATGTTGCCAGGTCGAGTCGTCGTAGGTGGCAACCGAACCTTCACCGGAGGTTCTTAACACCCCCTGCCCCGCCGTTACCATGGTCGCCACCGTAGCCAGCCAATAGCGGGGCCGCCGGGGACTGGGGGCCGTCTCTTAGTAACTTTATCCATTTGGGGGATATTTGCCATAGTTGTCACGCTTGGCGAGCGGGTTGGCAACCGCAGTTTTTTTTTGTATTTTTGCTGTTAACAGGACGATGCTGCTGCCCATCTCCTGCCTGTTTCCCTTTGTCGCCTTTTACGACACCCACGGGAAGATAAGGGATAGGGGATATTCGTAAGCGCCACTACACGGCATGCTGTTGAAAATATGCGAACTAAAATGTGAAGTATAGAATTTGACAGCAATTGTATTATTTCGTTTTTTATAATTATTACTCTAAGAATTTAACACTGTGACGCCGCGGCTTAAGGACTTCTTCAAAAATATTTTTAGCACGAGACTGTCAATATACCACGTTTTGTACTATGACGAACTGAGTAAATAATAAATGACACCATGGCTCTTGTAGTATATCAGCTTAATATTGTTCATTAATCAATATCTAAGATATAATGCAAATAGAATATACATAAGCCGATTAAGTCGACCCACGGTATATCAGTGTATGTAGACATGAAAACATGTTTGTCGTATATAACTTATATAATTAATTCCCAATGAAACCACATTTTATATTTTAAGGATAAATATTAATATTTGGATCTCAGTGAACTGAGAACTTTTTATAAGACTGTCGAAGTTGTTATTACTATTATACTTACTATCAACTAGCAGCAGTGCATCAAATATTCTGTTTTTATATTAAGAATATATCCAATAAGATCAAATACAGGCTGTAATACTTTTTACGGCGCTTTTCGATAATAGCAACGCAATCGCCTGCTTTTTTTGTGTGGTTGTTAGCCTATAAGCTGAAATACCATTTCTAGGATTTTATACTTATTTGTCCATTTAAGCCTATATATCTTGTAGATTTAAACCCATAGAAAACCCACCCAACACAACACAACATACAAAAATAATTTATTTTGTCTTTATTTGATAAACTTTTTATCACGACTGCAGTTATTGTTACTGAAAACGCCATACTCAGAGTACATTGATACGTATGTAAATTCCGTTTTCCAAATTAAAATACCAATCAAACAGTAAAACGTGTTAAATAAACGAACGTCTATCAAAACTTCAATTAAAAGCATTACTGTCGCATCAAAAAAGCGTTTTACATATATTATTTAAACACAGGTTAAGCCAGTTATGATCCATGTAATACCAAGTCGGTTAATTTATTCAGCCCCCTGAGTTGCGAGAGTTGGTTTTTTTTACAACATATGTTTTTGATGGCATCTCATTTCATTTTGTAGATAGTTATATCTAGGTACATGTCTACACCTGAATTCCATTATATTATACATATATAGGTACACTGGTTCATTCGCTGCAAATGTAACTTTATAATCCTATATATTTATATGGGATTACAAAGTTATTTATGTAATTGGTGTATCTCGAAAACTGGACCGAAATTGCAATATATTTTTCCTTGATTTGTATACTAAACAATAATTTTATTCCAAATTTGAAGGATCTATGTCTGAAAGAAGTGCCTTAGAGTTTTGATGATCGGTCAGTGAGTGAGTGACAAAATTAAGAAACGTTGACTAGGTATAATTCTTAAACTTTTTTTTCTTTTCTTTTATAAAACGTTACCCCCACACTAGGATTCTCTCTTTTATCGTGGAGGCAGTTTACAAACATATATTTCACAAGGACAAACATCCAGACCCGGAACAATCATTTGTACGCCATACAAATACTTGTTCCGTGCGGGATTCTAACCTGCGCCCTCCAGCGCAGCAACTCATTGCTAAGCAACTGCGCCACGGAGCCGTCTACTAAACTACTGGTTCAAATTTAATGAAATATTTGAAATATACCGAGTTCACACAACGCCTACTTGGGTACTAAAAATTCAGGCTTCTAGTTTTATCCACATCGAAGTTATAGGGATTTTCAAAATGGCCTGAACTGCTTCGAGAAAAGGATGGTACGGCCGCGCCGCTTTGTTGCTGAGATTTTAACCTTAACATTAGAAGGATGAATTGTATAACTAACATAACGACGAAGCTACAGTCCTACCTCCAGACAAATTAAACGACCGTATTTTGTCCATATTTTCAAAATTTCATATTAGTGGATTTTTTAAGAACGAGAATTGTGTAATGCAAAACCATTGAACGTCTTCCGCCGAAACACACGAAATATTAGTGAATGGCATTTTGATATATGTATAAGCAATATTCAATCTAAATCAATTCACCCAGCTATCCATTACAGCCTAATCCAATACAATGCTGAATATAGGTCTCCCCTAGATTGTCGTTTAGGGGGAATTTTGCCGTAGTTGCCACGCTTGGCGGTTTGGCATCCACATCTTTATATTTCTATTCAGTTGTTTTCAGGAAGATGCTGCTGTTCATCTCCTGCTTAAATTTTTCTCTGTCATCTCGTACAACACTCACGGACAACTCTAAAGATATATACACTAACTTAAATCACAGATAAATCAATCACAAAGAGAAATTACTCACAAAGATATATCCAATAATAAAAATAAAAAATAAGCTTAGTTGGCACTCTTATAAGTTGTAAGGTGTTTCCATAAGGCTGTGTGATGACAGCCTAAAAGAAATCATCACCCAATTTCTTTTCCGGGATTCTCAGAAACATCTTATGGTTCCCATCAAATGGCGATATAACCATCTCACTTACGCCGGGTGTAAAATACCCAGACCCGTAACTAAGGGCAGCGTCAAAGGTGCCTCCGCCAGCCCAGCATGGCATTTATACCAAATTTTATAAAGAGAGACCCATGTCTAGTCGGGAACTTTCACTAACTGACGTATTATGCCCTACATAGTATTTTTTTTATAGAAATAGGGTGATAAACGAGCACACAGTCCACCTAAAGGTAAGTGGTTGCCGAGGCCCATATACATCTACATCTATCCTTGTTTGCGAATCAAAATGCGTATGCGTTACAAGCCTTGAAGACTAAGATGGAATGCCTCTTTTCCAGTAAAAAGAGTCTCCGGTTACCTACAGTCACTATGCGAAACACAGCAGCATTAAGCTCCAATTTTACGCTGGTATTCTGTGAGAGCGTGGACCTTCTCTGGTCGAGCCGACCCATTCGTGCTACAACTATACTATAAATATAGTTGCAGCTTGGCTTGGCATTATCTGCAACGTGGTAGAAGAAAATATTTTCATATGTGGGTATACACCAACAAACCAAAAAAGTAAACGCAAAAAACGGAAGAAACGCATCTAAATTTCTTGGCACGATACCACGGGGAGTAGGAATATGTGATAATTAAGTTATTAGTTTTAGTTTGTTTTTATTACTTATAGTTTTTTTAAATATTGTATATATTAATAAATTAATTATGATAGTTATAGAATAATGTATAATAGGTAAATAATAGTCCTTTACATGTAGCTAGAAGAAATACATTTATCACGTAGTGTATTGACATGGACTAACTTCAACTAGCAAAATGATATATCATTGTAAACTTAGCTGACCCGAGTTAAAATATTCGCTACCATTTTAATTCGAGTGAGCTCGGTGAAATTCATAGCATTGTTCTTTAACTTTAAGGATTTTTATGGACATAGTGATACATATATATCGGACACACATATATATAGGAAAGCTGTCGGAAAGGGACATTAACTTATTTACCGTTGCCGTTACTATTACTGCCTATATTAAAGTCCACTGTTGGATATAAGCCTTCCCCACAAATTTCCATGCTTGGCAAGCGGGTTGGCAATCGCGGTTTTTATTATTAGGCATTATTAGGAAGATTTAACCCAACCTAAATTTAATTCAAAAACCACACGAAACTTATGTTGCCTATACATGCGGCGAAACGGATATTCAATACAATATATTGCCAAATTAATTGCAATATAAACATAACACTCGAAAATTGTCAAATTTAAAAATCCCCGTTTCTTGATAAATTAATACATCTCATTGGATCTGTCTACAACAATTTACATCATCTCTTCATTCACGTATTGATGAAAATAATCAATTTTACTGAATTTTTAGTCATTAAGAAGTAAATATGATGTATGCTAAAAGGAAATTGTATCGGGCTTAAAATCCTTTTTCTATCAAAACTCTACGTTGTCAATCGTAACTGGTAAAACCTTGTTATCTACAGAATCAACTCTTTGATATCTTCCCCCACGTGGTGAGCCTTCTCGCCTACTACTCGGTCGAAAATCGACGAAATTTTTCAATCTTGATGGCCAACTTAACGCTGTAAGCTCCTCATTTGCGTAATCGGAGAATTAGGAAATTAAAGCTCACCTTAAGAATCAGAAGACTGATGATTTCGGCACTGCGGTCGATAATCCACAACATGAATATCATCGTGATTTTCTATATTTTCGACGTTAATGGCTTAAACAAATAAATATTATTATCATCGTGATTTTCTATATTTTCGACGTTAATGGCTTAAACAAAGAAATATTATAGTAAACACCATATGTCTTACAATTATTGAAGCTAACTTTTGTATTAAAAACCCACTGACCTTATTTTGGGACATAGTGTTTATCGTTTGTATAGTACTGCATTAAAATTATTTTGCAATAAAAAAATAAGTGGGAACAAAATGTAACATTTTCACATTTGTTTGCAATAAAATTCATACATTACCATGTAACGTTTATAAATATATGAAAATACTTACTTACCTATCTCCACGAAGCCTCCCTTCAGGCGAGATTAAACGTGAGAAAAGGCAGATTTTTTGTTTTAAAATGTCAAGCTGACAGTGTCCAAATTAGAGATGCGTTCAAGGTTAATATTTGTTATTGGCAGATTTGAATTGGCACGTTTATTTAACCAAAAAATAGGTTCAAATTCAGGTCACCGGGATGTAATTGTTTTCGAAATTCTCCCCCATTTGAGAGTAATGAAAAAAATGCAAATGCTGTCTAATAAAGACATTTTTACAGCGCTGAATAATTCAAATTCGCTTCAAAACTAAAACTACACGAAATTTCATTAATGTTCTTTACCAATTTCAAAAAAGTTTTATTTCATGTCTAAATCACATATTCTATTTATGCGCAAAAATCTAAGTAATATAGTATATATTATGTAATATTAGAAATATTGCAATGTTACTATACGTTAATTAAAGTATATAAGTGATACAAGTTCACATACAAACATAAAATTATTCTTAATTTTTCTTTAAAAAGTCATACTACTATGTTTCCAGTATTTTGAACGCAGGTTACATTCAAAATTTATGAATTGAAACATTATTTGTATGCCACACAAAAACTTCTTTCGTTTGTTGATTTTTAATTTCATCTTTTTTATCAACCTTCATTTTTAACCCATAGTTGAACAAGCCTTCTGTCAATTTAATGAGGACATTATGTCCTAAACATATATTGAGGCATCTCGGCAGACTCTTTCCTATACCCAAAACTCACCTAAAAATGAAAACAGGCACGTACCCAGAAGAGGCATAAATTTATGTAGCCTAAATATTTTACGTAAAATTACGCTACTTTACTATCTTGATTGCATTATAAAAAAACGTTAACCTAAAGAAATATAATTTGTAGAAATAAAAGAAGTAAAGCTAATTTACAGATTTTATCACTTTTTTTTAACGGCCCTGTGGCGCAGAGGCTTAGTAATGAGTTGTAGCTCTAAAGGCCTGTTCAAATTCTACACGGAACATGTTTGTCCTTGTGAAATTTATGTATGTGAACTTAATAAAACGGAAAAAATTCTAGTGTGGAAGTAACGTTATAAAATTTAAAATAAATTAAAGTAAAATTGTATATCACACAATATTTAAGATAATTTACAGGAACTGGTGTAAAAGGGCCAGCTACCTATAGTCTGAGAGCTGGCGACGACTTTTGGGAAGATCCTTTGGGCAAGTTGAAATTGTGAAAAAATATAATTTCGTCAATTGGAGAATCCAGTCCTGCGAGTCTGGCAGAGCGTTTGCGGTTATTTCGTTACTGCGTTTGCAAAAAAAAAATTCAGAAAATGTTTGTTTGGCAACTTGATTTCTTTTTAATCTTTTAATTTAGTTTTTATATAGTTCCAAAAAAATAATCCCAGACGTTTTTGTCGCTTATAAATTATTGCCAGACCTCCCCAAATATATATTTTTTTAATTCCAAAAAACATACTTTTGGCAATCTCAAATTTTAATCACGTATTTATTGAGTAATTTTTAATAATACCTGCAAATCACCAGACGAATTTAGCGGTTTTAAACAATTCCCAGACGTGAATAAGTTTTCAAATAAATACCAAAAAAAAGTCTTATGCGTAACCATGAGTGCGAGAAAAATAGCTTATCGAAGCATGCCGACAGCGGATAGGGGCCTAAGCTCCTCGCGCTGTGATTGGTTACTAAGAAATATCTTTTTTAAAGATTTTAAGATTAAATTCTTGATTTGGGATTTAGCATGTATGTATGCGCATATATGACTATGGAAATATCTGTGTATATAGTTTGAATGATTTTAGATCAGTGCTATTAATTTTAATGTCGTATTAATACCTTCGCAAAATATGTTTTGATAATTAACACTCCATGTTCTTAAAAATTGACAATATGTATAAAGCCCAGAGATGAAGGTGGAAAAAATAACAATTTGCACGTTTTCTACAGCCGTAACTTTTTTCACAGTGATGTGGTACAGATGTAGATGAATTTTAATTTACCTAAATATAGTTTTATAATGTTCTTTTTACAGGACATCGGGCAGTACTTGCATAAGTAAATATTTTTAAACTATGCTTTAAATATCATACTAGGCCGATAGTTATGAAATAAGTTAAATTTAAGATACTTGACAAAGGTAATTCTTTATAACCAATAAAAACGTCTGGGATTATTTTTTTGGAATTATATAAAAAGTAAATTAAAAGATAATAAAAGAAATGAACTTGCCAAAAAAAAAATTTCTTGAATTTTTTTTTGCAAATGTTATATACTGCGCAGTAACGAAATAACCGCAAACGCTCTGCCAGACTCGCAGGACTTGATTCGTCAATTGACGAAATCATATTTTTTCACAATTTCAACTTGCCCAAAGGACCTTCTCAAAATTCGACGCCAGCTCTAAGACTACTAGTTGAAACGTGGAAATTTTATAAATAAAATAAGTAAAATCCAAAGACAAACCTACCGCTGCAATATCTGAATGTACTAAAAGTTATTTTAAACAATAAATATAAAACCTGAAAGTAGTTTAGATTATTTATGATATCAGGACGCCGGTCAGCTCAATATTCCATGACTGAATGGTGTTGCAAAGTATTTGAAAAGCAGGAAGTATGAAAAAACTAAAAAAAACATCTATAACATATGTTTTATTCTATAGTTAAAGCTTCATGTAATTATCATACAAAAATAATAAGATTTTTGGATGTGATCATCATTTTAATACGCCTTCGATAACAGAGAAATAAAAATTGATTATAAAGAAATAAAAAACTTTGTAGTAGACTCTGAGAAAAAAATATAAATATTTTTGAAACTAGAACATGAATGGATAGATTTTTTTTAATAAGGATGACAAACGAGCACACAGTCCACCCGATGGTAAGAGCTGTGGCCCATAGAGATGTACGAGTACATTTATTCTCAATTAAGCATCAGAATGCAGATGTGTTGTCACCCCTACTAAGACTGACTACCATCAGGACTTATAATACAAAGAAAGCTGACTGAAACAAATTTTCGGATAAATTTAAAGAAGAACTTAGGTCCGTAAATATAACCAAGGACAAAATATTAACCACAGAATCCATAGAATCCATGGAAATCCTTGGAAAACTATACAGTGAATGCACACAAAGGTCATGTAACAAAACGATTCCCAATATTGCTAAGAGAGTACCAACAAAAACACCTTAGTGGCCTAAATAACTCAGTGAAAAGAAAAAAGACGTAACTCGGAAAAGAAGAAAGATAAGATTTGCAAACCAAAGGAGAAGACCAATCGTAATCGAGGAATATATTACATCGAAAGCTATATATATAAAACCTATTAACCGAAACGATGACAGCAAGTTGGAAGGAGTTTTTTTCTAGACAGGATAAAGAGAATTTGTGGCAGGGTATCCACAGAATAATACGCAAATCCAGTAAAACTCCTGAAGACTCACTTTTAAGAGCGACTCTGGGAAGCGGAATTTTAACCCCGGTCAAATCTGCCCATCTCTTAGCTGAAACATTTTATCCGATCGACGAAATCACAACTGATGAGCCCCAATATACGGAAATTAGAAACAGATCTAGTGTAATTAGGAAAGACCTATTGAGCATCTCAAATGATGAAACTGTGATACCTTTTACACTCACTGAGATCGACAACGTCTTCAGTAGTATGAGCCCAAAGAAATCAGCAGGAGAAGATGGACTAACTGCTGATATATGTTTCAGGTCATATATGACGGCTCCGCAAGTACTATTAGCCATCCACAATAGATGCCTAACCCTGGGGTATTTCCCGCGGATTTGGAAAAATGCTATCATCAAAATTATCCCTAAGGCAAACAAGGAGAACTATACACTAGCTAAATCTTACCGGCCAATAGGACTCCTACCTGTACTGGGCAAGGTGTTAGAAAAATTATTTGTTAACCATATGACATGGCAGCTCGGCTCAGAAAGTAAAATGAGTGGTAGGCAATATGGGTTTGTCTCATAGAGAGGGATTGAGGACGCCCTATGCGATGCTCTCGAGATTGTCAGGCAAGGATTAAAGAATAGAGAAATTGTCGCTCTTGTCTCTATCGATATCGAAGGAGCTTTTGATAACGCTTGGTGGCCTGCAATGATAATTGAACTCGAAAAGAAAAAAGTCGACAGATCAGTATGCAGATTAATTAATAGTTATCTCACTGATAAGCAATTAAAAATAACGTATGCAGGCACCGAGGTAATGCAACAAACTACATGTAACAAGGGGTGTATACAAGGGTCAACCTGCGGACCTTGGCTGTGGAACCTCTTACTTGACCCATTACTAAGGGAGATAGAAGATCTAGATACCCACATACAGGCGTATGCAGATGACATATTGGTCATAGCAAAAGGGTAAATAGCAAAGGACCCAGAGTACGAACTATACACAGCACTTGATCACATTCTTGCATGGACAAAAACGCGAAAAATGAAACTGGCGCCTCAGAAAACCCAAGCTCTTGACTAGAAAACTAAAATATGACACACCCAAATTGTTTCTTGATAATACAACAATAATGTTTTCAGAAAGTATAACAATCCTTGGACTCACGATTGATGCAAACCTTAATTTTATAAAACATATAGATACTACAACGGAAAAGGCCACCCAACTCTACAGGAAAGTCTCAAGAATAGCAAGAGCTAATTGGGGTCTGAATCCTGAAATTCTAAGAACGATATACATTACGTTAGTAGAACCTACAGTATTATACGCGGCAGGAGCATTGGGTTCAACAGCAAGTAAGCAAATAAAAGTCAGGCTTGACAGAATCACTAGAATTTTCACTATAATGATAAGCAAGGCACACCGTACGGCATCTTTAGTATCCTGCACAACTCTGGCCAGAATTCTCCGATTAGATTTAAGAGCTCGAGAAAATGCCGAAATCTACTCGATAAAACGGGGGAAACCCATTGCAAATTTACCTGGCAGGAAACTAGCTAAACCCATAAGCCCTTACACGCTACCACACCCAGCAGATAGGGTAAGTCGACAATACGGGATGATAACATCAGAAACTGACATAAACGCCATCGAAAACAACTGGCCATGTATATACACAGATGGCAGTAAAATCTGCAGGGAAAGTAGGCACTGCTATCACTTGCTGGAAGGATAGAGCAGAAATAAATAAGGCTAAATTAAAACTGGGGAGCCACTGCAGAGTCTACCAAGCAGAGTTTGCAGCCATCTTAAAAGCTACGGAAATTATGTTAAGTAGACAATCACTTAAAAAGGCAAACATCTTAAGTGACTCGCGATCAGCGTTAGAATGCCTCACCAATCCAAACACCTTACACCCTATAGCAGCAGAGATCTTGGACCGTATCTCGGAAATAGAAAAGAAACAAGGAAAAATAGGATTATTTTGGATCAAAGCCCATTGTGGCATTCCGGGAAATGAAAGAGCTGATGAACTGGCTAAATTGGCTGCGAAAACATGCAAATGGACGCCTGTCTACAACTGCTTCTCTCTGTCCTTTGCAAAGCGCTACATCAGGGATAACACTTTACAGACCTGGCAAGAAATTTATACCACATCAGACACCTGACGGGTTACGAAGAAGTTCTTCCCAAACGTGATCCAGGCATATGCAACAGTAAAGAAGATTAAAATAAATAACTTTATGTGTCAAATTTTTACGGGTCACGGAGGCTTCAAAGCATATCTGCATGAATTTAAGTTAGCCCAGAGTCCACACTGTGAATGCGACCACGTTACACCACAGACAATTGAACATATTCTAATAGATTGCCCTAGACACGCGACTCTAAGACTTTGTTGCGAACACAGAGTGGGCTTTGCGATACCAGAGAACAACCTGTGTAGGGCGGTCAATGACAATGACAGTCGGATCCATTTTCTTGAATACGCCGAAAGGTGTTTGAGAAAAGTACGACAAGAAAATGGGTCAAAAATATATTACCCTAAGGAAAATGGAAAAAAATATATAATTTTATATGTATATATGTGTATGTATATATTTGAGTATATTTGCATGCAGGCATATGTATAAGTACAGGTGGATATAAATATAATAATAGTTGTAGCAATAGATAAATATAGCCGAATAAACAGTTGGTAGAAGCAATTATAATAGGGCAAGAAATATTAATTCTTTAAAATAGCAATAATTATAATAAGTAATAGAACTGTAGTAATAGTTTATAAAATCAATATAAACAATATTAATGCAGCCAGTAGTATAGCCTTAAGCAAATAAGAAATTCGCAATATTTTATCGTTATTAGTATAATCTTATTAGTGTAACCAAACCATACATGCTATATGTATTAAATCTCGTAATGAGTACTTGTATAGTAAGGCAGAAGCAGAATATTGTCATAAAAAAAGAAGTTAAAAATAGGAAAAAATATATATTAATACAGTTATCAAAGGTGCTGTAAAATAAACAACAGCAGATGATATGAGAATTGAAAAAAAAACTACCATCAGGACTAAGATGGAATGCCTCGTTTCCAGATAAAGGATATCCGGTTCTCTACACTCACCATATGAAACAGCAGCATTTAACTCGTATTTCATGCTGGTGTTCTGTGAGAGCGTGGTATTTCCTCGGTCGAGCTGACGCTTTTGTGCTACAACCAGCTACTAGCTACTATTGTAGAGTATATAGTATATACTCTACAAACATCTATAAACTATTATTTATCAATTTCTCATAGGGTTGACTGGTAATGCAATAAGGAATTAAGTCCGCCCATTGTAATTCTTAAATTGAAGGTGTATTACAATAAAGATTAAATAAATAAATAAATAATTTAGTTTTAATAAAGTTCACAATCCACTTGATGATAAGTGGTTGTTGTTGTCTGTAGAAATACTTTCCTCGATTACAGATCGAAATGTAAATGGGTTGTGACTTATGACCCATTAAAGCTAATATTAATATGTTTTCGGATCTTATCTCACTAAACGGAATACAATAGCATTATGCTGCTATTTCATTTCGATTTTCTATGAGAGCGTGGTCCGCCTTCAGTCATGTCCATCTATTCTTGCTATAGTTATAGCAAAACTACAACTCGCCCTATGTATACACTACAGCTCTAGGGTTAATTTGTAAATAGTCACAAATATTAGTTGTGTTTTTATTTAACACACATAAAAATAAATAAATAAAAACTTATTTTTAACTCTCGATGTTTCGAGTGCTTCACAGCATCCATGGTTTCGGGGGAACGACATATTATGATAAATTTTACTAGTATTTGCCTTGGTCGTCTTTAAAAATACACCCACGGGTAGGACTGAGTAATGTCATCTCTTATGCCTCGACTACAGAACAAAATTATTTAAGCGTTTTATTAATTTACTAAAATTGCGAAGTGTGATATTTATAAGGCGTGTATAACGAAGCCTCGATACGGCAAACTGACTCACATAATATAATAAGAGGAGGGTACATATAATTTACTCATGATAATTTATCTTACTATGTTTCGTAATATTTTCATATTAACGTTATCCATTAAAAACCTCAAACATTGCGATATGTATAGTTATCTACAAGATTTTAGAGGTTAAAAATTTATTATCGAGTGAGGGAAACTCAATAAAGTTGTAGAATATGTACTAATAAATTCAACATCAAATTCCAGCTTCAAAACAAATAAAATCCGAACGTGAACCCGCATCCAAACTTTATCTTGAAACGAATTTAATTCAAACGGAAATTTGATAACAAATCTAAGCACAAATTATAACTCCATTTCATTGATTTGCTTTAGCGTAGGTTTTCGTTACTCGCATTTGATGATATAATGCTCCTAAATTATATTAAAACGTTTCAATATTTTAGATAGAGGATGCTGCTGCCCATTTGCCTCTGCCGCCTTTTACGACAACTACAGAATGAAATGGGGTATCAGGTTCTCTTGCATCGCTACTAGTCGATCTTATTAAAAATACTAAACAATATTTTACATATTTTTGTGATTATTAAAGGACAAATCAGAAAGAATAAACTACTTTCCATCCAAGCGCACCCTGGTTACTCTGCATACCATCTAATGGTTTTTCTTTTCCTACTTCCAAGCAGTGTGCCTACTCAGGTGTGTTCCAATTTCAAAGATCAAGAGAATCATCTTTGAAATTGGAACCATATTGATGACAGACTATTGGTGTACACCGTCTGCAATATCTATATAAAAATAAGAGGCTGTGGCGATCAACTAATGTCCAAAATCTATTCAAAATCTATACAGAACCTAACTTTAACCACATTTATTAAATGTATATAAAAATAATGTATCTGTCTACAATATCGATAGCTCTCAACTATTTAGCTTGTCGTTGTTGGGTTATTTACATGCTAATGTCTGTCTGTCTGTCTGGGCTAATCTTCGGAATGGCTTTTAAGCATTTGTGTCGAAACTTCACGAACAAATATGCAATACCGGAAGGGATCTAGTCCATATTTATTCAAAAATCATGCAATTTATAAAATCTAAGCACTGAGAAAAATAATGTTTTGTGATGATTATTTAAAATTTTACAGGAGAAAGGTCCTAGCACTTTTGTGCTGTCTTTTAAAGTTTTCTTGCGAAATCGATATTAAGCTTTTTAGTTCAACGCCATCTTACAACAAAACTATGAGTAATGAAATATAAGGTGATATGACCAATTTTAAGCTTAATTAATAAATATTGAATTTTAAATGTCGTGTTAGAAATACTTGCAAAAAACGAATGGTGTGCTAAGATACGATAAGATACTTGCACAAAGACCACTATTATAGATCTGCAAGTGTTCTAGGCGAAGGAAGTCACGAGTAAAAGCTACTTTAGTATAATTTTATGTAAATGAAATAGTTTTGATAAGGCTAACATTGGGATAATAACAAGTGCTATCACAGGCCACGGCACCTTTAACAAACATTTATCTACTATAGGTGTTATAGACAGTCCCCTGTGCAGGGCATGTATGGGGGAGGAAGAAACGGCAGCCCACGTATTACTGAAATGTCCGGAGGTCGCTACGTACAGGGCTAAGCATCTCGGAATCCCGGTATCACTCACCAAATTTGCATGCAACATCAAAGGACTGTTGAGCTTCTTCGGGGAGATCTCATGGCTCGAATAATCACATTATTCCTGCCCACACCTAAAATACGCATATAGACGTTGAGTTGCGGAAAACAGCTCGTCGTAAAATAAACTAAACTATTATATACCACAGAATACTATTATATATAATAGTATTCTGTGTGAGTTTGGTCCATCGCGTGGACCTGATCCATTGTGCCAGGTCATATAATTTATGAAACCGCTGCGTGGCTCTACTACGAATTAAGTTTAAAATTTGAAAATATTAATATTATACCAACACAAAATATAACTGCGTGGACTTTATTACTGTTACAAAAATACCTCTATCGTTGAAACATTTTGTATATTACGAGGGCGGCACTGAAAATTTCGGGAATTAAGGAAGTGACACAACATTACTATTTAAAAATGTATTTATTGCTTTTCGAATTTCTCCGCGAAATTTGACACATTTTTCCATACGATGGAACCAATCATTGAAGCAACCAATCCATTCGGAAACTGGGGTCTCCAAAATGGCCGTTTTGTAGGCGTCCACAGCTTCTTCAGGTGACGAAAATCTCTGTCCACGCAATTTATTCTTTAATTCAGGGAAAGTATAGAAATCATTAGGGCTTAGGTCAGGCCTGTACGGCGGATGGTCTAATAATTCTATGTTTTCTTGCTCTAAAAACTCTTTTGTTCTGTGTGCGGTGTGAGAACTCGCATTGTCGTGATGGAGGATGATGCGGCGGTTGCAGTTCTCTTTACGGAGTTCATAAACGAACTGTGGCAAACAAATGCTAGCATACCATTCTGCATTAACCGTTCTTTCTCCCTCAAGAAGAATAGTCGTAACATGGCCGGTTTTGGAGACAAACGTGGCCACCATTTTTTGCAACACTCCGTGAACGAACAATTTTTGTTGGCTTTAACTCATTTTCGAACACCCAAACTCGTGACTGGTTTTTTGTTTCGGGTTCGTACGCATATATCCAGGATTTGTCACCTGATACGATGTTGTATACAGCACTTGAGGATCCTGCGTGGAATCTTTCGAGAGTTCTGACGCACAAAGTAACGCGAGCAGCTTTTTGCTCTTCACAGAGCGAATGCGGTATCCATCGGGAAAACAACTTTTTTACACCTAATTGTTCATGCAAGATTATTTGTATTTGAATCATGCCAATGTTTAAAGTTGCCTGAATTTTGCGGTATGTCACATGTCGATCTTCCTCAATCAGCTTACGCACAGCATCAACGTTTTCTTGGGTGACTGCAGATTTTGGACGACCTTGACGGGGATCATCACTGAGCTTAACACGTCCACATTGAAATTCAGCAAGCCAGCGATAAATTGTGGTTTTGGATGGAGCTTCATCACCAAATGCGGAAGTCATCCAATCAACACACTCTTTTTGTGTTAAACCACTTCGAAAGTCATAATAAATCATCGTTCTTGAATTTTCTCGAGTCAATTCCATTTTCTCAACGCACTAAATAAGTTTGATAAAACCTTGTGGCAAGACCGAGAATGTTTTTTTTAATAAAAATTTTTGTTTTCAATTAAAAAGATTTTAATATGACTGGAAATGTTCTATTCCCGATACTTTTAGTGCAGCCCT
Organism: Parnassius mnemosyne; assembly: GCA_963668995.1. NCBI lineage: Eukaryota > Metazoa > Arthropoda > Insecta > Lepidoptera > Papilionidae > Parnassius > Parnassius mnemosyne. Next base: position 22,414,369 of record CAVLGL010000057.1, read on the forward strand.
CGTATATAAATTGCACATGGATAAACATCAAAAACCGAAACAATTATTTCATAGTTATAAAAAATAACAGTTACAAATATAATAATAATATAATACAAATGCTTTTTTTTTGTCAGACTCGCACCGACTAAAACCCCATGGTTTTTCACCTTCGCCGCATAGTGTCAATTCCATTGGAATGCTTTCACACACATACACATCCTCACTAGCGCCGGCCACCCCATGGCAGCCCCTCCTCAGGAGAAGACTTCTCTCCCCGTTTTCTTTCTCAGTAAGGCATACCAGGAATACAAGGCGCCCCCACCACGACCACCACGGCGTAGGCCATGTTGTAAGGAAAAACGAGCAATCGGAAGCACCCTCCGCGGTCGAAACTTGGTTTGTGGCGGAGCCACAGACTCTGCCTCTGGGGTTGGGAGAGCGGTGCTTCGCAATACCGTTACTCCACTCCACTTGCAGCCCCACCACCACCGTATCAACGGTAGAGACACACAAGAGTCGCGGAGTCAAAGGCGAGTGGTGCATCACCATTCTAACGCTACTCTTCCCCTGCGACTCCACTTCGGCTGAAGTAGTAGGGGGAGAGTATACCCCTCTTGCTGCAGCCCACCAACACACATCCGAAGTGGGCTTGCCAAGCCATCTCGGAATGACCACTTCAGGACTGCCCTTCACCTCGGGCCAGCTGTGGGTTCCTCTTCTTTCACCATAGGTGGCCAACGACTACTAAGCCCCCTGCCAAGACACGGAGCGATCCTGTTCGGGAGGGGGGGGGGGGGGGCGGTGTCAAATGCAGTAAAGAATTATATACAATAAAGTAAAAGATATGTGCAAATTCTACAACGAGTCTTATTCACCGCAGAGAGATGTTGGTCCAATAAATCTACATATAAATCTACGAGATTTTACTTTATCTCAGTTTATGGGCCTCTTTAAGATATACAAAAACATCTTGACTATTTAATGAGAATGGAACACTCCACTTTGAATAAAACTACTTTTACGGATTTTGTCGCGTTTAATTCTACCTACCTAACTGTTTTTTGCTCACTACCGCGGGGATAATGTTATCAATTTCTAGTTACTTCTAGCCACGATACACGATTTCTTTAGATATTACATAAAATTAAATACGTATATATTAATAAATTGTACTAATTACAGTTTCAATTATATTAGTTATAATTAATATTTTTTCCGCACCGCTTTATACATGTATACATGGACGTATAAAAAAAGGACGTCCATGCACGTATATAATTTGCTTTTTAACGCATACCATACCGTAATCGTTATTACTTTAATGATATTTTCTTGTTTCATTAACTGTCGTCGTTCTAATTACACGAGATATTTTCCTTTCCTAGTATAGCTAATTCTACCGTCACTTCTTAACAAAAGTATTTTAGTCCGCTTTTTTGTTGAAGACGAGAAGAAAATAATCTAAACTGGTTTTTGATGAAGAAATTAGTTTAAAAATTATTACTGCTAAGCGTAATTATATTTATGAACGCTTACAAAAAAATTATGAGACATCAAGGGGCGCATTTAATTCTTTGGACGAGAAGAATTTCTTTCTTGGTGCCGTTTTAAATATAATACATATAGTTACGTAGTGAATTTCTAATTCTATATAGATAATTATAATGTTAAAAATTTAAAATTAAACACTAATGCAGATAGTATGAGGATTTATATAGTCGTATTAAATGTTAAGTTACGAAACTATCCACATAGCCTTCCACTGTTATTCCTACTAAACTAAAAACTTCGCTACCGCCAATTAAATTAATGTCATTTAACAGTGACATACGCTAATGGTCCATGTGTTATAGTGATGCCGAGCGTGTTTATTATTAATAAACAAATTGAATGATAAAGCGTTATCGGTTTGGGCCGGGTTAGCGCCTATCCTAAAAAATTATTTTACTTCTTGGAATGCGTTCATGCGTAGGTATAAAAACGAACGTGCACTTGCATCTACGTATATAAATCAATTTTTGGACTTAAAACAGGTGAATGCAAACACAACAAGCGGTTACTATAATTTTATGGATCACTTTGATGCTTCAATTAATGCTCTAAAATTTAGAGTCGAAAGCAATCAAATATTGATGACTAAGCTGATTAAGGTTTTAAATATTGCACTTAGAAAATTAGATCTTGAGACTGTTAAGTGTTATGTCATACGATACTATTTACTTTATATTATAAGTCATGTACACTTTATATTGTTTTTTTAATAAATTACTTTCTTAGAAGCCAAACTAATGTGATCTCATAGGATACTATTTACTTTATATTATAAGACCTGTATAGTTTATATTGTTTATTTACTTAAAAGCTAAATTATTTTCTTAGAAGCCAAACTAATGTGATCTCATAGGATACTATTTACTTTATATTATAAGACCTGTATAGTTTATATTGTTCATTTACTTAAAAGCTAAATTACTTTCTTAGAAGCCAAACAAATGTTATGTCATAGGATACTATTTACTTTATGTAATAAGACCTGTATACTTTATAAATCATATTGTTTACTTTCTTAGAAGCCACATTAATTCAATTGTAATATTATATGCTAATGTTTATAATTTACAATAAGTTAAGCATAACACCAAAAACAATGTTGTTCCCTTATGTCTACCCCCACCTCCTAGCTTCCTGTACTATTTAAACCAAATCTATCGAACCCTCAATACAATTCCATTACCAAGTTCTCTGTATCACCTACTATATTTTAAAATTATTAAATAAATTTAATTTTAAAAGAGTTTTTGTCTCTGCCACATAACGTAAGTCATTTGACATAGATTAATAATAAGTCATCGCGCGCTCTGACTAGATATCGCCGGCGCTCATGTAAAATACGGCAACAAATACTACGCCGAAATCGGCGTACCCGAGCCAGTCGCGTTGCTGGCAACATGTGATGAGAACGTACCGAATATTTTATTAAATTTTGATCATAATCCGAAGTAAAATACCAATTTACGTATTGAAACTGTGTAAAAATAATACTACAAGAAATAAGAAAGACATTGGAATCACATACCATCATTAATTATCATACAATTTCGAAATTTTAACATAAAATAACACGAGCCATAAATAAGTCACAAAATATCAATGACGCTGAGATTTTTGTATGTGAATTTATTGTTACTATATTTTATAATATAATATATTAAACTTATCATAATATAACCTAATTCTATATTATTTAATGTTTATTTCTGTAGTATTGTTAAAATAACATAATTGCCATTTATTAGGATTCCGTACCCAAAGAGTATCAACGGGACCCAAATCTCCCTATCGTTCCGTCTGTCTGTCAGTAGGCTATATCTTATGAACCGTAATATGTAGAATTTTCACAGAATGTGTATTTATATTGCTGCTATAACAACATAAAATAAAAAAGAAAACAAGTAAAATATTAAAGGACCCATAAAAAACTAATTTCTTGTATGAAGACCATACAAAAAACGTGATTTTTTTCTGTATTGATATGTGTTTTGTTTACAGACTAAAACGAAACCTGGATTAACACGCAATAAAATGATGCAGTGTGTATGGTGGTATTGAAAGTTTATCATGAGCTATTACCGCCGGATCTCTACTACCAATAATAATGAGAAAAGCATGAAATAGAAAAAAAAACGGCTGGCATTGATAATCAGAAAAGGAGTGGTCTTTCATCATGATAACGCCAGATCACAAGATTAGTTATCTGTTTGAGACTTTCAATACACACTAACATTCCTAAAAATCCAGTATTTGCTTGAGTACTTAAAGCTGGTTTAAAAGTTTTAGTCTTTATTTTATTTTGTTGCTTGAGTTCTTTAAAAGAAAGCTTTCTGGAGGTTTTAATATTTAAGTATATAATTTTTTTTCCATTATAAATGGGATGACTAAGTCCATGTTCCTTCAAATCTCTGGTATTGAATATATCAAATAAAACTATTTGTCGCATTTTTTTAATCAAAATCCCAAGATTTCTACAGCAACGTTTATTTTTATTATGTCACTACCTACAAGATGGTAACAAATTATCGAACACAATGTAAAAAAGTCTTTAATTTGTATACAATATACGAAGAAACTTTTTCCCCAGTCTTATATACTAACTAAAGGTGTAACAAAATAATACTTAATAACTTAGGGAATGATTCTGCCCGTCAACATGAATATTTTTTATTATGGAATCATCTTCGAAATTTTCAATTTAATACGTGATAGACCAATACTGCAGCTATATTACTAGTATAGTTGTAGCACGAATGGGTTAGCTCGAACGGGGACGGACCACTCTCTCACAGAATACCAGTGTAAAATAGGAACTTAACGCTGCTGTGTTTCCTATGGTGAGTGTAGAGAACCGGAGACCCTTTTTACTGGAAACGAGGCATTCCATCTTAGTCCTCAGGGATTGATAGATGTATATGTCTATGGGCCACAGCAACCACTTACCATCAGGTGGACTGAGTGTTTGTTTGTCACCCTGATCCTATAAAAAATATCTCAAAGTCAGTTATTCCATACAAAATTTCGTACAAACTTGCTCAAAACGTATGGAAGACCTAAGTTTTCTTGCGATTACGAATATAGATCTATAGTAAAATTTGTTCATATTGACGCGTAGAATAGAAAGCCCTATTTTGATTACACCATATATATAACTATTTTTTTTAATAATTTGTGAATATTAGTTAGACATGTAAATAAAAAAATTAAACTGATAAAAAGGATGGCTTTTCATTTATATGTCATTTATTCAGAAAAATAACCTATACATAATATACACAAATATATTGATACATTCGTTATTAATAAACTATTCATTTTTAAGTATTTCTGGAATACATTCATAGCTATGAACTAAACTACTAAGCCATAGCATAAAATAAATTTTCCCGTTAATCGGGTAATAGTTAAGCTGCTGGTATATACAATTTTTCACGCACACTAGCATCATGCAAATTGTCTTATACGCACTGCAATATTAATATGCCGCACACACGCAGCTGTTCTTTGCAGGGAGCGCGGTATATAGTCAGAGCGCGCGATGACTTATCATTAATCTATGTCATTTGAATTGTCTTGTCGTACTATTATCATATATGTCATAACCAAAATATTATGCCTCTTTAGTACAATTTTTATACCAACAATATAGGGCTGTATGTCATATATTTAATTTTATGATTATCTCATATCAGTTTGTGATCATATCATAGTCTATGATATGATCCGACAGGGATCGTCTATGACATAGACGATCCCCGTCGGGACGTCTATCACCTCAGTTCCCCGTGACTATGGGTGTTGCAAAGCACTTGTAGCGTCTGAAATTTAAAATAAGTACAATTAAACGCGAAAAAATCCGTTAAAGTTGTTTTATTTATCTTGTCTATGTTTAAAAATATTTAGGGAATATAATACTACAATTGTGTCTCACAAAGTAAAAATAACCACCAAAATATTTTGAAATATTTTTATATTATTGCTATTTTTTTAAGAGTCGACAGCACCTCAATTAGTAAAAAAATCCAATATATATTTTATATATATATATATATAATTACTAAACATATTATTGTCTATTGTTTAATGTTGTCAATTTTAAATTTTACTTCTGAAAATAAAAGACAAAAACATAATCCGCTGTCGGTGTAAAAAAAGAGTTGTTCAGAATCTTGTGTATGAGAAATCCATACTTTTCTATTTTAATGCGAAAATCTGTCCAGCTTTCATGACTGAACTGCTAATTTAATTTTGATAAAATTGAGATAGTTTGTCATTCATGGTTCGAGAGCTCATTACCCATTTAATGAAGTGTTTGATGTCACACTTTTGTATTAAATTCACCTTAGAAGTGTTTAATGATTTTCCGATACAGCCTGTAAATTGATAAGAGTTGCCAGGTTTCACGTAACGCGTGATTTCAGTGAGTTTAAATTTTTATGAAGATTAAAATATACAGACATGATAAAAGTTTCCTGTCCTTTAAAATTTGGGCATTGTAAAATTTTACAGGTTCAAATTCCTACAAAACAGTGGGAACGCGGCATTTGTTAAATCCAAACTTCTATAATTAAATTCGTTTAATGTTGTTGAGTTAATTTTATATCGTAAGGCCTTGAATGGTTGTGTGAGGAATACTACATAGGTTTGTTGAATATTGGTCACTCTTTAGCTTGTTTTTGTCATTTTTATCTCATCTTTTTCAAATGAGGCGCGACAGAGGACGGTGCGCCTTGTGGTCGCGGTCTCCAGCTTTCCCGAGTCGCGGACCTCCTTGGAGTCTGATACGCGGAGGCCATGGGGCCAGAAAAACGAGTACTCGGAGCCTTCGGGATCCCAGTGGCTAATCTAGTATATTGCACCGCCGATAAACAAATTAAATTTCACATACGGAGACCAGAGCGAACAGTGCCTCGCAACATCAACATTCCTGTCGCGGTCCCACCAACACCGCAAAAATGCTGCGGCCCCGTCAGAGTCGTGGAGGAGGAAACGTAAAAAAATATGTTTCATAATTGTATTTTCATACTTTTCTTCCAATTTTGCTCTTGCTGGTATTGGCTTGCTTATACCGTATTACTATTGGTGCTTTTTTAGATTAGATATTTTTTATTTATATAAACCATTTTTGCAATTATCTTGAAGATACGAATATAAAAATATGGATAAAAGCAACGGGAACTTAACTTAACTGGATGATTAAAAAAATAGTTCAATCACATTCACTCAATTTTTTTTCAGATTAACTTCATATTTATACATCTTAAAAGATATTTTAAGGACAATACAATTCCAAGTAAAGAAATTGCATATATAACATTAGCACTACTAAGTGTGATCCTGTGAAAAATATTAATTAAATATCTGAGAATATGATAGCTTAAAAAAACGAGGCTACTGATGACTGGCAGCACTGAAGAACAAGAAGATATAAGCTCGAAATCATTAATTGGCTTTAATAACTGTTTCCTGAAGTTATATTTAACCAAATTGAATATCCTACAAGAAATCATATGTAAAATGTACCTATCTTGGACCATGACATTCATCTGTGTGGGGGCTACCTGCATCCTGTCGCTTTCATGTTCGCTAACAAGTTATATTACTTTCCCTAGTAGGTATTTAAATCCTTGCGTATAGGTATTGTTTCACTTAGATCACCGCATGACAACCGATCTCATAGTTAAATGCCATACTATAAATTTGCAAGTTTCGACATTTTCTTTCAATAACTAAATTAAGTTAAAATTCTTTCAGTACATATATGCATCTCCTGTGTCTATTTTCACAAATTAAAGAAATGTATGAAACTTCAAGAGTGATTAGTTGCTATCTGTAGATTGCTGGAACTATATATATGTATATATATATATACATATATATATACATATACATATATATACATATATATATATAAACATATATATATACATATATATATATATATATATATATATATATATATATATATATATGTCGGATAATTACAACATCAGGATAGCATTAATTGTTAAAAATAATAAGTGTGAGAGCGGATGTTCAACTTGCTCTCTTGCTTACGCAGTTCATCATTATCAATAATAAGACAACGTAACGCACTATACATTCAGCATAGTGAAATTACAGTTCGACTACACCGTAACACGTCTCCGCCACAATCACACACCCGTGTAACGTGAGGTACGTAATTACATGATAACACCAAAATATGTAAACCAACAGCAACACTACTTATCTCAATGTAACACAGGGCAGCCCCTCAGCAACACCAATCCTCCTTGCCTGCACTAGAAGAATTACCACAACGAACAGAACCACGACACTATCTTAGCACTAGTAGAATGACCACACTCGTTGAATGACTCAGGGCGGAATCTCCCACGCACGTCACCTACAGTGAACTTTATACTGCACAAACAAGTGGGAGTTTCTCGATATACCCTCATGTCCACCTCGATCCAAGTGATATTTTATAGACGCTCCGACATATATATATATATACAGTAAAATCTGCAAATGTTCCAGCAATCTACAGATAACAACTAATCACTCTTAAGCAGCAAGACCTAAAATAACCCGGTCCGTGACAGAGTATGCCGAATAACTAGGAGAAGAAGCCAACACGCAAAAAGTTATTTTTGAGATATTAATGTTTGAAGTATGGATCAGAAAATAACGACAACTGCTTGCTTTTTAGTTTCATTTTCTGCTCCCAGACCAGTTCTTACGCTCAAATCAAAAGTCGTTGTTCTGCACTTTCCGACGACCCTTCCTATGGAAAAATCCTTAAATTCGCAATAAAAAATTATTGGAAGTCACTTATCGGGATAAAAAGTATCTTATCTCTCAAGTTGGACCAAACTGCACACAGTGTACAAAATTTCATTGAAATCAGTTAAATAGTTTAGGAGTTCATCGCGGACAAAAAATGTGACAGGTAATTTTTATATATAAAGATTTTTTTAAATAACATATGCTTTTAAAAATGTAATATTTTAGCTGAGAAAATTCTATTAAATTTTTTTCTTTCCTAAATGAATCTAGTATTGTATTTTTCCGTAAACTTAATAACATGCTCTGTATATATTACCTTTGAAATTCTAAAAAAAATCAGGTGTCAATTATATTAATTGACTACTGAATTTCTTCTAAAGCTGCTGTTGGAAACGGATAAGCGTGGGATAAGTAACATTTAATTACTTAACATTACGTACATTTTAACATTTAAATATTTAGTAACGAAACGCTTAATATGTATTACCTAGCGGTATGCAACATTGTAACAATAAATTTGATTTCGAAATTTTCCTATCTGATTTCATTATATTAAAAGACAATTAAATATTTTAATCATTCTTATATCAGCTCGTAAAATCTACAGCTAGACATAGATTTCTTCTGCATAAGGGTTTGGCAGGCTGATTGTCTATCGCTATATTATATGTCTTGCGACTTTGACGCTGCTCCTCGGACAATATATAATCTTACTGATGGGTTGGTACTCTCGGGAACTCTCATCACACGGAGAATATTTTTCGTAATATCTAATTACTATGAGAATATTAACTAGCTGCCTTTAAACAAGCCAATTTAGGTCGCACTAGGGTACTATGCTTTTATGACAAAATATTAAGGTATTACTGCTCCCTGCTCCAATATTTATTTATTCTTTTTTGCACCAAATATTTGTACAAAAGGCGAGCTTAATGCTATATGGCATTCTCTACCAGCTAGCCTTGGGTAGAACAGAAAGTGAGTTTGGGCAGTTAGGTTGTCATGATATTATTCAGTTCAAATATATACAATTAAAATATATAATATGGGTTGGCGAACCGAACATCTACATGGGTTTGAGCCGTAATCGCTTTTGGAAGGCAGTTTAACCATCGCATTGCAAAATTTATCAGTATCGATTGTAAGCCAACATTTTTTTTTAATTAATTAAAAAAGTTAAAGTTACAAGTGACAATTATATAAGTGACATACTGCCTGTTATACTTGCGCATTACTGAATTATGTCACGGTTACGCATCTTCAATTACATTACACGACACACCGTGCTGTAGCTTTGTCCGGTAGGCATCACGAGCTATCTAGTGTTCAAGTTTCAAGTACGTAAGAGTTTTTAATTATATATGTTAAATCGTATTTATTTGTGTCGTATTAGTAGTTCTGGGTCAAAGCGTTCGCTGTAAATATTTCCCGTTTTTGATCCCTGGCAGTACGAATGAAATTTGTAATTGCAATTTTCGTCAACACGATTTGGGGCAGTGCGGCGGGCATTTCCTTGCCCTAAAACCCTCTTAGAAATAAAAAGAGTCATGTTCCCAGTAGAGGGACTTGTATAGCCTATTACTTTACTTTGTTGCAATATTCATATTCGTTTCAGATACAGAAGGGTACCTTATGCTGACAAAAATATCATGTGGAGGCGACGAAAATGTAAAACATCTTTGTACCTAGATAAAACGTTCGAGAGATTGTCAGTCATGTCATACGCTACATTTTCTATAGAGCGTAGAACGTTGCAGATAGGGCAAAATAAAAATAATACAAAATATTATGAGAATTATTTATTAATAATATATACATTTATAGGTTTTTATAATAAACTTGATGAACACGGTGCAAGGTTCAACTAATAATGTTTCTTGTAAACACAATTGTAAAATTCCTGTTTTCATATTTACCAATGGTTAATTGATGAAACGTAGTTAAGATCCCTTTATATAAAATATATTTAATTAAAGTTGACACACGACCTATTTGACCTTCTACATACAACTCGGCGGAGATTTGAAAAGAAGATTTTGTCTGTTTTTAATTATCTTGTGTACACCATTTTTCACAGAAGTATTGTTTACAACTGGCGTGGTTTCAAAAAGCGTGATTAAGTGTCAGCGGGATATTGTGCATTAGATACTGAACTTTTTTGAAATTTATTTTTTTGTTTCTTCTTGTTATGTCTTCTTAAATCTGACGCCATCTCACTATTTTATTATTTGTTTTTTTTATAACGCATTAAGTGTCTTGGATAAGTTTGTAATTTTTTTTAATTTTATCACAAAATTTCCGTAATAAATTATTAACTTTTCTACAGTGATTCTTTCCTCTTAGTTTCGGCGTGACTGTAGGATGTTATACTGAGTCACCGTTAGTTACTAAGCGGCCATTTATATGTATGTATAGACATATATATATATATACATTTTTTGATTTTAATATTTATGTTTTTTTGAATTTTGGTTGATTTTTTGAAACCTGGTAAAATTATTTTTTCCATACCAATTGATGGGATTGAGTACAATGCCAGTTATGCTCTTTGGCTGAAGTTATTTTTTATTTTATGCTCAATTGCAGACAAAAAAATATTGATTGCGCATCTCTTAAACATAATTTTGCCTCTTCTCCTTCTAATAATAGCTCCTGCACCTGACACGGCGGAATAGTTAGATAATAACACATAAGACCATTTGCAGAAATAGTTTTTGTTCACGCCCTGCGATTAAATGCGAGTGGTTTAGGAATAGCTGAGTAGCGTGTGTTGTGGCTTTGGTTTTTAAATTCAGATAAAAGATATCTGAAAGGATACTTTTGCAAAATGTATAACGAAGTGCAACAACATCCCGATAAGTTTTTAAATTACTACAGAATGTCGATTGGTACTTTTGATAAATTATAACAAGTTTTAAGAGTTTATCTAGAACATAAAGACACTGAATTTCGTATGGCAATTTCCACTTCAATAATAATGTTTTTAGACACATAATCGTAGTCTAAAGACGTTGTTTCTGAGTCGGAAGACATGACATAACCTTTTAAAGTTAGCACCGCAAATAACGACTGTCGTCTACGCTCGCCTAATCGAGACTGAAGGAAAAACAAAACGCGGTTTACCGCTGTACGTGCGCCGCCATACTATTATTATGGAACACATAAAAATCGCGCGCTTACAAACCGCGATCCAAATGTAGCAAGTTACGTGTTTAAAATCAGTCACTGAAAAAAGTCGCTAATGCGTGCGCTTGTATTTTAGTTTTTGCGGTGTCAGACGTGCGGTTAAACGCGTGCGTTTAATCGCAAAGCGTGCTAAGCCTAACACCTACTCTATCTAATCTCGATTAAGAATTAAAATGTTGCTGCTTTGTCACCTCTGAGAATTAATATAGAATATTTCGTAAACAATAGTAGTTTATAGTGCTATATAAAGCTTGTATTATTTTCGTTGTAGAATAACAATGATAAACGGGCACACAGTCGGCTTGATGGCAAGTGGATACTGTAGCCCATAGACAATCTACATCTGTCTTTGATTAAGAAACATAATGCAGAATGCTTTTAACCCTAAGGACTAACATGGAATATCTCGGTTCCATGTAGGGAAGGGTCTACATTTCTCTACACCAACCATACGAAAATAGAAGCATTAAGTTGCTATTTTCACGCTAGTATAATTCTGTGAATGCGTGTTCCTTCCCTTGTTGTCACGTTAACCGATTCATGCCACATTAACATATTATTATATTATTACTAAAAATATAACTTAGTATTCTATACATGCAATATGAAGAGTATAGTATATGAAAATATATTTTTAATCTTCAAAGAACAAGAAAAAAAGCTTAAATTGTAACAGCTACATAAATCAGATAAAACGTTGTCTTGTCAATTCGTTTATCGTTGGAAATCGGGTAAAAGTGCAAACTAGTTGCTAACTGTCTCACGAATAAATTTCTTGCCTAGTTAACACATTCTGACTTCCTCAGATCACGAATAGTTAACAGTGTGAGACTTTACTAAAAGCACCTCGAGTCGCTATAACAAGTAAAATCAAATTAAGCTCTTAAAGAATATAGCTCTTAATAATCTAAAATTAGTTTTGTAGAACACTATTTCAATCAATGAAACAAAATAGAATGGATTTGGAATATAGTGTGTTGGTTTATAAATTTATGTCAATTTACATAACAATAAAAAGGTACAGAAACAGAAACAGAAACTTTTTTATACAATATAGATTATAAATAATACTTATTGAAAGTCACTCTTTTGTATAATTACCACTGGTTCGAAAAAAAAACCTCTGTCCTGGGAAGAACCAGCAAGAAACCCAGCGGGACTTTTTTTTAAATAACAGCTTACTTAACAGCATGTATGTAGGGGGTCATTGTAGAAGCGTGCTCGTCGCGACCCCTGCCAGCCCTTTTCAGGGCTGCAATTCTACTAGCTGCGCACCCATGCCAACGAGGGTTAGGGCGTCCCCCCAAGGCGACGCACACCAGCTCGTCCCTGTTGGTGTGGAATGCAGCGTGCAAAGCGGCGATGGGGACCGCCACCCGTCACGCACAGCCCGACACGGCGGAAGGTGGAGGACAGAGTGCAGAGTTGGCACGTGGAATGTTAGAGGAGGCATGAGAGATAAGACGAATGAGTTGATCGAAATAATGAAAGAAAGAGAATTAGATGTCGTGTGTATGTCGGAGACCAAACGGAAGGGCAGTGATACTGAAGAGCTCCCTGGCGGGGCGTTAGCTCTATGGTCAAGAGTCCCGGAGAGAGGGAACGCCTGCCAGGGAGTGGGGGTGCTGCTGTCTTCTCGGTTGGTCGATGTTATGACTGAATATAAGGTTTTGAACTCAAGACTTCTCTGGGTTCGCTTTAAATTGGGACTGACGAAGTTATTCCTTTTGGCTGTTTATGCGCCGGTAGCTTCGTCGTCCAGGGCTGAGCTGGAGGAGTTTTGGAAGAATGTAAGAGAAGTTCTAGATTTGGCTAGGGGAAACGAAAGAATTGTTGTATGTGGTGATTTGAATGGATAGGTTGGTACCGCTCGACCAGGGTACGAGTCGGTACTTGGAAAGTTTGGCGATAAAAGGGTTAATGATGCTGGCAAGCTTATACTGGCGGTGTGCAAGGAAAAGGGTCTTCTTGTGACAAACACTATGTTTAATCACAAGAAAATCCATATGTATACTAGAGAACGAAAGAATGAGAGAAGTATGATTGATTTGTTCCTGGTGGATGACCGACTGCGAAAACAGGTGATGGATACGCGAGTGTTCAGGGGTGCTGACCTGGGAACGGATCACTATCTAGTGATTACTAGATTTAGGGGTCTGTTTGCGGGTTGGCGCTACCGGACGGCAGTAACAGAACCACAGTCGGTCTGTCGCATCCGAAGCTGGAAGCTTCAGGAAGCGGATACTAGGGACAAATATCATGCGAGGGTAGACGAAAAGCTTGACACCATCGATGGCAGAAAAGAATGTGTAGAAAGAACTTGGCAGAACCTTAGCGATGGAATGGTAAGTGCAGCGGGAGAAGTGTGTGGAACAATAAAAAGAGGCAGTAGTAAAAGAAGAGATGCATGGTGGAATGATGAAGTGAAAGAAGCTGTAAAGAAGAAGAAGAAAGCATGGTTAGACTACTTGGCCTCTAGTAATGATAAGGATATGAGAGAGAAGATGAAAGAAAGATATAGGCTGCAGAAAGTTCACACGAAAGCACTGATTGAGGAAGTGCGTGAAAGGTGTAGAATGGAAGCGGACGAAAAGTTGTCGCACAACTTCAAGGAGAACTCCAAACTCTTCTGGAAAGAGGTTGGAAGGACCCGAAGTGGTGCGACGGCCTTAAGAATGAACAAAGTGCTTTCGAGAACTAATGACGTCCTCTCAGAAAAATCGGACGTCATGCAGCGATGGAGCGAATTTTATAGAGAAATGTATGCGTGTGATGATCTTAGTGAGGGATCCGGGGATGACGCCGTGACTGGTACGCCAGACCCGGACCTCGATGACACTGAGGTCATCAGGATGAAAGAGATTGAACGTGCGATTCGAAGTTTGAAATGTGGTAAGGCTGCGGGACTAGACAGAGTTACTGCTGAAATGGTCAAGTATGGTGGGCCTCGCGTCTGGGACAGCTTTCATCTGCTGTGCAATTTGTGCTGGCGGACGGGGGATGTCCCGGATGATTGGCGATCCGCAGTCATTGTGCCTTTATATAAAGGTAAAGGTTCACATTTTGACTGCGGGTGCTATCGGGCGATCAGATTGACCGGTGTAGCAAGTAAAGTTTACTCGAAGGTTTTGACACGTAGGATGCAAGAGAAATCGGAAAGATTTCTATGGGAGGCACAATGCGGATTTAAACCTGGAAGAGGATGCATGGATCAAATGTTTTCTCTCCGCATGATTACGGAGAAGCTTCTGGCTGCTAACCAGAAGATTTTCTGTGCTTTTGTGGATCTTGAGAAAGCATTTGATAAGGTTGTAAGGAAGAAAATGTGGGAACTGTTGCCGGGGTATGGTGTGGATGGTCGATTGTTAAGGGCTGTGCAGTCTCTTTACTGTGACTGTAAAGCCTGTGTGCGGGTAGGGCATGACCTGTCACCCATGTTTAACGTCCAAACGGGCGTAAAGCAGGGTTGTGTCATGTCTTCCTGGCTGTTCATACTGTATCTCGACAGCTGTTTACAGAAGCTGAAAGATAGTTGTTTGGGTGTGAAATTGGGTGACATTAAAGTAAATTGTCTGCTGTATGCTGATGATGCAGTGCTTATTGCACCATCAGAGGCAGAACTGCAGGCATTAGTCACGTGTATGAAAGAGGAATGTGAAATTAAAGGGCTCCGTTTGAATACTAATAAAACTAAAGTTCTGGTATTTGAAAGGGACGAAGAGAGAACGAAGTGTGAAATATGGGTAAATCAGGAATTTCTAGAACAGGTAAATGAAATTGTATACTTGGGGAGTGCTTTTAGCCGGGATGGAAGATGTGATTTAGATGTGGACAGGCGTGTCGCTGCCGGGAACAAAGTCAATGGTGCCCTGACTGCGTTAGTCAAAAGGCAAGGCGTAGCGAAGAGTGCACGCCTTGCAATACATAACGCAGTGTTGGTACCGACTTTGTTATATGGCAGCGAAACCTGGGTATGCCAGAAGAAGCATAAAAGTAAGTTGAATGCAGTGGAGATGCGATCTCTTCGTAAAATGTGCGGCGTTACCATGGCCGACCGAAAGCGAAACGAAGAGATTCGCAATATGGCAGGTTTGAAAGATGACCTTATCACAAAAATTGATAAGGGCGTGCTTCGGTGGTTTGGGCACGTTGAGCGAATGAGTGAAGACCGAATGGTGAAGAAAATATATAGCGCGAAAGTTAATATTAAAAGGTGTCGAGGTAGACCGAGACTAAATTTCGAAGACCATGTGAGCAAATTGCTCGAAGAGGGTAGGGTCAAAAGTACTCGGATACCTAGACGTGCATGCATGAAGAAGATAATGAATCTGAAAGAAGCGAAAGAGGTTTGTAAGGATCGTGACACTTGGCGATCTGTTCTCTCTGGCTACCCCGTCAGGGATTGTGCGTGAAGATAAGTAAGTAAGTAAGTATGTATGTTACACAAATTAACAATACAACAAATTAGAAATAGCTTGGTAGCGATCTCCTCATTTCCAGGGGTTATTATCATCTATAAATTCATTAATATTATAATAACCCTTTTTATACAAACTTAGTTTAATAAAGTTTTTGAACTTTGAGCAGGTCAAATTTTGTATATTTTCTGGAATTTTGTTGTAAAAGCGTATACATCGCCCCAAGAAAGAATTACTGACTCGATGGATTCGAGTAACTGGTACTACTAGCTTGTGTCTGTTCCTAGTATTTACAGAATGAATATCACTTACTTTTGTAAAACTACTTTTATTTTTGTGTACGTACATTACATTTTCATAAATGTATTGAGAGGCCATAGTTAATATATTAATTTCCTTAAATTTTTGTCGCAGCGACTCTTTAGGCTTTAAATCATAAATTGCTCTTATGGCCCTTTTCTGTAAAACAAATATAATTTCAGTGTCAGCTGCGTGTCCCCATAGCAAAATACCATACGACATTATGCTATTGAAATAGCTAAAGTAAACTAGTCTAGCTGTTTCAACACTAGTTAGACTTCTAATCTTTTTTACGGCATATGCTGCAGAACTAAGTCTGCTTGCTAGTTTTGATATATGGGAGCTCCATTGAAGCTTCGCGTCTAGTGTGATTCCAAGAAAAATGGTGGTATCTACAAGACTCAGTTTCTCCCCATTTAAAATTACATTAGTATTTAATTGTTTGACATTTGGAGTCATAAATTTCATACATTTCGTTTTAGTGCCATTTAAATGCAAATTATTAACATTGAACCAATTTACTAATTTAGAAGTGAACGAAGTGATGGCCCCAAGTGACTGAGTTCTTCCTGGCTCCAGTGGCGACCATGGTAACGGCAGGGCAAGGGTTGCCAAGAATCTTCGGAAGATGTTCGGTTGCCACCTGAAACAAGCGTTATATATTGCCAGGTCGAGCCTGGCAACATATAACGCACGCACTCTGAGGACTGACGAGAAGAAAGAGACAAGTTGCGCTGGAATATTATAGGATTATCCAAGGTCCGAAAAGTGGACACGGTAATTATCGAATCCAGTAACTTGTTCTATCACCGGGAGGGCGACCATTTGTGCCTCGTCCACAAATCTCTCCTTAACAACGTTGTAAAGATCGGGAGTGGATCGAGGAAAGTTTCGTACCTTATACTCCAATCACCAAACTGTATTCGCTGAAAATAATACAGCTTTACGCAACAACCTCGGCACACTCCGTTGAGTAGAAGGTAAAAATGTATGAGGATATATCTAGAGCCATGAGTTTCTCTAAAACTTACTAAGCTATGTTAATATGAGACTTTAACGCAAAACTAGATACAAGAGAAAACGGGGAGCTTAAAGTATGGAAGCTTGGTATGGGCACCGGAACCCAAGAAGCCAGCAGCTGGCGACTTCGTAGAGAAAGAGGGACTCTTTATTATGAACATTTTTTCCAGAAGCGGCCCCGCAGAAAGTGTACCCGGTCGAGCCCCGACGGTTCGACAAAAAATTAAATTGAATTCCTATGACGACCAGACGACAACTTTTCAGTGATATCTCAGTAATATCTCACCGAATGGTGAGAGAAACGCTGAAAGTAAACGTTAAGTTAGAGAGGTCACGTCTAATGAAGTCAACGCTCCGTCTCCCTCGTGCTCTAATACAAAGTCTAAAAAACGTTCAGTTCAAGCTACAAAAGTTCGTTTTCAGTGTCTAGAAGAATGCAATGCAGTGGATGATGTGAATAACAAGCTCGTGGAAACTGTCCATGGGGTCGGAGCTAAGCTTTGAAACACCCGCCACAGAAGAACACAAAATCTCTCCGATCACATTCTTAATCTCATGGCTGTTAGACGGGAAATGAAGCTGCAGTCTTCAGTAGCTTGGACAGCGTACCGGCAACTGGATAGTCATATCTCCAAATGCATGCGGAGGGACTTACGTAACTTCAATACAGCTCGTATTGAAGAAGCTATCGAGAGGAACCGTGGCTCTAAAGTCTTTGCCAGAGTTCTGTCTGTGAAGCTGAAGACCGAGTGTGGTAGAATCTTTTCCAGTACACCTGAGATTTTGAGTGATATTGAGAGGTTCTATGGGCAGCAGCTGCACACGACATCGATGGAGCCACACGTAAGATGGACACTATTCCAATGATATTCCGGACGTCAGTCTGAGCAAGATTATAATGGCTCTACAGAACCTTAAAAATGGCAAGTCCCCGAGCGAGGATGGAATTACATCAGAGCTTCTGATAACAGGTGGAAAACCGGTACATGAAGTACATCAGAAGCTTTTGAACTTTATCCTCTATGGTGACACTACAACAAAGACGTGGAGCAGAAATACGATGGTCTTGTTCTTCTAGAAAGGCGAGAACGCTCTCTTGAAAAACTACAGACCGATTTCTCTTCTGAGCCGCGTGCTGTTTACGTGCTGTTTTCGAGAGTCATTACGAATCGTCTCGCACGCAGACTTAACGACGTCCAGACTCCCGAAAAAGCCGGTCTCCGAAAAGTTTAGCACCACAGACCACACCCATACCCTTCACCAAATTGTACAAAAGACCAAAGAGTACAATTTGCCACTATTTCTTGCGTATGTGGAGTATGAGAAAGCTTTCGATTCCGACGACAATTTTGGCGCTGGGTCCATTCAGCGGTGCCAAGTTGACTGTCGGTATAATATCGAAGTGCTGAAGTCATTGTACAGTAGGGCTACGATGGCTATCCTAGTACAGAACCAGAGTACAAAATCCATCCAACTGCAGAGAGGTGTAAGACAGTATGACGTTATGCCCTCGAAACTCTTCGCCGCTGCATTGGAAGACGCTACTGGAATGGAAAGGATACGGTGTTAACATCAATGGTGAGTACATCACTCACCTTCGATTTGCTGACTATATATTTCTTATGGCAGACCTATGTTATGCAGTGGCCATTTGGTAGGCTTTATTGATGATGATGACAATTGTGAAGAAAATGAATATCCACGTGCAGCAATAGACTGCTTACGGGCTGATGATTACGATCAGCTGACAAACAGAATTAACATTTAGTTTTCAGAATATATAGTGGTTTATAATTCTTAAGCAATATTCTGCTTCATAGTATTTATTGAACGAATTTACATCTTATATATTAGTCCATGTTTACATCATTTTCACATTTCATTCAAGTGATTAAAGTACATGGTATTAAGAATAGCTCCTTAGGATGGCTTTTTATACAGGAAATTTCAGTAAGTACTTAATTCTCGATTAGCAATGATATTCTCACAGATTTTAAATTGTTTTACATGTAAGACAAAGAAAAAGTGTCTGTTTATAACTAATTCATTTATATGCAGCAGCATAAGTTTTCTCAAACTTCTCAGTGCTAAAACAAATTTCAAGCTTGCAGTAAGCTCATAAACATGCGGATCACAGATTATGATTCTGACGCTATTATCAATATGTTGTTGTTTCCTAAGCATATCTGTGTGGTGGGTTCTTGAAATACCAGCGTAAAATAGCAGCTTAATGCTGCTGTGTTTCGTATGGTGAGTGTAGAGAACCAGAGACCCTTTTTTAACTTGAAATAGGCATTCCATCTTAGTCCTCACGGGTGACAACGCATCTGCATCTTGATTCGTAATTGAGGATAGATGTAGATGTCTATGGGCCTCAGCAAACACTTACCATCAGGTGGACTGTGTGCTCGCTTGTCACCTATATTCTATAAAAAAAATACGAGTATATAAGATATTTTCGTAATTAGAGTTGCGAAGTAAATAACAGAATAAAGTTTAATTTCTTTAGTGAATAGTCACGAATGTTTGGGTTGATAGTAGGATATGCATAAACAACAAGAAAGCCTAGTATTGAATGAATTCACAAAGTTTACAAACTAAGTATCAACCAGAAGGTCGTTTAAATAGTTACATTAAAAACTTCATCTTCTATTGTTTCTCTCATAGAGGGGAATTTTATTTCTTTAAGTGTATATTTAATAAAAAAAGGGATTAATAAAGTCAGTTCAGCCGTTTCTGAAAATTCGGCGAACATACCTACATAAAATAAATGCGTGTCGATTATTGAACCCTCTCCTTAGAAGTCGGTTGAAAGGCAACAATGGAATAAAACTAATTTAACGGATTTTACAAAGTTTAATTTAATTTTTTTTTAATTCCCGACCTTTCGGGCACTTTCCAGCACCAATGATCAGGGGCCGACTGAGGTATTTGACATCCCAATATCATAGATAATGGAGGCTGCCTGCATTTTTGATTATTAATTATTTCTTGGTACAATCTACGCAGAACGAGCTTACAGTATCTTGAAGTCTTGCAGAAGTATGCTTGAATTCGGATTTAATTTTATTAATTATGGGATCCCAAATAAATGATAGCATCCAGCTATTTGCTCTATTTAAATTAGGATGTTTTTTAATTTCAATAGCTTTGCGAATCAACCTTGGTCGGAATCAGTGTTCTTTTTTTGTGGTCTATCAAATTTGATATAATGGTTGGACCGATCCTGGACATATTGAAATATTGCAGACTTTCCAAAGCGTCGGTGCTTCACGTCAGCGATATGTTCAAAAAATAAATAATAATTAAAAGTTGAAGATAGCGTTTGTTAACTATGACAGCGGGACGTCAAACATCCCAGTTTCCCCCGTGACGATGGATGCGGAAAAGTGCTCGAAATGTCGAGAATTAAAAATATGAAATTAAACGCAAGAAAATCAGTAAAATTAGTTTTATTCCATGTGCAGTATTCGCGAAAATATAACAAATCATTATACAAAACACTTTCTCGGTTGTGAGCGTGTAATATTCTGAAATTAAATGATAGGTACTAAGTATCAAACATGAACCGTTTTCTCGTAATTTACTACAAAAAGAAGCTTGAAATCAATAAATTAAAGTCATATTATCATGAGAAACTTTCATACAAGTTTTTAACTATAAGGTTGATTTGAAATTAAAACCAGAAATATCTTTTTTAATATAATATGTCTCTGCCTACCCCTAGCGTGAGAGTTGTGGGATGTATGTTTGTCTTTAAAAAATATATTCAAAAAATTTGGGCTATCGCAGCATGTACTTCAAATATATCAGATTTATATTGCTAAGAGTAAGAGGCTTATGTGGAATATTCCTTTTAATGCGAATGACTATGGTTGCAGCAGGTGCAGACGACGATAGCGCTTGCAGTTATTTGTATTTTGAGATTATCCGGCTGCTCCCTGGATGTACTGCATTTATATTCCAATGACGTAAATCATATTCCTAAGAACTTCTCAATGTCATGAAGAAATATGCATGATATGGAAGACGAGAATAAATAAATTCCTAAGTATTTATTCGACGACTTTCTGTAAGTTTGTTGATATCAATGTAAAGTTTTATAATTTTGTAATCAATCGAAATTTGCTAATCACCTTTCGTTGCCCATTCAAGTGTTAATTATTATTATAAAATGAATACTTAAGAAAATAATATTCTTATACCCTGGAATATTAGAGGAATATCCGAGGTCCGAAAAGAGGGGGAGGACACGGTAATACCGATGGGGAAAAAAGGTTCTCGAGTGGAGGCCTCGTGGAGGCGGACGAAGTGTTGGACATCCCCCCAATAGATGGACAGACGACCTGGTAAGATATACAGGAAGTCGATGAATGCAGGTGGCTCAGGACCGTGCTTTGTTGCATTCCATGGGGGAGGCCTATGTTCAGCAGTGGACTTGTGAAGGGCTGTCATGATGATGATGACCCTTATTTATATGTAGATTAGTTGAACGGACGTGGTTAAAAACACATCTGTAATATTTTGCTGCGTAACTTTTAGTAATTAATCATAAAAAATGTGCTTATTTAAAGTCAAACTTTTTTACCAATTTCAGGAAGACAAGCGAACAAAGATTATAGTGATAATTAGAAACCAAAAATTCATCGGTCCATCAAGTTATAAGCGAAAATATTTCATGTTTATTACGGCTCGACCGCATATAGACGGGAACGCTCTCGTACACATGCGCGGCCGCAACAGCGCCGACCTCGGGAAGGGCTTCTCCTTCCTCCCTTCCTTCTCAGGTAAGGCGTACCAGAAACACAAGGCGCGCCTTCCTCCACGGCCTCTAACTCCAACTGCAAAACGGAATCCCCCGAGTTCGATACGCGGAGGGCATGAGGCTAGGAAAAATGAGCACTTGGAAGCACTAGCTTTCCCGACTCCGCGGCAGTTTATCGCTCCGCTGCCAACCAAAATTCGGCTGCGGAAGGTAAGGAGAGCGGCGCGTCGCAATACCGAAACTCCTCTCACCCCGCAGTCCCACCCACCACCACCGCATCAACGGTGCGGCCCCGTTAAATTAGCGGAGGATAGGGCGAGTGAAGGCAATAATATATACATAGATAAGGAATTGTTGTATTTTATGAGTATATACTACTGTGATCGGAAAATGGGTTTAGTTATCACATCATAACATTTCGTATTAATAACATTACTATTATAGTTAACAAGTGAAGTAAGAAATAGAAACGAAAAAAATGTACAGAAGTCCTTACCCTGATACAGTACTAAACATAAACAAGTAACGACAAATTTAGCTTCGCCTGCTGTGATATGGCGGACTCACTTAACGAGTGGTGCACGGCGGTATCACATTCCTATTGTTATTAACATTTATGGCCCGACGAGTCATTTAATAACGCAGGCAGTATAGAAAGGCTGTAGGTCTAACAAGACAAATTTAAAGCGCTCTGAAATAAGTTTGTTTTAATAATCATGTTTAAAGAGGATAACGACAAGAATGTACCTATTTATATATAAGTATGAGGTAAATAATGATTTAAAAGCTTTCCTTGCAACAGTGTCATTATCTATATTTTACATTTTAGAAATACAGACGTCTTAATGGTAAAATAGGTCTTACATTTGCATAATATATCCTCAACTTAAAATATTTAGTTTTATAGTGGAGGCGGCAAACGAGCATGCGGCTCACCTGATGGTAAGTGACTTCCGCCGTCCATGAACAATCAGGGGAATTGCAAATGGGTTGCCGGCTTTTTAGAAAGGTATAAGTTTAGTAAGCGATATTATTGATAGTACATAATTAGAATTAGATGAATTAAATAGAACGGAGAATCGATCTTGGATTACTTGTTTTTAGAAATATATATTAATCCAAATATTTTTTTTACTATTGACTACTTTAAAAGGAATTTGCTTATACCATTTAAATAAGTAAAATTCATTGTAAAGAAAAAATCAATCCAATTAAACTTTTTCATCACCTAGTTTATTATCCAGGCGCTTTATATTACGATTTTAATGAAGCTTGAAGTAATATAGCATTGTATTTAATAAAGTTTATTAGATATTACACTTTTTGTGTAATATTACAAAATATTTATGCATAATATTGGAAGCAATGAAATTACAAAAATGGGTCTTGGAAATATCGGTATTTTTAGAAACTATTCCACTTCTGATGTTAGAAATTATTATCAAAATGATTTAAATAAAAGAATGTTACCCATATTAGAATTTACTCTGAAGGTTAAATTTTAAAAATAATATAAGTGTAAGAGCGAATGTTTAACTTGCTCTCTTGCTTACGCAATTAATCATTATTATGAATAAGAAGGCGTACAGTACTACACATTCAGCATAGAGCATATACAGTTCGACCAACCGTAATATGTACCAGTCACAATCACACATTGGTGTAACGTGAAGGAAAAAGTTATATGATAACACGAAAGTATGCAAAGCAATAGCAATACTATTCATCTCAATGTACACAGGGCAGCCTCTCAGCAACGCGACCTCCCTACACTAGTAGAATAACCCAACGCCCGTTGGTAGGTAGGTAACGACAGTGGAACACTTAGAATTACAGACTGATGCCTCTTAGTTGCCTGTACGATACTTTTTTTTATGCTAAAAGAAGTGGATGATTACCATTCTACCTTTATTTGTTCGTATTTACTTTTATTTTTTTCCCTCATTCCTAACAGCATATAAATAGATAAAAGGGGCTCAGACGGTCAAACCCTCGTAGGGTTGAATTAAAATGAGCTTATGATGCCTAATACAAACAAATTGGCTGCAGGGTCAACTTCATTAATGAAAACATACCGTTTTGTGATATTATCAAGGAATTAGTTGTAGCAAGCAACGCTAGGTAAACAGCTGAGACGACAGTAACGTCATTATACCGTGCTCGATACGATTCCCACAGAATCAACGTACTTCAATGTAACGCCTGATGTTACTTGATCCTGTTATTTTCTCGTTACCGTTTTCCTAATTTCAATACCATAAAGATTCAGTCCCCTTTTGCCAATTCAAGGGTAAAATACAACAATATATCATAAAATTAGGTCGTAGAATAGTTAAGTTGAAATATTTCTGAGTCATTCGGCTGTGCCTATCGTAATTAACTAATAAATACTCCAACCGCAATATTATATTGATATTATAAATATTGAACACTATTAATTCTACAAATGAAGTTTAGATTTTCATTTTAAATAATGCTTATCTCTTAACAAACAAAATAATAGTAATATAAATAATATACCAAATGTTATTATCATCATCATCATCATTATTATAGACCTCCACAAGTCACTGCTGAACATAGGCCTCCCCCAAGGAATGCCACAAAACACGGTCCTGAACCACCTGCATCCATCAACTTCCTGCATGTCTTACCAGGTCGTCACTCCATCTAGTGCGGGGACGCCCTACACTTCGCCCGCTGGGTCGAGGCCGCCAATCGAGAATCTTTTTTCCCCATCGGTTGTCGCTTCTTCGAGCTATATGACCGGCCCATTGCCACTTCAACTACTAATCCGTTGGGCTTTGTCGGTTACTCTGGTTCTACTGCGAATATCCTGATTTCTAAGTTTATCACGCAGAGAAACTCGGAGCATAGCCCTCTCCATAGCTCATTATGTTATGATGTGACAACTAAACCAAGTTTCCGGTCACAGTAGTATATATTATGTATATAGTAGTATACTCGTAAATTACAACAATTCCGTATCTATATATAAATTATAATTCATATTATTTTTTTATTTTATATAATCATCTATGCAGAAGACAGCCCTGGTGATGCTCTATACGCCGGCCGTGCCAATATTTCTCGTGAAAACGTCGCCGAGTGCCAGAACAAACTTGTGTCTGAAGTCGAGTCTTTGCTGAACAAAGTCTTAAATTGGGGGCGACTAAATCTAGTCTAGTTTAATCCTCAGAAAACACAAGTTTGCGCGTTTATCGCTAATAAAACCCCTTTGTCGTATCTCCTCACTTTAAAGGCACTGCTCTTGTTGCCTCAGCCAGTATCGGAATCCTCGGCGTCGACATATCGAATAACGACATATAATTTAACAGTGGTAGAGCCACGCGGCAGCTTTTGCTGTCGCACGGATGGGCCGGCTCGAACCGGGGTGGTACCACGACCTCACAGAATACCAGCGTGAAGTAGAGTTTTACCTCTACGTTTCGCTTGGTGAGTGCAGGTGGCCGGAGGCCCTTTTTACTGGAAATGAGGCATTCCATCTTAGTCCTCACGGGTGGCAACGCATCTGCATTTTGATTCGCAAACGAGGATAGATGTAGATGTCTATGGGCCGCAGCAACCACTTACCATCAGGTGGACTGTGTGCTCGTTTGTCACCCTTATCTTATAAAAAAAAACGTGCAGTTTCGTGGGCACTTGGAAGAGAAGGTCAAATTTGCCTCTAAAAAACTTGGCGTGCTCAGCAGAGCGGGACATTATTTCATGCCGGCACACCGCCTGCAACTTTACGAGGCGCAGAATCGGCCTCACATGGAATATTGTTCACGTCTCTGGGCTGGGGCTCCCCAGTGCCAGCTCCTTCCACTTGACCACATCCAGCGCAGAGCGGCTCGTATTGTCGACGACCGATCGGCTCGATTCACTTGCGCTGCCAAGAGATGTTACATCCCTTTGCATTTTCTTTCGCATTTACCACGGGGAGTGCTCTGAGAAATTGTTCGGATTAATTCCAGCCGCCAAATTTCACGAACACACATCGCGGCAAAACTCCCGATACCATCTGGATGCTTGGCGCTCCACCACTGTATGTTTCATTAGGAGTTTTCTTCTGCGTGATAAATTGTTTCACAGAGAGGTCATCTCTGTGAAACAATTTATCACCGGCGATTTTTCCGGACCGATACGACTTAGGGACCTTCAAAAAAGAGTTTACTCTATTTTAAAAGGCCGGCAACGCATCTGAAATCCCTTTGGTGTTGCAGTTTTTCATGAGCGGCGGTAGTCACTATCACTATCAGATGAGCCGCATGATCGTTTGCCCCCTTTTATATAAAAAAAAATTGGAATATGTTCTAAACCCACACGGCTTCATTACAAAAGGTACTTTGTAATTAGTCTAAGGTTTAAACTAAAATCTGTTTCACGAAAGAATTTCCAAGGAAATATGCGAACTAAAATATTTATTATGAAATTTGTCAGGAAATGCCAAATTTCGCTTAGACTAAAGCACCACTGCTTAGATGGTTTTTTAGATAGGACTCTTCTTAAACCGTAGCTTAAAACCAAAAAAGTATTGGTTGAATCGATTCTAAACAACTGTACTTGAAATAATTATCTATAGTTACTTGGCTGAAATATTATAAGAAATTTAATATTTTTTAATACGTTGTAAAGGTATAACTATACTATATAATATGAACTTACAGTAGTAGCATGAATATTTACGCTCGAACGGTGAAAGACCACGCTCTCACAGAATACCAACTTAAAATAGCAGTTTATTGCTGCTGTGTTTTTATAGTGAGTGTAGAGAACCGAATACCCTTAAAGATAATAAAGAAGAAAAATATAAAGCTTTTAAAGAAAAATAATATTTAACTTTATCCGTATGAAAACTTCGTTAATATAACCCAAGGTATGAAAAAAATACCAAAAGGAAACTATTGACAATAGAGCAAAATGATGTTTTACAGTTTTATACAGGACATCTATATCTACAAAAAGTCTACTACTACTATTTAACTATTAACTATTATTTAACTATTAACTATTAAAGTTACGTCACAATAACTACTTTTTCATGTTAAAGTATGCAATAGTAACGCCCAAAATTCCTTATGTCGCTTACGCCGCGGAAACTATTGACAATAGAGAAAAGTGATGAACCACAGTTTTATAGAGAACATCAATATCTACAAAAAAGTCTGCTATACCATATATCTGACTATTACGGTTATTTTACAATAAGTACTTTTTCATGTTAAAATATGCAATACTAACGCCGGTATAAACTAGGCCACATTATTCGTACCTTGGTATTAGTCGTTATATCCAAATAAATCACTTCGTATTCAAGGATATAAACAGTACCTGCACCATGCATAATCAGGAATTATGTTAACCTTGTAATTTAAGTAACATTTTTCACTTTTTAAATCTTTGTTAATTCAGCAACCATCCGTCGTGATGTCTCTCTCGAAGTTCGCATGTCGCGAGGCGCAGATGCGTGATATACGCGGGTGAAACCGCGGGGCACAGCTAGTCTTATATAATTCACGAGTCCGGAGTCCTTCTTACTTATAATATGGCTCTACTGATCGAATAAATTTTTATTTTTAGTATTTTTTATATTATAACCGTTGTATTTGGCCTGAAAATAACGTGTAAACGTTATACGTGGCAGAACCATGCTTCAGACATATTACTATGGTAGCACAAATAGGTCGGCTCGACATTGGAAGGACCATGCTCTCACAGAATACAAACGTGAAAAAGTAGCTTAATGTTGCTGATAGAGACAAAGTTCGACAGTACGAGTGATGTGGGTGAGCAAGTGAACTTATGTATTTATTCTTGAAAACAGTGATTAACTTTAACAATATTTTACTTCGATAGCTTCTATTATTTGACTGAGACTAAAACTGGCTATTGAACGGACGACGGAGCGGCGGCCCCCTTCGCCGTCCGTAACATTCTCCACCCGGCGTAGTCCTCGAGACTATTCTTCCTGCGGTAGGACGGCGATCTTCCTCACAATCCGCTCTGCGGAGGAAGGCCTAGGGGAGCGTCGCCCCAGGGGGTCGGGGAGTATGAATGATTGACATTTGAACTGGACAAAACTCGGAAGTTTCAATGTAAGGCGTGCTTGGCAGAGTAAAAAGCGTCTGGGAGGTAGGTCTGAGGAGTAAGCCAGGATGGCTTTCCATAGTGTGCGTGCGAGATATAGGATGATGATGGTGGAGGCGCATCAGTCACAGCACAGGAAGATTGCCAACTCTGGCAATGAAGGCCCATGGGGCCTTGCATACAGGCTGGCCAGCGGGAGGGTACGTCCACCTACAAATGTGATCAACGGGATGGCCTTTGCAGGTGGACACCCAGACGGTCTGGAGGCAGGGATGCATAAATTAATGTCTGTCCGGATGACAGCACTGACTGCGACTTGCCTTACCACCGGCAGGTTCGTCTGCTGGCGGCTTTCATGCTGTCGGGTGGGGCCACGCCTCCACTTAAGGTTGAGGACCTGGGTGGTATAGTCAAGGCCTTGTCCAACACGGCTCCGGACTCAATAAAGTGAGTGCGAGAATCGTGAGGAATGTGTGGATTGCGGCACCGAGGAAATTTCACTCGGTGTATGCCAAGTGTGTGAAAGAGGGGGTTTTCCCCAATGTATGGATGGACGGAAGATTGTCATTCCCAAGGGTAATGACAAGCCGCTCATCGACGCCAAGGCATACCGCCCAATGACGCTCCTCCCTGTTTTGAGAAAATTATTGGAACGAGTAATTTTAAGATATGCTCCCGCGATTAGCCGCGGAATATCCGAATACCAGCATGAATTTTCTCCGGGGTGGTCTACAGTAACAGCGCTGCGTGTACTTCTCAGCACGGCAAGGTATTCTCAGGCATGCTACGTGCAAGCAATATTCTTAGATATCTCCGGCGCCTTCGACAATGCCTGGTGGCCGATGATGATGGTCAAAGCCAAAAGGGGTGGATGTCCACCCAACATTTATAGAACGTCGGTGGACTACTTCACCTCCAGGCGTGTGGGCCTCTACGTCGGGGAGCGGGTAGAGTAGAAGACGTCGACCATGGGATGTCCTCAAGGCTCCGTGCTGGGTCCAACACTGTGGAATGTGCTGATGAATGACCTGTTTCGACTCCCTTTGCCCGAGGGAGTAGCCACGACTGCCTATGCCGATGATGTTACAATCTTGATTGAATCAGGAGCGAGAGCTGGTATCGAATCCAGGGCCAGAGTGTCTCTGGACCTTGTACGGGAGTGGGAGCTAAGTAATCGACTGGAGTTTTCCTCCTCAAAGTCGACCACCATGACTGTTAGAGGGAAACGTCAGCGCCCCCCCCGTTATTAAACTTGGTGGGGAATCTGTTAAGACTGTGACTAACGTTAAGGTATTAGGCGTGGTTTTAGACTCGAGACTACCGTTTGTGCAACATGCATCCGATATCTCTGAAAGAGCGACCAAGGGATTCGGCAAGATGTCTCGCGTATCTACATCATCATGGGGTGTACGATTTCGAAGTTTAAAACTAATTTTTAGAGGAGTGTTTGTGTCCACGCTTACGTATGCGGCAGAGTGCGGGTACGAGCGTGCAAACATGTACACAGTTCATAGCGTATTACTGAGATCGCAGCGATCCGCTCTTGTATTGTTGACCAAGGCGTACCGATCCACTAGCACGGTGGCCTTACCGGTGCTGGTTGGCGTTCTCCCTGCTGACCGAGGTCATCCGTGCTTGTAGGATGAGTATAGCACGTTTGACCGCGCCCAAAGAGTAGTTGAGCAGACGGAATCGCGATATCTGGACTGAGGTTATCGGCGCCTGGCAGGATATATGGACGTTTGATACAAAAGGACGTGAGCTGCATCGATTTTTCTCGGACGTGGCGTTGAGACTCAGGTATACCTGGGTGTCACCGGACTACCAAGCCTCTCAGATTCTCACTGGACATGGATGCTTTCGGAAGAGACTGAGCGACATGAAACTGTGTGAAATTAGTATGTGTGAGTGCGGTATGCCAAAGGAGGATGTTCACCATGTTCTATAGGAATGTCCTCTGTATGACGACCTAAGAGTGAAAATGATGGATGGACTAGTTTGTCCGCTTCAGGGACTAGTTTACTACTTGGATCTCGTCAGCGATGTGGTGAGGTACGGACTATTGCATGAGTTTGCGCATAGGTGGCACGATCGCAGGACAAAGCAGGATAGAAGGCTGGTAAGAGGGCTCGAAGACGTAGGCGTCAGTGTGTTGTCAGCCCCAGGTAATGACGTTAAACTGGGACAAGGAATAGATTAAATGTTTGTAGGGAGTCAAGAAAGTGTGCGCAGGAAAGAGCCAGTGCAAGTACCGCGCGCATCTCCCGAGATTCGGCCCGCGTGACCTGAAGGTCGGTGGCGCCGTGGTAGATGGTGGGTTGGCTTTTTGAGGATTCCGCCTCGCGTTCTGACTTTGACGTTCCGCATCGATTCGGGAAAGGTCCTGTTGACGAATCTTCGTGGCCATACGTTTATAGGGAGGTTCGTGTCCACGATTACAACAAGGTCGTTTTCTTTGATTTCGCCCTGCTGGGCCTTCCGTGATTCTCCTCGTGGGACTAGTGTAGGTAGGTACTCCGGCATCCAGCGCCTCCAGTACTTGTCGGCCAGTCCCTGTGCTGGCCTTCATGCTCGTCCATTCACTGATGAGCACGTCGCGGTGATGGGTATGCTCGATGGTCCTAACATGAGAAAGGGGTTGGGAGTTAGGGCTTCCTGATCGTCAATTCTGACTGGTGCGTGAGTTACAGGTCATCAATGTTTCTTCCTTGGAGATTTTCTGATGGAGAGTTGCTTCTATTCCCATCTTGATGGATCGCCCTGGTTGGGGGCACTAGGCGCGATTAACTTCCATTCTGTGCGCTGTTTCAACGCGAAGTCCCTAAACAGTGGTCTCCATTCCTCCAAGGCAGGCGGTAGTTCGGTGTCTGTTCTTTGGAAGATAGTTCCGTTGTCGGAATATATCACCATAGGCCACCCACACCTAGCCGCTATGCGCTTTAACGCCATGATTGCCGAGTATGTGTTTAAGCTATGAACGATTTCTACGTGAGCTGTGCGCGTCTTTAAACACGTAAATAACACTACCCATCTTATTTCATGGCGTCACCCTTCGGTTACAGAAAAGGCCTAAATAGCCGAGTCTGGTATACGTAAATGGTCACGTGAACGCCCCTAATCGTTCGGGTAGTAGGTCTCCAATAACCGCTGGCTTTGGTGCTGCTTTCCGTTTTCGACAGCGTAGACATCTCTTTCTATTTCTCTCACGGTTGGTCGTAGTCGGATGATGTGCTACTTCATGCGCAGATCGTTGACCACCCTCTCTCTGTTGGCATTGCTTGCATTCTGGTGTACCTTCTCTATGAGGAGCTTCACGAAACGATGTCGGCCATCCAAGATGACTGGTCGCTTCATTTGGTCGTCCACGTAGACCGCGTTTATTCTTTCCCTCGGTCGTAGTATGCTATCTTTTATTATGGAATCGAGCTTTCGCAGGGTGCTGCCGTTGACCAATTTCCTGTTCTAAATGAGTCGGCTGATGTCGTCAGGGAAACTGTCATGCTGACTGCGTTTTATCCATAGCTGCTCTGCTTTCTGGATGTGCTGAAGGGTTAGTTCTCCAGCCCGTCCTCGCATGGTGTTAATGAACTGTATGACCATCACCATGGCTCTGTTCAGCTTTTCGTAAGATGAGAATCTTCCTATGTCTGGCCGGTGTGGTGCATCCTTGAATTCGCGTGGTGCGCCACAATTTATTCTATGTTATCCTCTCCTGACGTTTCTTCTGGTTGCTGTGCCCATTCGCTACCTTCCTTATACAGAAATGACGGTCCGGTGAACCATAGGTTGCCTTCTTGTGATTCGGTGTGTGCGCGCGTGTTATAGTCCCTAACACTATGTGCAAGGAAAGGCGAACTCCTTGGCCCGAATATCATCGACGTCATCACGTATTCTCGCAGCGGAATAGAATGTTTATTTCCTCGCCACAAAAAAAACTGCGCGGGTTGGTTGCGGTCATCGATCTTAACACGCAAAAACATCGCACGGATATCCGCGTGCACCGGTATTTCGTTTTCCCTAAACCGAAACAACATACCGGGTATATTCCGTAACAAGTCGGGGCCGTCGAGCCGGGCCGGCAGTCTTATCTTCCCTTGTTTGTTTGGATTCTTGACAGCGAAGTGTGGCAGGTACCAAAACTTGGTGTCCTCTTTCTATGAACCGTTGGCTTCCTCGGCGTAGCCCTTCTCCAGTAGGTTGATAATTTGCGACGTAAACGCATCTCTGAACTCCGGTGACTGATCCATCTTTCGCTTAATGGTTCGGAGTTTTCGGCATCACGAAAAAGTCCATCGACACCATGCGAGGACGGGCTGGAGAACTTACCCTCCACTTCAGTACAACCTGGTACTGTTCGCCAAACTTCTTGATGGTGAGCTGAAATATGGCGACAGCGCGTTCCACTTCACGCCTTGGTCTGCTCTTAAACGAGATACCGATGAAGTCGATCTCATATTGCCTATTGAGAAGATCTGTCAGCTCCTCATCTGAATTGGCGAACGTTATCACGCCTCGTTCTCTGTCCGCCCGTTAACGTTCGATAAATGTAGCACCATTCTACTATCTTGCTTACATATTACCCGTGGCGTGGTTTTCTTCAAGACCCATCCTAATAACGTCCACGCGACAATGGGTTGCTTACGACGTCCAATTCGTAAATTACGCGTTATAGGTAATTAAATGCCAACTATCCGAGCCTATTAAAACTTTGGTTTCGCGTTGTTACTAACACTTCACTCGGTAAGCCACGTAAATATTTCAACCGTAGACACTCCTTACCAATGGATTACGAACCTACTGTCAAATTAATTATCGCCGAGCACTTACTACGTACATATCGTTTCTCGTCCTACTATGTATCCCTATTTTCACTTCACGGCTATTAGCCTAACGTTGGCTATTCGATATGCCTCGGACGTTTAATTGTTTCGTCGGTCCTTCCGCATCTAATTCACGGTCTAAGTCGTCATCTATCAGCGAGATTGTGGTCTCTTTATCGCGGAGCGCGTAGGTCTCCATTTACGTATCTCGCAGTCCGTGCACTATAAGAGGACACACTTTCAACGACACTATCTCACTGTTAGCCGTATTAGCCGGGACGAGAACTGTTCCACCTGGATTTGCAGATGCTTCCGGTGTCTGAATATTCCGAGCGTGAAGTAAAACGTGGTGAGGGGCGGTGCTGCCGTCGACGCCGCATTTATTGCCCTTGCATCTCAGGCACCGATGTTTGCTGATAGTCTAAGTGTCTACTTGAAACAAAACTCTTAACTCTTCCTTTACCAACTTCCACAGGCTACCCACACCCATCTGCACTAGTTTTCTACACTTGTTTATAACATGTTCACCACCATAACACAAACACTTATTAACACTCACTGTCTTCTTGGGTGGTGAATGTTCTTAAGTCGCGGGGCCTAACGGCCGCTTGCCTAGTCGGCGCGGCGTACGTACAGGCGTGACTTAACGCACGGTCAAACACATTCATCATAAGCCGTGATTGTGTGTATCCGGTTCGTAAGTACTTCTGTAGTGCTCCGTATAATCTCACCAACGCGACCATAAATGAGGATTCAACTTGCTAGTGACCTCTCTTGTTAGCGTAGAATTCTGTATATACCCTTCATCGTCGACTGTGTCGTGAGCTGTGTGGTACGTAGCTCCATCCTGTTGAAACCATGTGTCGTTGGTGTCCAGATCATCCAATTCATGTAAAAAGAAGTTGGTAATCATTGACCTATAGCGCTTGCCGTTGACAGTGATGGCCTGCCCAACGTCGTTCTCAAAGAAATATGGACCGATGATGTCACCAGCCCAAAATCCACTCCAAACAGTGACTTTTTCGGGGTGCATTGGACGCTCTTGAATCTCATGCAGATTAATATCATCTCAAATTTGAAAATTTTGTTTGTTTACGAACCCATTCATCCAAAAATGGGCCTTATCACTGAAGATGATTTTTCGATAAAAATTAGGGTCAGTTGCTAACTGCTCCAGAGCCCGTTCAGGGAATACATGTTGTTGTCTATGATCGTTTACTTTCAGTTCCTGGGCTAGTAGAATTTTCTACAGGTGCAGGCTCAAGTTACGATGCAAATTTCGCTAAGTTGTGGTCTGCGAATGGCCAAGTTCTTGTGAGTGACGCGAAATCACGGACAGCAGCGATATTTTCGGCAGATCTTGCGTTTCGTCGACGTACGGGTGTTGGTCGATCGTTTACTGAACCAGTGGATTCAAATTTATCCACCACATTGCGAATAGTCCTCTCGGTAAGACGATTATGGCGGCCGTAAAAAGGGCGAAGCGCGCGGTACGTTGCCTGAATAGAAAACCCATTTTGATAAAATAATTTTATTATTTGCACGTGTTGTTGAATGCTGTACCCGTCCATGGTGATTTGGCAAAACAGACTAGAGAAATGGCAACTAATTTGACAGATGTAGCTTCAATAAGATGGCCGCTATCAACTGTCAAAGACCGGAAGTCCTTACTGGAAGACCCTTTATTACTTGAATGAGACTAAAACTGGCTATTGAGCGGACTATATGAAAAATAAAAGGTAAGACAATTAAAAACACCATTAATTGTCTATTATATTGGCTATATACAATGCGGATGTATAACTAACTATTTACACTATTACAATGGGAACACTAGAGGGATTCTTTATTTCTTGAGTCTTCTTTCTTGAATCTTATTCACTGCCGCTTGTTTCTGATGATGTTTGTGTTGTTAGCCTTTTGGCTTTTTCAGCGTCATCGGACTCAGCTAAAAAATGGGCAAATTTTTTACTATTCTGAGTTGTTACTTGCGTAACGATGATTCCTAGGACAGCTAACAGTGCACGTGGATGAGTTATCTAACGGCCATCAGAAAAAGGGATAGCGAACCCCGGCTACGACGAAACCACCCAGGGACGCGGGTGTACGGTGTCTTTTTTTTTGAGATAAGGGTGACAAATGAGCACACAGTCCATCTGATGGTAAGTGGTTGCTGCGGCCCATAGACCTCTACATCTATCCTCAATTACAAATCAAAATGCAGATGCGTTGTCACCCGTGAGGACTAAGATGGAATGCTTTATTTCCAGTAAAAAGGGTCTCCGGTTCTCTACACTCACCATATGAAACACAACAGCGTTAAGCTGCTATTTTTCGCTGGTATTCTGTGAGAGCGTGGTTTTTCCCCGATCGGGCCGACTCTTTCGTGCTACAATTATACTACTAATATTAATACTGCAGCATGGCTCTACCGCGTAAAAAAAGGTGTGTACCTACGTGGTGTGGAGGGGTGTGCTGCGCATCCGTCTGCGGACTCGTTTCATTCCATTCGTTGTAGTCCTAACAGTATTTGTGGCACTAGGCAAGTGTGTAGTATTTATGTGTGAATGGCCGGCGACATTTCAGTAGTCGGCATCTAGCGGAACGGAGAGTTCTATTAGACGTTACGAGGCCTACGAAGGCTTTCCGTAACGTCGGAGCGTATGTGGCTGCGTTTACCGCTAGCGGGTTGGGATATGTCTCGGTCCTCTCGAAATAGCGCCGAGACATCTCCTTGAAGTATTCAGAGATCGTCGGAAGTTGTTTGTCTACGAGCTCTGGTGGCTATGCGAATGAATCTATTTTGGACGACTTGGAGGACGTACAAATGTCTATAGGCCGTGTGCGCAAAAATTACACTTGCATAGGTCTTACGCATGCTTTGTACAGGTGGAGCTTGTGCCTTAAAGACAATTTGCTCTTTGTGTTAACGACTGGGTGGAGGCGACTAGTGACGATTAATGCACGATTGCGAACATTGCTAATGTGTTTGGCGAATGTCATGCCGTGGTTAAATGTAAGTCCTAGATATCTAGCCGTTGATTGCTAGGAGATCTGGCGGCCGTACTTACTATTTATACCATACTTATATATAGAATTACACGGCTTTTACCTTAATAAGGATAATTCATCTTTATGCCATAGGTCATGATAATATAGGCTATACCTTAGAGGCGGATTGGCAGTAACAAACCTAATATCTTACCTTTGATATTGGGCTTCAGGTCACCTTTGTTATATTTTACGTTTGGTATAACTCGGTGGTTTTATCGCCATTCATTGGTGGCACAACAAAATGCATTAATCATCATTCCTTTTCTACTTAAGATTCCTTTTCTACTATATTAGATGCAAGTTTCTATTGCAATTGTATTAAAACTAATTAAACAGAATCCAGACACATTTATGTGTTACAGTAGCATCTAATGAATAACATTTCTGCTGACTCCAACCACATGCTCTATTCTGAAATAATGAGCTAGCGTATTACTATACATTAAACAAGGTCACCCCATTCTATTAATTCCATGTAGCAAATTTTATGTTTTAGCTTTTAGTACTTTTAATGTCCATAAAAGTAGCAAGTAGTTATAATATTTTATCATAGAGATATATATCATCACATAATTATCCAAATTACTGACAATTATTGTCTTTAAAGAGAAAGGAAGGATAATTGTGGGAAGTAGTAAATAACCAATATGTGCAACTATATTTACAATGAAACATATTTAACAATACAATTGGAATGACATTATTTTGTGCATGTTAGAACCATGATATAAAGTATAATGGCTGCAGAACCAATACGTGGGCTTAGCAGGTGAAGGACGACGCTTTGAGATTTGTGATCAAATTTTAACTTTTATTACACAGATTTGTCGCTAAGCTATCATCCACACCATGTGGACACTTGGCGGTCACCACTGTACGTTTTACTAGAAGTTTTTTTTTCGTACGACACTTTTGTGGAATCATTAACCAGCGGCAAATTTCCGGACCGATACGACTTAGGGACCTTCTAGAAAAGAGCTTACTCCTTTCTGAAGGGCCGGCAACGCATTTGCAATTCCCCTGGTGTTGCGTTGTTCATGGGCGGCGGTAGTCAATTAAAATCTGGTGAACCGCATGCTCGTTATATAAAAAATCTTTTATACAAAAAGAGGCACAGATTTCCACAGTGCTTGCGTAAGAGGCGATTATGAGAAATTTTAGTATAATCAATATACAAATGAAACCAGATGTAAAATATGCCTTGTCTGTGCTCGAGACTAAACAGTTTAGTAAAAACAAAACCAGAGTCACTAATAAGCTTCTTGGAACAAGTCTCCACTGCTAAGTATTTAGCTGCGTCAGTCCACATGAGCCAGCAGTACTCCACAGCCAACCGGCTTGTACTTTGTCCAAGGTCAGAAGCTGCCGCAATAAAGTGCTATAACACTTTAACCAGCATTCTATATATAATGAACCACCCAAAGTTGAGTTTTGACGACTTTTCGAGTGTATGTTCTGTTCTAAAAAGTGTACAATTGATAGTTGCCATATTTATTAAAATTTGGTGAAAATTTTTCAATTTACGATTTTTTTTTTATCATAAGCAATATTTCTTAAGTAAACAGTCCATCGCTCACAATGGGCCTCTGTCATGGTTTGACGTATTCGCCATGCCTGGAAAGAGATTTGGCGATACCAGTAGCAAACGCTACACATCTTTGATGCTGGTTCCCATCTTCGATGTGGGGATTTGCTGCGCACCCATGCCAACGAGGGTTAGGGCGTCCCCCCAAGGCGACGTACACCAGCTCGTCCCCGTTGGTGTGGAATGCAGCGCGTAAAGCGGCGATGGGGACCGCCACCCGTCACGCAAAGCCCGACACGGTGGAAGGTGGAGGACAGAGTGCAGAGTTGGCACGTGGAATGTTAGAGGAGGCATGAGAGATAAGACGAATGAGTTGATCGAAATAATGAAAGAAAGAGAATTAGATGTCGTGTGTATGTCGGAGACCAAACGGAAGGGCAGTGGTACTGAAGAGCTCCCTGGCGGGGCGTTAGCTCTATAGTCCAGAGTCCCGGAGAGCGAGAACGCCTGCCAGGGAGTGGGGGTGCTGCTGTCTTCTCGGTTGGTCGATGTTATGACTGAATATAAGGTTGTGAACTCAAGACTTCTCTGGGTTCGCTTTAAATTGGGACTGACGAAGTTATTCCTTTTGGCTGTTTATGCGCCGGTAGCTTCGTCGTCCAGGGCTGAGCTGGAGGAGTTTTGGGAGAATGTAAGAGAAGTTCTAGATTTGGCTAGGGGAAACGAAAGAATTGTTGTATGTGGTGATTTGAATGGATGGGTTGGTAACGCTCGACCAGGGTACGAGTCGGTACTTGGAAAGTTTGGCGATAAAAGGGTTAATGATGCTGGTAAGCTTATACTGGCGTTTTGCAAGGAAAAGGGTCTTCTTGTGACAAACACTATGTTTAATCACAAGAAAATCCATATGTATACTAGAGAACGAAAGAATGAGAGAAGTATGATCGATTTGTTCCTGGTGGATGACCGACTGCGAAAACAGGTGATGGATACGCGAGTGTTCAGGGGTGCTGACCTGGGAACGGATCACTATCTAGTGATTACTAGATTAAGGGGTCTGTTCGCGGGTTGGCGCTACCGGACGGCAGTAACAGAACCACAGTCGGCCTGTCGCATCCGAAGCTGGAAGCTTCAGGAAGCGGATACTAGGGACAAATATCATGCGAAGGTAGCTGAAAAGCTCGACACCATCGATGGCAGAAAAGAATGTGTAGAAAGAACATGGCAGAACCTTAGGGATGGAGTGGTAAGTGCAGCGGAAGAAGTGTGTGGAACAATAAAAAGAGGCAGTAGTAAAAGAAGAGATGCATGGTGGAATGATGAAGTGAAAGAAGCTGTAAAGAAGAAGAAGAAAGCATGGTTAGACTACTTGGCCTCTAGTAATGATAAGGATATGAGAGAAAAGATGAAAGAAAGATATAAGCTGCAGAAAGTTCACACGAAAGCATTGATTGAGGAAGTGCGTGAAAGGTGTAGAATGGAAGCGGATGAAATGTTGTCGCACAACTTCAAGGAGAACTCCAAACTCTTCTGGAAAGAGGTTGGAAGGACCCGAAGTGGTGCGACGGCCTTAAGAATGAACAAAGTGCTTCCGAGAACTAATGACGTCCTCTCAGAAAAATCGAACGTCATGCAGAGATGGAGCGAATTTTATAGAGAAATGTATGCGTGTGATGATCTTAGTGAGGGATCCGGGGATAACGCCGTGACTGGTACGCCAGATCCGGACCTCGATGACACTGAGGTCATCAGTATGAAAGAGATTGAACGTGCGATTCGAAGTTTGAAATGTGGTAAGGCTGCGGGACTAGAAAGAGTTACTGCTGAAATGGTCAAGTATGGTAGGCCTCGCGTCTGGGACAGCTTCCATCTGCTATGCAATTTGTGCTGGCGGACGGGGAATGTCCCGGATGATTGGCGATCCGCAGTCATTGTGCCTTTATATAAAGGTAAAGGTTCACATTTTGACTGCGGGTGCTATCGGGCGATCAGCTTGACCAGTTTAGCAAGTAAAGTTTACTCGAAGGTTTTGACACGTAGGATGCATCCTACAAAGAAGAGAAATCGGAAAGATTTCTATGGGAGGCACAATGCGGATTTAGACCTGGAAGAGGATGCACGGATCAAATGTTTTCTCTCCGCATGATCACGGAAAAGCTTCTGGCTGCTAACCAGAGGATTTTCTGTGCTTTTGTGGATTTTGAGAAAGCATTTGATAAGGTTGTAAGGAAGAAAATGTGGGAACTGTTACCGGGGTATGGTGTGGATGGTCGATTGTTAAGGGCTGTGCAGTCTCTTTAATGTGACTGTAAAGCCTGTGTGCGGGTAGGGCATGACCTGTCACCCATGTTTAATGTCCAAACGAGCGTAAAGCAGGGTTGTGTCATGTCTTCCTGGCTGTTTATACTGTATCTCGACAGCTGTTTACAGAAGCTGAAAGATAGCTGTTTGGGTGTGAAATTGGGTGACATAAAAGTAAATTGTCTGCTGTATGCTGATGATTCAGTGCTTATTGCAGAACTGCAGGCATTAGTCACGTGTAAGAAAGAGGAATGTGAAATTAAAGGTCTCCTTTTGAATGCTAATAAAACTAAGGTTCTGGTATTTGAAAGGGACGAAGAGAGAACGAAGTGATGCGATCTCTTCGTAAAATGTGCGGCGTTACCATGGCCGACCGAAAGCGAAACGAACAGATTCGCAATATAACAGGTTTGAAAGATAATCTTATCACAAAAATTGATAAAGGCGTGCTTCGGTGGTTTGGGCACGTTGAGCGAATGAGTGAAGACCGAATGGTGAAGAAAATATATAGCGCGAAAGTTATTATCAAAAGGTGTCGAGGTAGACCGAGACTAACTTTCGAAGACCATGTGAGCAAATTGCTCGAAGAGCGTAGGGTCAAGAGTACTCGGATACCTAGACGTGCATGCATGAAGAAGATAATGAATCTGAAAGAAGCGAAAGAGGTTTGTAAGGATCGTGACACTTGGCGATCTGTTCTCTCTGGCTACCCCGTCAGGGATTGTGCAATCCTACATAATATTATTACATATGAGCGTCGGGTGCGGTGCAAAATAATCCAATACCCTATAACATCATTCCAATTTGTTGTGTTGTTAATTTGTGTAACATCATGATTGTAAGCTGTTATTTAAAAAAAAGTCCCGCTGGGTTTCTTGCTGGTTCTTCCCAGGACAGAAGTTTTTTCCGAACCAGTGGTAATCAAACAAAAGAGTGACTTTCAATAAGTATTATTTATAATCTATATTGAATAAAAAAGTTTCTGTTTCTGTTTCTGTTTCATCCCTTGAGTGTCTGAAAAAAATGACACAGGAGACGGGCAGCAACATCTCCTTGACAACAACAGGGTGGCCTATATACAGCATCTATCAGAGCCCATAAGAACTTTAGGACTTTTCCTTAAGTCACCTTTATGCATATGTTACTTTACTTATATACTTTATAACTTCCGAGAAGGCTTTTGTAAATATAAATGTGCGTGTCTTCCGAGAAAGCTTTTATAAAAAAAAATGTGCGTGTCAACTCAGACGCGTGAATGGAGCTTATACCTGAAACACGATGGTCTATAAATATATATATATATATATATATATATATATATATTTATATTATAATAATAAGGACGTAAGCGAAATCGTATAATAGGTCGGGGAAAAAGTGTCTTGGTATTTAGTTTGTAAGAAATTGGAAAAAGAAATTGTCGACTTTTTCGGATTGTATCTTGTTGATTTTAATAATAATACATTAAGCAAAAGAAAATTAAAAATTAATAAAACAGTTTTTCGCCACTTTTCAATTGTTTTCTGTCCGCCAAAATGAGTGAATCTAACGTAAAAATTTGTTACAATCTGTATTTTTATTACAAAAAGGGAAAAATGCGACTCAAGCCGCAAAAAAATTGTGACATTTATATACCTAATGCAGTGTCAGTAAGAGTAGCACAAAGTTGGTTCAAGCGTTTTCAGTATGGGAATTTTGATGTTAAACATGTAGCTCGTTCTTGTCGCCCTCATACGGAAAAAAATTGATGCCATTTTTGAAAAAGTAATTACAACATAGCGGAGGGTTTCCGGATTGATCACAAAACAATGTTGACCCATTTCAAAAAGTCTATCTTTACAAAAAAATTCGATATTTGTGTACCACAGGAGCTCATTGAAAGAAACCTAATGAATCGTGTACTCGTTTACGATTGCTACTGAAAGGTAATGAAACCGAACAACGTTAAAAATGATTGATCACTGGTGATGAAAAGTGGATTACCTACGACAAGAACGTGTCAAAAATATCATGGTCAAAGGATAGTGAAGCTCCACAGACTGTAGTGAAACCCGGATTAACAGGCAATAAGGTGATGCTGTGTGTATGGTGGGATTGGAAGGCCATTGTTTATTATGAGCTTTTACCGCCGGGTAAAACCATCGATTTTGATCGCTATTGCTAACAACTAATGAGGCTAAAGCAAGAAATTGAGAAAAAACGGCCGAAATTAATCAACATAAAAGGAGTGGTCTTTCGTCATATCATTCAGATAACGCCAGACCACATAGCAAAAATTGAGGGAGCTTGGTTGAGAAGCGTTAATGCATACACTATATAGCCCTTTACCACTATTTAGAATTTGCACCCAAGATTTTCACCTATTTCGGTCTCTTCAGAATTCTTTGCGTAGTGTTAGGTTAACATCAAGAGGGGACTATCAAAACTACTTGTCGCATTTTTTTGACCAAAAATCCCAAGATTTCTACAGCAACGGAATAATATTACTACCTACAATATGGCAACAAGTTATCGAAAAAATGGCACATATATGTTATAATTAAATATAATCAAACTGAACTGAAAAAAAAATGTCTTTTATTTGTATATAAATACGAAGGAATTTTTGCCCGGCCTAGTATTTACTTTTATTGATTTGATCAAATATATTACATAAATTATATTACCTACATTAAAATATTGGACCTAAGGTACATTATTCATTTCGTAAATATTAACGTCATTATTAAATATTGTTTATAACTCCCCAAATTGATAGTGTATAATTTGTAATTTGTAATCTATAATTTGACTATTGTATTCAGTATACATGATACTGAATACAATAGTCAAATTATAGAAACAGTGGTAACCCTGTTAAGCTAGCCCCAATTCGATTCTTACATATTTAGGAAGAGAGAGAGAGAGAGAGAGAGAGAGAGAGAGAGAGAGAGAGAGAGAGAGAGAGAGATAGAGAGAGGAAAGAGAGAGCGTGAAATGCGCAGGTATATTCTGTTCGCTTAGATACAGTCGCCTAACGCGACATCAAGCGTTCACCCGACGGAAAATTTTTTATTAAATAAAATACTTAAGTAAGTATTAGATAGGCAGAAATGTTATTTGAAGATCGGGAAGAAACAGGATCACTCAAAAACTCTACCACACAGTTCTCGGCCGCATCAAGATCTGCATCAGTGTGAGACCCGGTGCTAAATTTCTGGAAATGTGTCTCCATTCTTTTTTGATTCCAAAGCCTACAAGTTCTTTATTACATTTTTTGCAACGCACCCTATTAGTCTTCAGTGTGATATTTAATTGAGAAATCGATTTAAATTGTTTCCAAATTGCAAGCTTTTTTCATCCTGGAGGTAACATTTTTATGAGGTGTTAACTTATCAGTCACAAAATAAATAATAAAATGAAGTATTCGAAAGAAAGGCTCTCGTATTTTATACACTTCATAGGTGATGTTCCGCCAGTAAAGTCCCGCTGGGAATGTCCTTGTGTCGACCGTCGTCGAAAGAAAGTAATTCACTGGATTAGTGGGTGAGTACCTTCTCCTTCAATTTTAAATTGAAGGAGTAGGTACTCACCATAAGTATACCTCCTTCAATTTAAATTAAGTAATAATTGTTTATATTCGTATTTTATTTCAATAACCATAAAAATAAATAGTATTTTATTTAATACTTACAATAGATAAACATTTATTTCACAACCTAATATTTTTTTATAGTATAGTGCAAACGAGCACACAGCCCACCTGACGGTAAGTAGTTGCTGTGGCCCATAGACATCTACATCCATCCTCAACTA
The DNA here is from genome assembly GCA_963668995.1 of Parnassius mnemosyne. NCBI lineage: Eukaryota > Metazoa > Arthropoda > Insecta > Lepidoptera > Papilionidae > Parnassius > Parnassius mnemosyne. The sequence goes on from CAVLGL010000057.1 coordinate 22,457,950, forward strand.
CGAATCAAAATGCAGATGCGTTGTTACTCGTGTGGACTAAAATGGAATGCCTCGTTTCCAGTAAAAGGGGTCTCCGGTTCTTTACACTCACCATAAGAAACAAAGCGGCGCGGCGTTAAGGTGCTATTTGACGCTGGTATTCGGTGAAAGCGTGGTCTTTCCCCGGTCGACATTCCACCGACCCATTCGTACTACAACTATAATACTGATATAGCTGCACCATGACTCTGCCACATATAAAAAATAATAAAATAAAAGCAAAGTAATAAGCGCGTCTCCGGGTATACCGACACTATCTTAGAAAACAGACTATATGTTGCACAGAGGAAAACCGTAACGGCTTCACTTTATGTTAACGCTTGATTTTACTATCCATCTATTTTTATTTATGAAATGATTCTTATGGAGTAAACTCCAAAAAACTCCCAAAATCGAGAAATAATTTATTTTACCCTTCATCAAATAGATGTGTAATAATACTATTTTTTTCTAGCGCATTCAAGCGAGACACGGTATCGAGATAATAAAGTCGTTTCGTAAATTATCAGTCATTTCTGACAACTCTTTGTCTATGACATTTTTAAAAAGTTTTCCTTGTTTTAATTTTTATAATACCAAAGCCTTATGAAAAACTAACCTTTATTAATTTCCATAGGACAGATTGTTTACCTGTCTGAAAAGATATTTTCTTCTTTGCTTAATGGACGTTAATAGCGAGTAGCCAAATAGAAGTACGAAAATAATAACGGTCTCAGGAATCAAACAATTTTTTATATCAATACCTACAAATATTATTTGATAAATAATGAAATTGTTTGATAGCCGATGCAAGGTAGACATAACTTGCACCGTTGCCATGTAGTTGTGGCTTAAATAATGTACTACCACATAATATCATTCTGTAGGTGTCGTAAGAGATGACAAAGGTAAATTAAACAGGAATGAACAACAATATCTTCTTAATATTAACTCAAAATAATTAAAAAAAACTGCGGTGACTAACTAGCCTGCTGCGTGGAAACTATGGCAAAAATCCTCTTATAATGTAATTATTCTATAGGGGTAGCTTATATTCAGCAGAGGACCGTTATGAATATAGGCTGTTATGAATTAAGCAAGATGTAATGAATTTATCATATTTATATTAATCATCTATTATGCCTTGCATTAAAGTAAGTAACATTATCTTTTTTACTTACTTATCAGTAACAGTACTTTACTGTATTTCTCGTAATAGTTTATACTACTTACTTACTTACTTATCTTCACGCACAATCCCTGAAGGGGTAGCCAGAGAGAACAGATCGCTAAGTGTCACGATCCTTACATACCTCTTTCGCTTCTTTTAGATTCATTTTCTTCTTCAAACATGCACGTCTAGGTATCCGAGTACTCTTGACCCTCCCCTCTTCGAGCAACTTGTTCACATGGTCTTCGAAAGTTAGCCTCGGTCTACCTCGACACCTTTTAATATTAACTTTCGCGCTATATATTTTCTTCACCATTCGGTCTTCACTCATTCGCTCAACGTGCCCAAACCATCGAAGCACGCCCTTATCAATTTTTGTGATAAGGTCATCTTTCAAACCTGCCATATTGCGAATCTCTTCGTTTCGCTTTCGGTCGGCCATAGTAACGCCGTACATTTTACGAAGAGATCACATCTCCACTGCATTCAACTTGCTTTTGTGCTTCTTCTGGCATACCCAGGATTCGCTGCCATATAACAAAGTCAATATCAACACTGCGTTATGTATTGCAAGGCGTGCACTCTTCACTACGCCTTGCCTTTTGACTAACGTAGTCAGGGCACCATTGACTTTGTTCCCGGCAGCGACACGCCTGTCCACATCTAAATCAAATCTTCCATCCCGGCTAAAAGCACTCCCCAAGTATACAATTCAATTTAGCTGTTCTAGATATTCTTGATTTACCCATATTTCACATTTCGTTCTCTCTTCGTCCCTTTCAAATACCAGAACCTTAGTTTTATTAGCATTAAAACGGAGACCTTTAATTTCACATTCCTCTTTCATACACGTGACTAATGCCTGCAGTTCTGCCTCTGATGGTGCAATAAGCACTGCATCATCAGCATACAGCAGACAATTTACTTTAATGTCACCCAATTTCACATTCACACCCAAACAGCTATCTTTCTGCTTCTGTAAACAGCTGTTGAGATACAATATGAACAGCCAGGAAGACATGACACAACCCTGTTTTACGCCCGTTTGGACGCTGAACATGGGTGACAGGTCATGCCCTACCCGCACACAGGCTTTACAGTCATAGTAAAGTGACTGCACAGCCCTTCGACCATCCACACCATACCCCGGAAACATTTACCACATTTTCTTCCTTACAACCTTATCAAATGCTTTCTCAAGATCCACAAAAGCACATAAAATCCTCTGGTTAGCAGCAAGAAGCTTTTCCGTGATCATGCGGAGAGAAAACATTTTATCCGTGCATCCTCTTCCAGGTCTAAATCCGCATTGTGCCTCCCATAGAAATCTTTCCGATTTCTCTTTCATCCTAAGTGTCAAAGCCTTCGAGTAAACTTTACTTGCTAAACTGGTCAAGCTGATCGCCCGATAGTACCCGCAGTCAAAATGTGAACCTTTACCTTTATATAAAGGCACAATGACTGCGGATCGCCAATCGTCCGGGACATCCCCCGTCCGCCAGCATAAATTGCCACAGCAGATGAAAGCTGTCCCAGACGCGAGGCCCACCATACTTGATCATTTCAGCAGTAACTCTGTCTAGTCCCGCAGCCTCTACACATTTCAAACTTCGAATCGCACGTTCAATCTCTTTCATACTGATGACCTCAGTATCATCGAGGTCCGGGTCTGGCGTACCAGTCACGGCGTCACCCCCGGATCCCTCACTAAGATCATCACACGCATACATTTCTCTATAAAATTCGCTCCATCGCTGCATGACGTCCGATTTTTCTGAGAGGACGTCATTGATTCTCGAAAGCACTTTGTTCGTCGCACCACTTCGGGTCCTTCCAACCTCTTTCCAGAAGAGTTTGGAGTTCTCCTTAAAGTTGTGTGACAACCTTTTGTCCGCTTCCATTCTACACATTTCACGCACTTCCTCAATCAATGCTTACGTGTGAAATTTCTGCAGCTTATATCTTTCTTTCATGTTCTCTTCATCTTCTAGTTTATACTAGATATGGAAATCTAATCTCATGCCCTAATCGATGCGCTAAGCCGGCGGATTGGTGGATGCAGTACCATATTAATCTGCATCCTGACGCCTGTGTGGGTATTTAATATCTAACACACACGAGATGTTATTACAAAATCTATCGTTGGTGATGAGGTCCTCCTAAGTTTTTGGCTATTTTCATGACGAAACGGTGAGGTGGTTTATTTTATGCTACCATGACACAGAAATGTAATATTATCATAAAATTGCGAAGGCTTAAATTCAGATGAATTGATAATGGAGAAGACAAAAGAAGAAGAAATTAAAGAAAAAGAATCAAGACAACTTTTTGTTTTACTTTTATATGTATTAAATTCAAGTAAACCTCTTATCACGGCCTTTCGGTATGGAATGATATTGGATATAGAAATAATTCTTAAATAAAATAATCCAATATATAATTACTTTACACTAACCTTTACTTGAAGTTATTACCGTCCCGAAATAAAATTTCTTCTGGTTTTATATAAGTAAAATATTACGATATAAAACGGAAAGGATAGCTCATACCGCCATTATTCCCATAAAGGCTATAAACCTCTTAAACAGCTTTTCAAGAGCCCCAGCTGGCCGGTAAGCCCTTTTATTACTCGATAATGGATTTAATCGATTTTATATGTTTTTGCAGCTTGTGTATTTGGTTTAATTTTCTTCCGCATAAAGAGTAATAATAGGGCTTTTATTAAACTGCTCTAACCGAATAAGATAACTCGGAACTGAATGAGTTTGGCTGTGACGAAGCGGTCCGCGGATTAGATTCCAGTACGGAATAACATTTTTTATAACATTTAAATATCTTGTCCGAGTATCTGTGTGAAAGAGATACAGAATATGCTAGTATATATTTTATTCAGGTCTTTATTTTTTAATTACATGTACGCAGATATAAATATTTGCACTGCGATAAAGATTTTAAAAGTACATAAGTCTCGTAACAAAGGATTTAGAGAAGTAGACTAGAACTTTAATGGCCTCCACACGTCAGGTAATAGGACAATAATCAGTGTTAGAATAGGTGTGCATACAGCAATCGATGGAAAATAGAAAATGTTATTTTATTATGGAAAATTCCTTTCATTTATTTAGATTAACCAAATTACCTGTTCCATGTACTATATTATACAGTTCACAGTTATTATTTTACTATTGTGTCTGAAAATTACTCAGTTAATATATCAACAAATAAGAACTTATTATAATATTTAATACCCATCAATGAAACAATTATTACATATTAATACCAGCTTAATGCTGTTGTATTTTTTATGCCGAGTGTAGACACCCTAAGACCCTTTTACTGGAAATGAGGCATTCCATCTTAGTCCCAAGGGATACACCGCTTTATGGTTACGACCCGAAGATAGGTAGATTGTATAGAAAGGAAGTCCAGTCCATAAATGTAAGTTGAATTCCCTCCCTAACACTTCAACTCGGCGTACAGCAATGGGTGCCCTGCTGCTTGGCGTCAAAAATGCATAAGAGGTGAAATGGAAAGAGATAAACATAGAAGACAATCTTCAGATATGGAACTTTCCTTTCTAACCCTATACTTTACATCGCAAGAGAAGAAAGAGATTATATTAATAATTTACGCAAAATAAAATGCACAAGAAATTAAAACAAATATAGTTCACTTGGAAATTAATTATTTTTTACTATTAACTTGTTCCGTGCATCCAGCCGTAAGCCACTGGGAGTACGGAACAAGTGCGTCAAGTCGGTCAAGGCCGACGACCGTATTATCAAAATTAAAATTACGCGTGTACATTAATTGATGCAGTGGGTGGAGGATGAGATAAAAAACGAGACAACAGTAGGTAATAAATAATTGGCTGCTACGTAAACCACCAGAAAATAAGACAATTGTAGAAAGAAAAGTTGTATAATTGCAAATTTGATGTCATATTACTATTTTCATAAACTTCTTAAGAAGCTTTTTAGGAGTCGCAGCTGGGCAGTAAGCCTCTTTAATACGCCATTACTTGAAACAGTTCTCTGGTGATATATTTTAGCGATCGCTTCCCTGCTGTTGTATTTTATGAAACTTTATGTTTTACAATTCCTTAACAAGTTATAAATTGAATAGTGCTGGTTTACAAAATGTACGTGTTATTTACGGGGACACAGTATTGAAGAAAAGGAAGCGGCCGATACCTTTGTGTGTTACTCCGTTGCGGGGTTCACCATACGTTGTTCCCGAACTCAACGTAGGTGTCATAGCAGGTTACGGAATCCGCTGTTGAACGAGCCGTGACCACAACCTTACCCTCGTTCCTTTTCAATTGGTAGTAATAGTTGATATGGTCACTATAAGATGATGTTGTTAGGTAAGCTAATTATGTAATAACTTAAGACAGAAGGACCCTTAACTAGGGACTGAATATATGTAAATTAACCAACTTGGTATTATATGGATCTCACAACTTTTTACGGTAGAAGAACTGAGTTGCAAGACTTGGTTTTTTTTACAAGTAATGTTTTTGATGGCATATTTTCTTTCCCTAAAATACTCTCAGAAATGAGAGGAGGCCTGTGCCAAGCAGTGGGACGTATGTAGGCTATAACTTTACTTTTTCAGAATCAGTTTTATCAATGGCCCTGATTTTTATTATATAAATAGAAAAAAAAAATTGTACCAATTCGTTCTTTTTAATCTGGTGTAGTAATCTACGTAATCGGGTTGAAATACATTAATACACAAATAAAAATTAAAATATACTGTTCAAATAAATAAGATATATTGATTTCTTATATTTACGAGAACACTACGCATTATATAAAACTGTGTTTACGGATTTTATCGCGTTTAATTTACTTATTTACATTATCAAATTATAGTCTGTGAACATGTTCAAGATCTTTCCCGCTATTACATCAGATTTAATAGACCACAAATCCGCGCAAAAGAACACCGATTCCGAACACCAAGGGCGATACGCGAGGCTATTGAAATGAAAAAAAAAATATTCTTATTTCAATATTATAGAAGATGGATGTGTGCTGCAATCTGCTTGGGGTCCTATAATTAACAAAGTAAATCCAAACCCAAGCATACCACTGCAAGACTTCATTCAAGATACTGTAAGCTCATTCTGCATAGATCGAATCAAAAATTAATATTCAAAAATTTAAAGGAGTCGGGATACATATGATATCGGGTACGTCAAACATCTCAGCCTCCCCCCCCCCCCCCCTCGTTACCATGGGTTGCTGTATGGCACTTAATTCACACAAGCGTTTAATTCCCGACTGTAGTGTATAGACAAACGTCTTGTAGTGTATAGACAAACGGTAGTGAGTCGTCACTACTGGGGTATAAATACAGCCCGCCGTGTGAACATCGGGCAGTTGAATTGTAACCAGCGAGAAGGCGACATCTCTGTTAATACGTGTATACCGACAGACGAGTACCAAGTATTGTGTAGTGTTAGTGACATTATGTAATGAGTGATAACCGAATATATTGTGCAGAATAAAGCAGTGTATTGTATATTGGCGACGAGGAAAAAATACTGTAAGTAATTACAAATTTTTTATATGAACTGGAAAATTTTATACTAGGATTTGCTGTATTCTCTTTTAAGAGATTGATTAAAATACGGATCGTAAAATTGGGGACATTTATAGTAATAGCAGTTTGATAGTCATGCAGTGACGTGATTTATCTTTGTTAAAATCAAATGGACACCTCAATGAGATGGTCCAGGAGCATGGACACTTATTGATGATGGTCCAAGTATTACTAAAGCAAAAGTCCAGTCATGGACATGCTTTAGGTCCTAAAACGGGGTTTAAAAAATAGCTAAGGCTGAGATATCATGAGAATGTAATTGCGTGACGGTCTAATAATAGACACACGTATTTAAAAGATATATTTGTCACTGTTTGAGTTATCATGCTGCGGGCATCCAAGATGTTCCCCGTTCTAGTACGAAAAGCTAATAAATAAAAGTACTGGTAGAAATTAATTAGTTATTATCTGCTTGTATATCTTCTTTCTTACAGGAATAAGACTATAACTATAAAAATAAAAAATGTCATCACTACCCCCTCTAGAATCATTTGATTGTGATGGGGATTCTCATGGCATTGGTGCAAAATGGGAAAAGTGGAAGCGAGGTTTAGACATTTATCTAGAAGCTGCAAATATTGAACTACCCGCTAAAAAAAGAGCTACATTATTACACATGGGTGGCCTTAGTCTCCAAGAAATATATTATAATATACTAGGCGCCCATGTTAGCAGTATAGATGATCCAGCGAAGGATATTTATGTTATAGCCATTGAAAAGTTAGACGAGTACTTTGCTCCAAAACAAAGCAAAGTATATGAGAGACACTTATTTCGACTAATGAAACAAGAATCGGGAAAAAAATTTGAAAAATTTCTAATTCGATTAAGCAAACAGGCTGATAAATGTTGTTTTGCAAATAAAGAAGTAAGCATTATCGATCAAATTACAGAAAAATGTTACTCTGGCGAGCTTTGTAAAAAAATTTTAAAAGGAGGTGACAAAATGACATTAGAAGACATCATAATAGAAGCCAATACCCTAGAAAGTGTGAACAGACAGATGGAAGAATTTACTCACAACCCCGCATGTAATAGCAGCACCATAAATAAAATTGAAACCAGAAGGAAAATGTCTAACAAATCGTGTACTAGGTGTGGGAGCTTTAAGCATATGCCTCAATCAATGGAATGTCCCGCAAGGAAAATTAAATGCCATAAATGCAGTATAACGGGGCACTTTCGAAAGTACTGTTTGACAGTAAGGCCACTTAAAAGACAATTTTTGAGTTCAAAAGACCCTACCCCAACCAAAAATCAAGGACGGAGGAAAAAGAAGAAATCGATTATGTTTTTCATGTAGATGACGACACTACTATTAATTGTTGGGTTGGTGGTGTCAAGACGTCATTATTGATCGATTCTGGATGTAAATGTAATTTGATAACAGATGTTACATGGATAAAACTAAAATCAAATAAAATAAATGTTTTTGAAATGGATAGACCACCGGATAAAACATTTTACGCCTACGGTAGCACTAAGCCATTAACTATATTGGGATCATTTAAAACTCAAGTCCAAATCAATAGCAGAAAAGAAGTTGCTGTTTTCTATGTGATAAAAAACGGCACTAAAGATATTTTGGGGAAAGTAACCTCCATAGCATTGGACGTTTTGCGATTAGGTGTTAAAGTAAATACCGTCGAGTCAACATCAGATGAAAATATTACAGTATTTCCAAAATTTAAAGACGTTGTTGTTGAGATATCTATTGATGAGAAAATAACGCCAGTAAGTCAGCCTTACAGGAGAATACCTATACCCCTAGAAACAAAGGTTAATAAAAAGATACAAGAATTATTGCAGCTTGATATTATCGAAGAAGTATCTAAGCCATCAAAATGGGTTTCACCCATAGTGCCTGTTTTAAAGGAAAATAGGGATATAAGGATCTGTATCGATATGCGGAGAGCTAATGTAGCAATAATTCGTGAAAATCATCCACTACCAACAATGGACCAGCTGCTTCCACATTTTAAAGATGCGAAATTATTTTCTCGCCTCGATATTAAAAACGCTTTCCACCAAATCGAAATCCATCCTGATACCCGATATATCACTACATTTATAACGAGCAAAGGGTTATTTAGATACAAGAGACTTATGTTTGGTATTTCCTGTGCTCCAGAAATGTTTCAGAAAATCATGGAACGCACACTTATACGGTGTGAAGGTACGGTAAATTTTATTGACGATATTGTCATTTTTGGATCAAATGAGGCAGAGCATGACCAACGATTACAACAGACACTCAATATTTTGAAAGAGAACAATGTTCTGTTAAATAATGATAAGTGTATTTACAAAGTAAATAAAATAGTGTTCTTGGGGCATGAGTTATCTAGTGAAGGTGCAAGGCCTTTAAAAAAGTACATTGACAGTATCCAAATGTTTAGGGCACCATCAACTATCGAGGAAATTCAATGTTTCTTGGGGTTAGTAAATTTTGTTGGGAAATGGATACCAAATTTGGCGACACTCACTGAGCCTTTTCGGAAAATATTAAGGCTAAAGCTGGGGAAAAATGCCGACATTGGGAAATTCTGCACCAAAGACCAGGAAAACGCATTTCACGAATTGAAGAAAATTCTATGCAATATGCAGTCATTAGGATATTATGATCCGGCTGACAAGACCCAAGTTATTGCCGATGCCAGTCCTGTTGGGTTAGGGGCGGTTCTTATCCAAATTAATTCAAAAGGACCTAGAATAATAGCATTTGGAAATAAGAGTTTAACAGACTGCGAAAAGCGATACTGCCAAACTGAAAAGGAAGCGCTGGCCTTAGTATGGGCTGTAGAACATTTTAGAATATATCTTTATGGAAAAAGTGAGTTTGAACTGGTAAGTGACCACAAACCATTAGAAATTATTTTTGGAAGATGCTCTAAGCCTTGTGCCCGAATCGAAAGATGGGTTCTTCGATTACAAGCCTATAATTACAAAATAGTATACCGACCAGGTAAATCGAATATAGCTGATCCCTTTCAAGACTTTGCACACCAAACCATAATTCTGTGAATACAATAGTGTCGGCGCCGTTACGACAGCACCGACGGTGTTTGCGGGGAGTATGTGAAGTGCGGGGGGTTTCTCACCACCACGCCTAAGACCGGCACTCGCCGATAGCTCGCGACCCGATCGCCACCAAATATTTTGTATTTTTCATTCCTTTTAAATATACAATTTGCCTATCGTGTGAGTCGCCTATTTTATTCATGTTCCCTAATTGAAAATAGTACGTAATTTTGATGAGGAACATATCAGGCATATAATTGAATACTCAAGACCCGTAGCCGTATCACTCGACGATATTGAGCAATTTTCAGAGGAAGATTCCGAAATTGCTAAGGTAAGACAAGGTTTATACTCGTGTACCTGGGACCATACCATATCAAATTATAAAGTATTTGAATCAGAGCTTTGCTTCCAAAATAATATTTTATTTCGAGGTAACAAATTTGTTATTCCTGAAAAATTAAGACAGCAAGTATTGCAAGCCGCTCACGAGGGTCACCCTGGTATTGTTTGTATGAAACAAAGATTACGGACGAAAGTATGGTGGCCTAAAATTGACAAAGATGCAGAGATATTCGTAAGAAACTGTAAAAGTTGCACATTAGTATCTGCACCAAACCCACCTAATCCAATGAAACGCCGTGAACTACCGGTCGAACCATGGATTGATGTAGCTATTGATCTAATGGGACCTCTACCCTCTGGAGATTTCTTGTTAGTTATCGTTGATTATTACAGTCGTTACAAGGAAGTAAAAGTGACAAAAAGTGTAACATCAAATGATATTATCAGGTTACTAAAGGAGATATTTTCACGGCTTGGTTATCCAGTTACCATCACTGCAGATAACGGCAGGCAATTTATTAGTCAAGAGTTTCGAAATTACCTGCAAGAATGTGGTATAATTCTTCACAACACAATACCATATTGGCCCCAACAGAATGGAGAAGTGGAAAGGCAAAACCGAAGTATTCTAAAACGCTTAAAAATCAGTCAAGTGGAAAGAAAGAATTGGAAAGAAGATTTATTTTACTATCTGATGATGTACAATAGCACACCCCACTCAGTGACTGGTAAAACTCCATCTGAACTATTCTACAAACGACAATTTCGGGGTAAAATTCCATCATACATAGATATTGAAAATAAACAAGAAGATTCAGAAGTTAGGGACAAAGACGCATTGCAAAAATAAGCAGGGAAAAATTACAGTGACCGCAAGCGAAAGGCCAAAGATCACAGCATAAATATAATGTAATTGTAAAAAATTTCACCAAAGAAAATAAGCTTACACCAAGCTTTTCTACAGACATACATACTGTTGTAAAAACTACTAACAACACTGGAGACGTAGTGATTCGCAATAATGATACGAATACACAATATCGACGAAATGTAGTTCACTTAAAAAAAATTGAAGGAGAGTGGAAAATAGTTAACGATGCACAAGAAGGAAATGTACCCAATTTGAATGAAGAAGTAACAGATAATAACACTGATGAAATAAGAATGATTATTGAAGAATAATCTAAACTGATTCTGTAAAAGTTAAAGCAACTGCTGATCATGCATGTAACCAGAAATAAAAAATATTAAGAAAAAAGAAGAGATGTAGTGTATAGACAAACGTCTTGTAGTGTATAGACAAACGGTAGTGAGTCGTCACTACTGGGGTATAAATACAGCCCGCCGTGTGAACATCGGGCAGTTGAATTGTAACCAGCGAGAAGGCGACATCTCTGTTAATACGTGTATACCGACAGACGAGTACCAAGTATTGTGTAGTGTTAGTGACATTATGTAATGAGTGATAACCGAATATATTGTGCAGAATAAAGCAGTGTATTGTATACCGACGATTCGAGAATTCAAATAAGTGAATTAAACATAATTTTATAAATTGAAACGTCAAAGAGTCCCAGCCGCGTGAGATGATTCGCAAAGATGATCAAAATTATTACCCTGTTCGCAGAAACGACTAAAGGGATAACTTCGGCCGGCATACCATCCGACATTTCAGTCATCATGTGAGAAAGAATTAAGTTTTATGTTCTATTTTTTTTTGTTTCGGCTTTCTATTTATTTATTTTTATTTTATTGAATAAGGTACACAAACAGATAGTAGTTATATACAGTTCTAAAATTAAAAATATGATGGTGTTGATCTAAACTACAATCCAAAAAAAAAGTGTACACAGCATAGTAATATAACTTCAGTAGAATAACAAAAATAAGCAAGATAAAAAAAATACATTAAAAATTAAGAGCAACACGTAAATTTCTTTTGAATCTAACAAGGCTACAATCAAATATATCTAGATGCACGTTACTACGCTTAATCTCGTCGTAATCACGGCACATTTTGACAACAGGGTTGAAAAAGGAAGTGTTATTTCTGTGTACGTCTAACCTAAATATTCTTTGAACACGTTGTCGTATACCGGAATTGAAGTTAATTAGCCTTAGTAACTCTGGGCAATCTATATGAGAATGTACAATCTTGTGCAAGAAAACTTGTTCTGCAAATTGTCTCCTCAAAGACAATCGTTGGACATTAAAAAACTTTAGTCGAGAGTCGTATGATGGTAGACGACGCAAGTGACCATATCTGCCACAAATACTGCGTAGGAAACTTCTCTGCACCCGCTCGATGCTGTCAGAATGTACCATATAAAAGGGTGACCATACAGTGGAAGCGTACTCTAGTACAGAACGAACCAAATTATAAAATAATCGAAGTGATGCGAGAGGTTTGGAGAAATCTTTTGTTACACGAATTATAAACCCTAAGGTTCTGAAACTTTTTTGCGTAATATAATCATAATGTGGACGGAACGAAAATTTTGAGTCGAAATATACTCCCAAATCCCTAACAATCTCCTTGCGTGTCAGAGGCTGGCTATTGACATTGTACTTAAATTCCAGGTGATTGTGTTTAGTAGTGAAGGTGATAACTAAGCACTTACGGATATTTAAGGACATAAAATTAGCGGAACACCAATCTTGAACTGCATCTATGTCTTTTTGTAATGCAATGCAGTCATTCACGTCACTTATCACGCGATATATCTTCATATCGTCAGCATAAAGTAAGCAGTGACTGTGGATTATGTCAACTAAATCATTTATAAAAACAATGAAAAACAATGGCCCTAAGTGCGATCCTTGGGGAACACCAGACGTGACCGCTGCTGGAGCAGAGTTGTAACCTTTAACCGCAACAATCTGGCTTCTCCTGGATATATACGATCTGACCCAACGAAGTAAATTACCATGAATACCATAGGCCTCTAATTTTGCACACAGTAACTCGTGATTGACCTTGTCAAATGCCTTGGAGAAATCAGTGTAAATTGAGTCCACCTGACGACGATTAGCAATAGCCGAGCTGATGTGATTTCTATAAATAAGCAGATTGCTTATCGTAGACCGACCAGATACGAAGCCATGCTGCATACATGAAATTTTTTGCTTAACATGACTGTATATGTGAGAATATATTAATGTTTCAAAAACCTTAGCCATGCAGGAAAGTATGCTTATGGGTCTATAATTACTACATATTGTTTTATCACCGGATTTGTAAATGGGTATTACAAACGCATTTTTCCAAATTTTCGGGAAAGTACCCGTAATTAGTGACTTATTGAAAATAATAGACAATGGCAAACTAAGCTCTTTTGCACACTTCTTTACAAATATAGCAGGAATTCCATCCGGCCCAGGGGCCTTTGAAGCATCCAATTTACAACAAGTTTGACGCACTAACTCAGTTGAAATACGTACGTCAGATAAAGTAAGATGATGTTTCGATGGAATGGTAAACGACGCAGATTTATTGCTATCCGGTTTGTCGTACACAGATGAAAAATATGTAGAGAAGAGTTCGCAGATGTCATTCGGCTTGTTTGCGGTGTGAGATCCATAAGTCATGGATTCAGGTATATTCCCACTTACTCTTTTTCTTTTGACAAATTTCCAGAACGCTTTCATATTACCGTTCAAATCGCTTTCCACATTCTGTAGTAAGTTTTTATAACACTCTTCTATTAATTTTTTACTTCTTTTTCTCAATAAATTAAACGTGTCGTAATCTCTTGGATTGCCAAATTTCTTATACAGTTTATGAAATCTTAGTTTCTCTTTAATGCAACGAATCAAAGAAGGACTGTACCAGTATGGATATTTATGTGATGGACTTTTCTGCAGAGGTGTATAAAGAAGGATAGCTTTGTTTAATTCATGGTAAAATATTTCAACTACACCATCTACATTCGCCTCGGCCAAAAGATGTTGCCAATTTGTATTAAGTAAATGATTTTTTATCTTTATAAAGTTGCATTTATGAAAATTTGGTTTCAACGTGCCTGGGTTCTGCCTGATGGGCTTAAATGCTTGCTGGTGTCCAATAGATATGTTCAAGCAAGGGTGATGTCTATCGGGTTTGATTATAGGGAGTGCCGCAGTCACATGAACATCATCGAAATTTGCCAAAATTAAGTCGAGCGTTCGGTCATTACAGTTTTTTAGGAAATTAAACTGTTTCAAGCAACATAGAGCCATCATATTAAGTAAGGAGCAAGCTTTTTTACTTAACCCCAAGCAGTAGTGATCATTTTTGTCTCTTAAAACATTCCAGTCAATGTCAGGGATATTAAAATCGCCTACGATACAGAAATTCCCAAGTTCATCATTATTTATAACAACACTTTTTACATGACCCATAAATCTTTCAAACTCATCAAGATTTAAGTAAGGAGGCAAATAACAAACACAAAGGTTTATCGCCATCGCGTATTTGTTATTAGGGAGTATAGATATCCAAAGATCCTCATAGTCACTGTCCCAGGATTCGTGACGCATTACATTAAAACATTTTTTTACAGCAAGGATAACACCTCCTCCCTCACTTTTTTGGTTAGTGTATACACAATCGCTTCTGTCTCTACGATAGACGTGGTAACGTTCATCAAAAAATTCCTCACTACATACTCCAGCATTAAGATTAGTTTCAGATAAACATATTATATCATAGTCGTTATTTAATAATTCTAAATAAAACTCGGAAGTTTTAGAGCGCATGCGGTTTACATTCTGATAGTAACTTAACATGAAATTAAAGGGAAAATAAAATAAAAGCTTAAAATGATTATTAGAAAACACAAGAAATATGTACACACAATTTAGGATGACAACTTCGATAGGAAATCCTTGTTCTTTACATGTATAACCGATGACGTATCATCTTTTCTGATGTATACATTGCCATATTTAACCCATATGTATTTGTATTGATCCCGTAGTGTTATTCGAGTAGCCGAGTGGAGTTCCTTGCACTCGGGTGACAGGTGCTCGGTTACGTATATCAAGGATCTTTCGCCAGCTACACCAAGATGCACTGAACTTATTCGATCCTTTGGGTTGGCTTTGTTAAAACGTTTCACTGCTGAAATTAAATTGTCTCTGTGACGAATAGTTGGAAGGCTCACTAGAATATTTTCTAGTGAGCCTATGTAATATTTGCTTTCATGAGGTTCTCGTTATATGACTGTGTCGGTCTGACTCGGTTGGTCACTATCTTTCAATTTTTTACTTTTATATTTTATAGATTAAGGGTGACAAACGAACGCACCTGATGATATGTGGATGCTTCAGTACATAGATATCAACGTCTATTTTCAATTATGATTCAAAACACAGATGCGTTTTAACCCCTGAGGACATTAAATATGTCGTTTACAGTAAAAAGGATAATTCTTCTATTTTACGCTGGTATTCCGTGAGAGTATGATCTTTCTGAGTTCAAGCCGACCAATTTTATAGTATTAGGCTTATGCGCAAGAATAGTCCTATGCGTGTTGATAACCAGGCTCAGTAGAACCTGACCTGATTATTCAAGCACGTCCTCTGGCGAGTATTAATGAGGCAGTTTCCAATCCACAATGAGAAGCAGACGGAAGGCCTCATCTGGAAAGATCAAACGGCCAAAGGTTAGGGGAAAAATAAAGAAATCGGCGGACAATGCGAGCGTTACCGAAGGGCACCGCCAACTACATTTAAGCTCGGAGCAGTCAGACAGGGTCTCTGACTGGCGACTTGAATCCCTGTCACAGAGAGTCACTGTCGCCTCATATAACACGATAGTCTGACCGGAATTAAAACGTTCGCAGTAACGTCATTTTTAATGTGATTCGTTGTAAGACACTATTAAAGTTGTTCGACATGGTGCTCAGGTCTTCCACTGCTATAATTACTATAATATTGTCGGCGAAACGAAGATGAGTAATGTGATTCGCCATTTATGAAAGTAGTGTATCTATCCTTTTCAGTCCAGTAGGCTGAAAATATCTTCCAAAACAGCCTTGAAGAATTTCGGGTATAAAATGTCACACTGCCTTACACCTCTCTGCAGTTACGTAAGTTCCGTGCTCTAGTTTAGAATTTAAACATACATCGTAACCTTACTATTAAACAATTCAGTATGTTTTAAAATAAACAAGTACATGAAAAAATCATGTATGTATTCAAGTTTAATCTATAGCTGTTGTTGAGAACACTATGCTACATTTGGGTATTTTGATCAATATTTATCTTATTTATACGTAATTTAAACTAAAAATGTGGTAGTAGCCACACAAAAACAACCCATAAGAAATTTCCATAAAAGAAAATAATTGCACATGAACGAAAAGCTCTGGTTTTCGGCCAGGGACAATCATTAGTGTCGTATGAGATTCGAACTAGTAGTCTACAGCGCTTCAGCCAAATGACAATGCACTGCACTACCTAGCTGCAGTTTTCCTTACCTGCAAGTATTAATTTTATACAAACACAATGTTTAACTAAATATAGTACTTAATCGTACAAATTCTTAACAGTCGTAAAAGGTATGTAGATTTAACTTTCCAAAACTATAACTATTACATAATATGTTTTACTTGGTAAATAATCCACTTCTCTTCCTTGAATCACAAAAACAAAGCTATGAAGGGGCAAACTGCCACGTAGTTTATATTGGGCTGCGTCCACATTTGATCGTCCTGACATAATATCATGATCAGGCATATCGTATCGAGTACTTGTATGTTAAGTATGGATACCTATTTTGATCATATCATATCACTAGGCGTAACGTATAGAAAAAACACTGCATTGCAAATGTACCAATTTCCACGTACCAATTTTGCAAGACCGTATAGTAGAGGGAAATATTCCGGATTAATATCGGGAACAAACCAACTAGAGACGAGACGCGGTATATTCGGGTATACCTTTGTATCGTGATACAGTATCAAAATACGTCCTCATAATTGATCATGATACCGTCACCTACTAGGTGTTTCAGATACGAGGTTTTATTCAAAACGGGATGAATCAGATATGTTATTACAAGTACCTCCTTTTAAAAATCCCTTTGACGTCAGGTAATAATTTTGCACCTAAACTAGCAATCAGGGTACACTACTGTGCCACTCAACGGAGGTACGATTCACCAAGATGATCAACTGTAGACGCGGCCTTAGGGGTTGCGATGAAAACAAAAGTAATTCCATAAACGATGCAGTTGCGGGCACAGGTATATCCCAAACTCACCGGCACGGTGACGCCTAGTTTCTTAACAAACAAAGCCATAAAATATCCATGTGAAGCACCTAAATATGAAACCTATTGATGATGAATAATTTATCTTCTGCTTTATTTATCGCGACTTAGCAATACGAATGTATCAACAAACTCACTTTGAATGTTTTACCCAAGCATTAAGTGAATGTTTGATAATATTATGAATTACTTTCTTTTTAAAACTGCAACCGTGAAGTTTGTCTAAGGTATTATCAGCATTCAATTTAATTTGATAAAAAATTTAAAAAGAGACATCATCAGTTCAACAGAAATTTTAAAATACCTACCTATTAATACAACTTGCTGACGCAACCGTGCTCCAATAGCAGCTATTTTGACTCGACACTCACTTAGCGGTCATCCACCGCAGGTTTACTTCACCTGAGGATGCCTCGTGTAGAGGTTAAATACGTGTCGTATTGTCGTTGGTGATGTGGCTTTCCTAGTGTAGTGGTGTCGGGAGTAGTGGTGCTGGGATTAGTGGTGACGGGGATACATTTAAAATGTTTATCTTGTTTAGATTTATTATGCGTATTACCGTTATTAATATCACTAATTTCATCAAAGGTATTAAAACAGTTTATAATATAAATAATGTATCCATTATAAACCCCAAAGCAACAATTATGATATTAATCCAATAAAGTCGTGGTGTAAGAACATGAACACTACACCACATCATCTCGTGGGTGTCGTAAGAGACGACAAAAGGAAACAAACCATCTTCTGGTTTGTTTCCTTTTGTCGAACACTTAAAGAATAAAAACTGTGGTTATCAACCAAACTGCAAGACTTGGCAACTAAGGGGAGATCTATGTAGTGACCTTTTGATAGGCTCTAATGGTATGAATTTGTGTGTCAACGTAACAGCACTTTCCCTAATTTATAAGATTAATTTTATCTACAGATATAAATAAAATTGAAATTTCTGTCAGTTAATTAAAAAAACCAGTTTTGTTGACATGTTGTAGCGTAACTCTGCCAAGGGATGTTATGTATGTATGGAGGAGGGGGTTAGATCAATAGTCTAAGATCCATTATAAGATAAACTTAAAAATTACAAACTCAGTTTATATTTTATCTGTTAGAAGTATTCGTCGTAATAATAACGAAAAACTTTTATTGAAATTGTTACCTCAAGAAACAGATCCTCATGGCTCAAAGACGTAGGCTATGTCAAAAAATAAAGTAATTATTGGGCCATATTTTACAAAGGTCGAAAAGAATGGAATAACTGATTATTGTAAATGTTAATTGAAATTGTTGAGAAATTTTCGCTCAAGCGTTACAGGAAATTTAAGCCTAATTTTAATCTCACTAAAATTATAAATGTAAAAGAATGTTTTGTTCGGATGTTTGAACTTCAGTCACACTTGAATAGTCTTAGGGATTCTGATGAAGTCAAATCAGAGGTCGACCTGCGATACATACTTTTTATATTATTTATTTTTAATGTTTAATTTACGCCCAGTAAAGCTGGGTGGGTTAAAGAGAGCGCCATGGCCTCGGGCAGTAAATTTTAGGGGGTGGCATTTGGGAATGATAAGTCAGCTCATGTCGCTTATTATTATCCTGACTACCTAGATTTTTAACTTTCATGAAGATACCTATACTATTTCTTGAATTATTAAGGTGTGAAAACAGCCACTTTTATCACTCACTGACTGACGTGACTCACTCATCGAAAACGTCTACTTCTCAAGATGACTTTTAAATATGGTATCAAAATAGATCAGTAAGGTATACAAAGGAAAAATTATGAAAGCAATTCTTTAGATTTCATTAAACTATTAATATTTAGTGCCGTGAAAGATATGATTAGTTCAAGTACTTAGTGATACAAACTAATTACTTATCATTATCATCATCATTATTTTTAACAACAAACATTTTAAAAACAAAAATAAGTGATATTCATTCTGTAAATACTAGGAACAGATACAAGGTAGTAGTACCAGTTACTCGACTCCACCTTGTCAGTAATTTATTCTTGGGGCGATGTATACGCATTTACAACAAAATCCCAGAAAATATATTATAAGACTATAATATTATATATAGACTATTATATTACAAGACTAATGCTCGACTCGGCACAACATACATTACAAGTAATAGGACAGCTTAATCATCCCACTTAAGTCAATAATACTGCAACGATGACTCCTAAGCACTTATTAATTGATACCATATTTATAATTAACCAGTAATGAGTATTGAATAAAACAATTTTTACGGATTTTATCGCGTTTAATTAATTTATTTTATATTCCCGACGTTTCGGTTGTTTTCCAGCAACCGTGGTCACGGGGGACTGAGGTGATTGACGTCCCGATGTCAAAGTTAACCCGGAGTACCTTCAGCTTTTTAATTATTAATTTTGGTCCGATCTACGCAGAATGAACTAACTGTGTCTTGAAGTCTTGCAGTGGTATGCTTGGGTTTAGTTTTAATTTTATGAATTACAGGATCCCAAGCAGGTGGTAGTACCCAGCCTCCCTCTCTATTGAAATTAGGATGTTTTTTAATTTCAATAGCCTCACGTATCATCCTTGGCAGGAATCGATGTTCTTTCGCGAGGACTTGTGGTTTATCAAATCTAATGTAATGGCGGGGGCCGTCTAGGATATGATCACAAACTGCAGACTTCCCGGAACGTTGGTGCTTCACGTCAGCTATGTGTTTTTTTACGCGGGTTTTTATTGATCGTTTTGTTTGCCCTATATATGAGAGACCACACTCACAATCAAGCTTGTATACTCCTGCATCTTGTAGAGGAATATTGCACTTGACGGATGGTAAGAAGGTGTCACAGACAAGATTGGCTACATCTTGAAGCGAGCTTCTATTAAAATATTCTTCAAGCCGCCAAAGAAGATTAGTCAGTATATAGGGCAAACAAAACGATCAATAAAAACCCGCGTAAAAGAACACATAGCTGACGTGAAGCACCAACGTTCCGGGAAGTCTGCAGTTTGTGATCATATCCAAGATGGCCCCCGCCATTACATTAGATTTGATAAACCACAAGTCCTCGCGAAAGAACATCGATTCCTGCCAAGGATGATACGTGAGGCTATTGAAATTAAAAAACATCCTAATTTCAATAGAGAGGGAGGCTGGGTACTACCACCTGCTTGGGATCCTGTAATTCATAAAATTAAAACTAAGCCCAAGCATACCACTGCAAGACTTCAAGACACAGTTCATTCTGCGTAGATCGGACCAAAATTAATAATTAAAAAGCTGAAGGTACTCCGGGTTAACTTTGACATCGGGACGTTAAATCACCTCAGTCCCCCGTGACCACGATTGCTGGAAAGCAACCGAAACTTCGGGAATATAAAATAAGTTAATTAATCGCGATAAAATCCGTAAAAATAGTTTTATTCAATGTGTAGTGTTCGCGTAAATATAAGAAATCATTATGTAAACCAGTAATGAGCAATTTTTTCAATAGATAAGATAAATAATAATTAATAAATCGTTACTGTAATTAAACTTACATGTAAATTACAGAAAAATAATCATAAGTCAGAGTGCACGCTCCATTCGAGTAGCAACCGTTCCGTAGTTTGTCACCCTAATCACTAAACTAGCTTCGGCAGTTATTTATGTAGTTACGTTGAAAGTTTCAACGATTTTTTTTTAAGTAATGGATATCATTAAACAATATTTTGACATTCGATTTGAATATCTTGTACGTAAAACTACGATCAAGCAATTAAAGCTACAAGTGTATATAATATGGTTTATAAAGAGGAGTAAATTAATTAAATTTTTTATTTAATTAGTAAACATTGTTTCGAAAATTCGTACATATGTTTTATTGAGCTAAAACATACCATATAATTATCGCCTACCTAATATTTACAAATACTTATCAACAAATAAAATTAATTACTTAAGTACAGTAACACATTAACCACATTAACCACATTATCAACAAAGTCTTGCAACTTTACGGTTTTGTCATGGGAACTTGTAAGCCATTTAAAAAATCTGGCACTTATCTACTGCTTTATAAATCTCTTATAAGACCTCAATTGGAATATGCCACACAAGTTTGGAATCCCTTTTACCAAAGGTATCGTGATTTACTAGAATCAGTTCAAAGTAAATATTTACGCTCTGTAAACTATAGATGTAACCGTTCTTGGTCCTCTTATGATAACCTCTTGCATAATTATTCTTTAACAACTTTAAGTAATAGGCAATTACTGCTTGATTGTATTTTTCTTTACAAAATTTGTCGTAACTTTTTGATTGTCCTCAATTTGTCAATTGTAAATACCTTCATATACCAAGTCGCTCTCAAAGAATACGAAACACTCACGTGCATCGTTTATTTTTCTTTAATCTGTGTAAAACAAATGCGGGCAAGCGTGCGCCTTTGCGTCGCATAATGGAACTGTATGACAACAGCTTCTCCGATGTAGACTTATTTACCATGTCACTACCTCAATTTAGGAAACCTATAAAGCTTGTATTGAAAAGCTTGTAATTTTTCTTTTTCTTTTCTTCTATTGTTATAAATTTTAATCAAATTTTTTTTCTTTTCTAGTAATACATGTAACATTAATGATTTTGCTGTTAACGACTAGGTATGCATTTTTGCATCTTGTTTTATTTTTGTTTTATATGCGCCTCTTAGCATTTTAATTACTACGTTATTTTTGTGGATAACGGTGTTGGTTGTGTATTTAGCTAATCTGTTTATATAAGATTTGAATTGTAAATTTTATTATACAACTGTTTGTTGTCCTTAATAAAAAAAAGCACATAGGCATCAATCTTGGCGCGTTACTATTCAACCACTCTAACTATGTATCAGTATCTATAGAACATCTGGTTACGCTTGGCATAAAGGGCAATGTAAAAAAATACGCGGGCTCTATACCTTGCTTATTTGTACTCTAAGTTCCGAACACTTAGGTATCTATTGTTAATCAATATTATCATGAAAATGATAGAAGACAGATTGGAATTGATTGAAGTCATAGATACTAAGTCCATGATGGGACTGTCACTGTTTGAGTGAGAAGGTCATCATCATTATAATTACAACCCTTCACAAGTCTACTGCTGAACATAGGACTCCCCCAAGAAATTTCACAAAGCTGTGTGTAGTGAGAAGGTACTAAATAATAATTATGTGTAATAGAAACAGAAACAGAAACAGAAACTTTTTTATTCAATATAGATTATAAATAATACTTATTGAAAGTCACTCTTTTGTTTGATTACCACTGGTTCGGAAAAAACCTCTGTCCTGGGAAGAACCAGCAAGAAACCCAGCGGGACTTTTTTTTTAAATAACAGCTTACAATCATGATGTTACACAAATTAACAACACAACAAATTAGAAATAGCTTGGTAGCGATCACCTCATTTCCAGGGGTTATTATCATCCATAAATTCCTTAATATTATAATAACCCTTTTTATACAAACTTAGTTTAATAAAGTTTTTGAACTTTCAACAGGTCAAACTTTGTATATTTTCTGGAATTTTGTTGTAAAAGATATACATCGCCCCAAGAATGAATTACTGACTCGATGGAGTCGAGTAACTGGTACTACTAGCTTGTGTCTGTTCCTAGTATTTACAGAATGAATATCACTTATTTTTGTAAAACTGCTTTTATTTTTGTGTACGTACATTACATTTTCATAAATGTATTGAGAGGCCAAAGTTAATATATTAATTTCCTTAAATTTTTGTCGCAGCGACTCTTTAGGCTTTAAATCATAAATTGCTCTTATGGCCCTCTTCTGCAAAACAAATATAATTTCAGTGTCAGCTGCGTGTCCCCATAGCAAAATACCATACGACATTATGCTATGGAAGTAGCTAAAGTAAACTAGTCTAGCTGTTTCAAAACTGGTTAAACTTCTAATCTTTTTTACAGCATATGCTGCAGAACTAAGTCTGCTTGCTAGTTTTGATATATGGGGGCTCCATTGAAGCTTCGCGTCTAGTGTGATTCCAAGAAAAATCGTGGTATCTACAAGACTCAGTTTCTCCCAATTTAAAATTACATTAGTATTTAATTGTTTAATTGTTTTAATTTTTATTTATTGTATATTAATGATGTATTATTGTTATTATTTATTATGAATCAATCAATATATTTTAGTTATATGGATCTTATGTCATCTGAAATAAATTAAACTTGAATAAAGGCAAAAAAACGTTTCATATTAGAAATCATATCATTCATGAAACGTTACTATTTTATTCGGCACTAGAGGTTAGTATTGCCTTTGGAATTTTTCAACAAAATATTGTCTCTTTTTTATATTATGTACAATATGGAAATGTTCTGTATAAAAACTACAAATAGTTGGTATTACCCAATTTAATACAGTAAAATTAAAATAAAGCTCTTGTATTGAGCTTTATCATAAAGTATAATTGAATACCAATCATACTTATCTTTTATCATTCCATACACATTTCTCATGGTAGATTTACTGTAATCGCCATAAAAGACTAAGATGATAAGCAATTACACTTCCAGAGCTTCCAGATCTTGTACCGTTCACACGGCTTATCCACGACGCTGTGAGAAGGTATATTTTATATCAAGTATAAAGGTGGCACGGTTACTCTGCTATCTATCGCAGGCCAAAAGATGTTCCGGATTTTCCACTAATAAGGGCATCCACGACTTATTCTGCTACCAGGGCGGCGCCACTTTCGATGTGGTGAAATATTTGACAGATTTAATAGCGGAAGTTAATTTGATGGAAAAGATAAACAAAAGAAAATAATTATTAGTTGTATTTTATATTAATTCGATGAAAAATGGATAAACCAACGAATATTTCTAAAAGTTAAAGATTTAAAAAAAAAAAATTTAATTATACGACACTGAGACATTATTTTGTGTATATACATACACTTAAAACCGAAAACCTTTTACTTAAGACGCAAAATTGCAAAGAAAATGACTCTGCGTGACCATGTGGGTAACAAACAAGTTCACCTAGTCACAAGTATCAACATATGATGACCTTAAGAATATTAGCCCTCATTCGCCTTGTCAATCAATGAAAGTTTATGGACACTTCATCTGACATCATACAACAAAACGTAGTCAAATAATGCGGAATTTCATACTACCGTTGTATCATCATCATCATCATTACAGCCCTTCACAAGTCCACTGCTGAACATAGGCCTCCCCCAAAAAATGCCACAAAGCACGGTCCTGAGCCACCTGCATCCATCGACTTCCTGCATGTCTTACCAGGTCGTCACTCCATCTCGTGGGGGGACGCCCTACACTTCGCCTACCGGTACGAGGCTGCCACTCGAGAACCTTTCTTCCCCATCGGTTGTCGGTTCTTCGAGCTATATGGCCGGCCCACTGCCACTTCAGCTTACTAATCCGTTGGGCTATGTCGGTTATTCTGGTTCTACTGCGGATATCCTCATTCCTAAGTTTATCACGCAGAGAAACTCCGAGCATAGCCCTCTCCATACCTTGAGCTTCCTCATACGGCCAGCAGTGAAGGACCACGTCTCAGTTCCGTAAGTCATCACTGGCAACACGCACTGGTTGTACAATTTCGTTTTAAGGTTGTATAATTTACCGTTATTTTAAATTATACCGTTGTATAATTTAAAATATATCGTGAAAAGGTGAAAATGTACTTAAATTCAGCCGGTATATTTCGGCTGAATTATTCTTAGACTTATTATATGTTGCACATGGAATTATAACTGTGTTTGCCTAATCCAAACTGGGTTTGCTTCACGGAACGTACACAGAGGGTACGGCTACGATAATACAATAACTGCGGCACGACCGCGGTCTGCCTTCTCTTTTATCGCTAGATCACAGCTATCAATAAATCGATTACAAACGTATTACCCGTTTTCCTCTCTACTCCCTCAAGATATTATCCATCATTAATTCATTAATTTCAGCTTATCAAAAGACTACTGCTGAACTAAGGGGAATATTCTTCATAGTTCCCTCTCTTAGCAAGTGATTTAGCAACCGCAATTTTTTAAATATTTTGAGTTGTTGTCAGAAAGATAATGTTACCTATCTCCTGTTTCATTTCCCTATGTTGACTTTTTCGATACTTTATAGGATGGTATGGGGTCTTTTTTATCATACTAAGCCATCGCTTAATTACAATCCCACCTGATGGTAAGTGGTGATGTAGCCTAAGATAGTGAAGCGCGCTGACTTAACAAAAGCCTATTAACTCTTGCCTTAAAGACACCCACATTATAATCGGATGGAATCACAGATGCTGGCAACTTATTGCGCTCGTTTGCTGTAAGCATCACAAAAATGGTTGGTTCGAATGCGTCGTGATTTAGCAACGAAAGGGTGGAGACTGGCCGATCGTCTGGTTGTCCGATGGTGGAAGGGAGAGGGAGGAATTAAACTATGCAATTCCTGTGCACACTCTCCGAAATGCATCCTGGTTGGCTAATTTGCACCTGTTTTCGAGGCTGTTGAGATTGGCTTTAACCAAATTAGGGTCACCAATAAGCCTCTTAGCGCACCTTTCCAGTGAGTTCTAAGCTGCTAGGTGGCATTTTGCAGTACCAGCCCATATATAGCAGCAATACTCCATGCATGACCGGATTTGCGTTTAAAACAATGGTTACCCTGTTACCCCGGCAATATGTGTTGGCCAAGCCTTAGCCAACGCGAGCGTAGGCAAATTGATACAAGGTGAGTGCTACAAGTCAAGGTCAAGTTCGAAAGAGACCAATGCTAACTGCCAAAGTACACGAGTTTTTGTGGAGCTATCCACATATTGACCGTAATTAGTTTTCATTGAGAATTGTAACGATAGGACGACGTAGAAGTTATTGCAGTTTCTATTATTTATTTAATGAGTAGAAGTAAAGTTACAAAAAATAAGAGGCATTGACATTGTCCAAATTATTTTGAAGTTGCAACTTGATTAAAGCAATATCTCACCGGGACGGACGCCAAGCTGTAACTGACATGACCGACTAACATTTGGATGCAACTTGCCGTATGCAGGCGAGAGAGCGCCTTTGATTTATGCAGAAAACCAACACTATTCCGAAGTGAACGAGTCGTAGCGAGCAATCCCGAGTGGCGGCAAGGTACGCCAAATGAACCGAGTACAGGTGAGTGCCAATGTGTGTTGGCGCTCGCCTGCACTCGGCCAGCTAGGCGAGCGATGACGAGGCTAGACAAATGGGCTGTCTATACGTTGGTGGCCGCTCGGCCAACATGTATAACCGGCTTTATGCTAGCCCCACCACGCTTTCCATATATTTAGAAAGAAAGAGACAGACAGAGAGAGAGAGAGAGAGAGAGAGAGAGCTAGTGACGAAAGAGAGAGGGTGAGATGCGCGAGTATAATCTGTTTGCTAAGATAAGATCGCCTTTATACCGCGTCGCTTCTTTGCTATTTAACTTATATTTATTATTTATATTCTTATTTTATTACAATAAATATAAGAATAAATTAGTGTTTTATTTTATTCTTATAATAGATTTATTTATTTATTTATACACGCAGGCTGAGGTCAAAAGTGGACGCAAGTGACTTAATTTGCGTTTTGAGTCGTTAGACTTTTTTATTATAGCATTTTAATGCAGACCAAGACAGCCAGCTACTACGCCACGATACGGAATCTATTTAACCAGTTTAAATAAAATTTTAAGTTTGATATGTCTAAGTATACAGTTTTAGACCTAAAAGTAAGACCATATGCCAATAATGTTTTATTATTGACTTTGCCTAGCAATTTTTGCTATGAAATAGAATAACGAAATTAAACACTTTTATAGATTACATATAAATAGAATTGAAGTGTCTGACTGATTAAAAATAAAATGGAAATAATTTCCTTTTATTTAGCGCGTTTCGTATGGTGTGTGCAGGTGACCGGAGGCCCAATCCCCCCCCCCCCCCCCCCGATCAACATGGTAGCGTATTCTGGGGGGTGGAGGGGGAACTCCGCTCAACACAATAACTGCTCGGGGCAAACTGAGCAACAAGACCAAGGCGACCCCTGCCACGCTATCCGTGAATTTCTGTAACATTAGGGGACTTCACTCGAACCTAAACGCCGTCCACTACCATCTCGAGACGGCGAAGCCGGCCTTGCTCTTTCTGACCGAGACGCAGGTGTTCTCTCCGGCTGATACTTCGTATCTCTCCTACCCGGGGTGCAAATTGGAGCACTCCTTTGTGCCTCGGGCTGGAGTTTGCGTGTATGTCAGACAGGACATCTGTTCTCGACGCTTCGGCAGTCTTGAAGGTTCGGACCTGTCCATCCTTTGGCTACGCGTAAAAAGCGACGACCATCCGCGCGTCTACGTGTGCCTCTATAGGTCCCATAGCGGTAATGCCGAAACAGACCGACTCATCGACCACGTCCAAATGGCTACAGATTCCTTGCTACATCAGGTCCCATCCGCAGAGATCGTGATCCTTGGCGATTTTAACGCCCACCACGCAAAATTGCACGGTTCACGTTTAACCGATCATTCGGACCATTGTCTGATCCGGAGTGTTGTGCCACTCACGCTCCCCTCGCGGTTGCGTTCTGCAGGTTGCCTCCGTGTTTGGCATTACAGGTCGGCGGATTGGGACGGAATGCGGTCTTTCTTTGTTTCCTACCCATGGGCGCGGGTTTGCTTCTCGCCGGATGATCCCAGCGCTGTTGCTGACTCTGTCTCTAATGTGGTGCTACAGGGAATGGAACTATTTATTCCATCATCTGTGGTACCCATTGGAGGCAGATCTCAGCCTTGGTTTGGTCGCTCCTGTAAGACTGCATTACGAAGTAAGCAGGAGTGTTATCAAGCCTGGCCTGTGACTTCGGCGACTCAGGATGTAAACACTAGCATACCCAAAAATAAGTATAACTTCGCCTCCATGTCCTTCAAAAGAGTTATTGCTAAGGCAAAGTCAGAGCCCATAGGCAGAATTGGCGAGAAACTAGTCCGCCTTCCGTCGGGAACCCGTGCATTCTGGTCTCTCGCCAAGGCTGTCCAAGGGAATTTCTGTAAGCCATCACTACCATCTCTGCACAGGGAGGACGACTCACTGGCCCACGACGCAAAAGAGAAAGCCGACCTTCTACGCTCCCTTTTTGCGTCCAACTCGAATGGTGATGACGGGGGAACACACCGCTGACCATCCCGAGGTGTGAGTGCTCCATGCGGGATGTACGGTTCTCACAGCGCTCGGTACGCAGAGCACTCCTCTCCCTTGACATCCACAAGTCGAGTGGGCCTGACGGAATCCCCGCAATTGTGCTGAGGACGTGTGCTCCAGAGTTGGCACCGGGTCTAACGCGTCTTTTCCGGTACTCCTACTCCCTAGGCGTAGTCCCGAAATCATGGAAGACAGCTTTTGTCCACCCGTCCCTAAAAAAAGGCGACCGCTCAGACCCGTCCAACTACAGGCCTATCGCCATCACCTATTTCTATTCCATTCACCCTATTTCTCCAAAATAATGGAATCCGTTATAAACTGCCACCTCATGGTACCTTGAGGATCACCAGCTGATTCGTGACCGCCAGTACGGTCTTCGTCGAGGTAAATCAGCTGGCGATCTTTTTTTTTTATAGAATATGGGGCAAACGAGCATGCGGCTCACCTGATGGTAAGTGACTACCGCCGCCCATGAAAAACCGCAACACCAGGTGAATTGCAGATGCGTTGCCGGCCTTTTAGAAAGTTACGACTTAGGAACCTTCAAGAAAAGAGCTTATCTTTCCTTGAAGGTTCCTAAGTCGTATCGGTTCGGAAAATTCGCTGGTGGTAATTGATTCCACAAAGAAGTTGTGCGAGGGAGAAAACTTCTTCTAAATCGCACAGTGGTGGACCGCCAATCATCCAGATGGTATGGATGGTAACGCGAGTTTTGTCGCGATGTACGATAGGTAAGTTTCTGGTTTACTAAACTCATAGATGGGCGGAGGCAGTAGAGTCCAAGGGGGAGGCATTGGCCGTTAGTTTGGACATTGCGAAGACCTGCGATCGGATTTGGCACAAAGCGCTTCTTTCGAAGCTCCGTTCCTATGGGCTTTCCGAGAAATTATGCAAATGGATCACCAGCTTTCTTGCAGATCGGAGCATCAAGGTCGTTGTAGACGGTGCATGCTCCGACTATAAGCCTATTAACGCTGGTGTTGCACAAGGCTGCGTGCCATCACCAACGCTGTTTCTTCTTCATATCAATGATATGTTGCAAGCCGGTAGCATTCATTGCTATGCGGATGACAGCACTGGTGATGCTCTATACTCCAGCCGTGCCAATATTTCTCGGGAAAACGTCACCGCGTACCGGAACAAACTTGTGTCTGAAGTCGAGTCTTTGCTGGACAAAGTCTCGAATTGGGGGCGACTAAATCTAGTCCAGTTTAATCCTCAGAAGACACAAGTTTGCGCGTTTAACGCTAAAAAGAACCCCTTTGTCGTATCTCCTCAGTTTCAAGGTGCTCCCCTTGTTGCCTCAGCCAGTATCGGAATCATCGGCGTCGACATTTCGAGTGACATGCAGTTTCGTGGTCACTTTGAAGAGAAGGCCAAATTGGCCTCTAAAAAGCTTGGCGTGCTCAGCAGAGCAGGACAGTATTTCATGCCAGCTCAACGCCTGCAACTTTACAAGGCACAGGTTTGGCATCACATGGAATACTGTTCCCATCTCTGGGCTGGGGCTCCCCAATGCCAGCTCCTTCCACCTGACCACATCCAGCGCAGAGCGGCTCGATTCGTCGACGACCGAGTCCTTTCCGATCGGCTCGACTCATTGGCACTGTGAAGAGATGTTGCATCTCTTTGCATTTTCTTTCGCATTTACCATGGGGAGTGCTCTGAGGAATTGTTCGGATCAATCCCAGCCGCCAAATTTCTCGAACGCACATCGCGGCAGAACTCCCGATACCATCCACACCATCTGGATGATTGGCGGTCCACCACTGTGCAATTTAGAAGATGTTTTCTTCCTCGCACAACTTCCTTGTGGAATAGTTTACCACCAGCGATTTTTCCGGACCGATACGACTTAGGGACCTTCAAGAAAAGAGCCTACTCCTTTTTAAAAGGCCGGCAACGCATCTGCAATTCCCCTGGTGTTGCGGTTGTTCATGGGCGGCGGTAGTCACTTACCATCAGGTGAGCCGCATGCTCGTTTGCCCCTCTCTTATAAAAAAAATGTTGACATTCATGTTTTTAAAATTAATGCTATCTATCTATCTTACCAAAACAATTGTGAATAATGAGGATCGAGTTCGATACAGTCGAATACCTATTTTTTTTTTTCTTTTTGGTTTTAGGGTTGAGATCTAAATGGATGTCAATTTCCATAGCACTTCCAGGAATATTTTACATTTCTATGGTAATAACTATGTATAAGGAACTTCTCTATATAAATATATATATATATATATATATATATATATATATATATATATAGGAATGAATAAATATGAGCTACTGAAATGGGGATTATAAATCTCTCGATGCTAACACACAACTAAATCGTAATATACATTTATATAAGAGGCGCTATATAAATCTTATTTCTAACATAGTCTCCCTTGTGAAGCAGCATGTGTTTTGTATTCAAACCAATGACTGCACTGGAGAGCAAATTGGAAGTTTAAATTAAATCTCTCGCCAAAATCAAAACAACATTTATAGGCTAAAGAATACTATGCACGGAAGGTAATTTTAGCTTTAAAACAGTTTAAATTACTGTTTACTTTTTTAGTCTCGAGATGAAATCTAATCTTATAAACCACTAAAACTCCAAGGCTGGAAATAAGCTTCTCACAAATATTAATAGCTAAAATATATCAAACAGTAGTAGTGCATTGGCGATCGCAATACCGAGACATATCACATCTTAATACGTATTCGCATAACTCCTGTGGATATTTTACAACTTATCATCTAAACTTTTGGCTCCATGAGTGTTCTAAAATATTAATTTATTTGCACTATTGTATACCTATATTGTATTCCTTAACAAAACGGTTACAAAGAGTGTGTTAAACGTTATTAAATCAGCTTTTTGTAATCTTTTTTATTCATTCTATTCCAGTCAACTCTGGGCGTCGGGAGATACGAGTATGTGATAACAACATTATGTTTAAATACAGAATCATTTTTAAGAATGCGTTACCGCAGTTGTCATATTGGGAGTATATGTATTTATTCGACCACACCCTAGGATAATTTATCTCATTTAGATAAGCCATATAGTGCAAATAACGTAAGTGTCCGTAGCGATAGTCGACAATCGAATTAATTCAAGGAATTTTTCAGATTCGTTCTAGCTGATAATGCTCGTACACTGCGATACAATTCTAAATTCCATCTATTCCTTGAGTCGTTGACGCACCGGCAATTTCTCTTGTATTACTGGTGTTTATGGAAATCAAATGAGCTCCAAACGCAATTTTTTCTTCTTCTATAATATAATTATTATCTTGGG
This sequence comes from Parnassius mnemosyne, assembly GCA_963668995.1. Lineage (NCBI taxonomy): Eukaryota > Metazoa > Arthropoda > Insecta > Lepidoptera > Papilionidae > Parnassius > Parnassius mnemosyne. The sequence goes on from CAVLGL010000057.1 coordinate 22,489,859, forward strand.
TATAAACATGCAGCTATATAGCCCAAATAATATCAAGCTAGTAGCAGCCTACAAGGAAATACCAAGTAATGCTTTGAAATTTTGTAATATAAACGACACAAACTACAGAATACATAGCTTACGGGTCGATTGCAATGGCAACTATAGCAAAATCCGCTATGAAGATGAAATGAGATGTTTGTATTATTAATGAATTGACACCTAAATTCTATCCTCGATAAATAATCAAAATACACAAACGTTGTTATCCATGAGGACTAATATAAAACGCCGCGTTAACAACATATGTACGTAACACAGCAGCGTTGTGCTGCTGTTTCCCACTGTTATTTAGTGAAAGCGTAGTCCTTCCGCGGTTGAGCCGACTCATTGGTGCTGCAGCCGTATTACATTGCATCGTAACTCCACCACGATATAGTTAACGTTATCATAAGTACAAATTATTTGATAAAAAAAAATTAACTCATTAAGAGCGTAGACGGGCTGTATTTTTTCCATACAAATGTATTCTCCTATTATCTTCCTGGATAAAGCCTCTAGATTAATCGGTTTGGTTTATAAAAATCTAGGTCTATTGTGGGTATTCCCCTGTCATTTATTTTTTTCCAAAAAATTATTACATAAATAAATATGCCTTTCCAAAAACCCAAAAAAATGCCCCGTTTTTACCTCCATAATCAGACGACTACCAAACAAATTTGAAAAGTTTTTAAGATAAAATCAAGTGACAGGAGCATAGATCTATTCCTTCTTTAAATTTTGATACCAAATATAATTTATTCAACTTAGTTTTCGAGGAGAAAACAGGGGAATACGAAATGTCGATCGGTCATGGTTTTTGTAGGTAAAATCGTTCTGAGCTGCAGTTGTCCCTATCGCACTCTACGGGGGGAGGCCAGAGGTGAGGAATGGTTAGACTAATAAGTACTTATTAGTCTAAACAATTAGGAAAGTGACAACTGTCGAAGTTTTTATCGATATCATAGTGATGTCAGTCGATATCGACGTTTACCTATACTGATTTACAGGCGGCACAGTGAAATTATTAAGACAACGAAGTAACAATTCAGTGAGTTTACGTTTATTATTATTTGAAATGAACTTTAGCGAACTTTAGTGAAATAAAACGTAACTAATGTTCGAATTCTACTGCTTGGTGAATAATTCTGTTTACTTGATTTGCCAGCTTTACTGGGGACTTTATAAAATAATAACTGTAAAATAATAACTGTGTAACTAATAATATAATATATATATATAATCAGTTATTTAATAATTAATATGTACATTTATTCTGTAGTCATTTCCATCCTTTCTCTTACGGGTAAATTTCGTGGTATCCGACCGTCAATTATTTCAGGGAGAAGGCATTCGTAGAAAATTTTTTCTAATTTTGGTTCCATGTTTTGCCAAAATTCGTCATCTTTATCAATTTTGTCATATAATACATCCTTAGGGCTTCACAAAACAAAGTAAAAAAACTTCGGCATGTGATGTACAATTGGCCTTGTACTTGATAATAGTAGTTGTGATTTCTTTTTATTAACTTGTCGTTGTGGAGTAACTAAATCGGCAAATGTGCAGCTAAATGTTGGTGCTAAATGTTTGAAATGGCAGACAAACAAATATTTTATATCTACGACTCTGCGTCCTGATAACTTGTCGTTTTGAATTTCTTCATTATGGGCACCATCATCGTCATCACAAACTAAATACAAGTCTTTGAGTGTAGTGGCCGACGATGAGGTGCTTTTTTATAGGAGAGGGGGCAAACGAGCATGCGGCTCACCTGATGGTAAGTGACTACCGCCGCAAGAAAACATCTTCTAAATCGCACAGTGGTGGACCGCCTATCATCTAGATGGTGTGGATGGTATCGGGAGTTCTGTCGCGATGTGCGTTCGTGAAATTTGGCGGCTGGGATTAATACAAACAATTCCTCAGAGCACTCCCCGTGGTAAATGCGAAAGAAAATGCATAGGGATGCAACATCTCTTCGCAGCGCCAATGAATCGAGCCGATCGGAAATGACTCGGTCGTCGACGATTCGAGCCGCTCTGCGCTGGATGCGGTCAAGTGGAAGGAGTTGGGACTGGGGAGCCTCAGCCCAGAGATGGAAACAGTATTCCATGTGAGGCCGAACCTGCACCTTTTAAAGTTGCAGGCGGTGTGCCGGCATGAAATACTGTCCCGCACTGCTGAGCAAGCCAAGCTTTTTAGAGGCCAATTAAGCCTTCTCTTCAAAGTGACCACGAAACTGCACGTCACTCGATATGTCGACGCCAAGGATCCCTCCCCCTTGGACTCTAATACCTCCGCCCATTAATGAGTTAGGTAGACCAGAAGATCACCAACTGATCGACCCCGACGAAAAAAAAAACTTTTTCGTCGTGGTCTTTTTCAAACGGTTCTCGATTCTCTCTGAAAGTTGCATGAAAAAAACGTTTAAAAGTGCCCATGCAATTTGAGGGTTTTTCTTGATTTTTCTGGGATCCGATCATCATGATCAACATGAGATGATGATTACCAGGCACAAATGTATGCATTAGAAAGTACATGAATAACATTATATGTACCTATAAAATTTGAGGGTTACCCTCGATTTCCCTGGGATCCCATCATCAGATTCTGACTTGGTGACAATGGGACCACCTCAAGAATGTAAACATTCGAATAAAAAAAAGAATTTTGAAAATCGGTCTACCATTGGCGGAGAAATCGGTGAACATACATAGAAAATACATACATTCGAACATATAACACCCCCCCCCCTTTTTTTGGAAGTCGGTTAAAAAATTATAAAACAAGTGAATATCCTATATAATACCCTATCACTGATAGCAACCCTAGTCGGAAGGTGAATTTCAATTATACAGTTTTATAATATTTGATTGCCATAGAGATAGTCAATATATACCTACTTAAATGCATATTGTAATTTGACATGAATGCATAGGTATTACGAGCGTCCGCAACAGGTGATATTTCATCCGCTGAGATGATATAAATATGGGATAAAACACGTGCGAAACAAAGATACTAAGCATTGTTATTGCTGCTTTTATATTGTTATCGTCTTATTATAAGGACCATCTTGGGTAGTATCCAGTCATGCCATTCAAAATTGACCACCTCATTGCTCCTTTAACCATTATAGATATGAAGTTTTAATTACTTGGACTTGGACTTGTACTATACACGGTGCAAAGTGAAGCTTCCGTTTTATACGTTTTAACAGTGGTAGAGCCACGCGGCGGCTTTTGCTGTCGCACGGATGGGCCGGCTCGAACCGGGGTGGTACCACGACCTCACAGAATACCAACGTGAAGTAGAGGTTTACCTCTGCGTTTCGCTTGGTGAGTGCAGGTGGCCGGAGGCCCTTTTTACTGGAAATGAGGCATTCCATCTTAGTCCTCACGGGTGACAACGCATCTGCATTTTGATTCGCAAACGAGGATAGATGTAGATGTCTATGGGCCGCAGCAACCACTTACCATCAGGTGGACTGTGTGCTCGTTTGTCACCCTTATCTTATAAAAAAAAAATACGTAAATACGTAAATGAAGGCTTTTTGTCTTAGAACTCAAGAATTTGTGCGTTTTATTCCCTTTTCTTCGACCCATTATTAACGAAATTGAATTGTGTTTGATAAAATGTCTATTTACAAATATAATCATACTATAATAATTTTTATTTCAGGTAAACCCTACCTGAAATAAAAATTATTATAGTATGATTATATTTGTAAATTGACATTTAATCAAACAAAATTCAATAATTTAAGAAAACACTACTTGTACTTTACAAGCAGTGTTTTGTTAAATTATTGAATTTCTTTTGTCGTTTTGTAGGGGGTAAAATGATAAAATTTATTTACAAATAAAATAATACTCACGATTTTTCTGTAGTCGTTTGAACAAATAGGTATTCAAATCCAATCCACAAGCCGAGTCAAAACAGTGAAGCAAAGAATCAAGTCCGTAAACATGGTGCGCGCGGAAGATGCGTGGTATACAGATTATTTACTCACATATTGATACCTCGGTTGCTCGGGCGCAGTGCGGCGGCAATAGTTTCTTCAAATACCTATTTCTCAATTCCTGCGCAGACCGACTACGCTCTTAAGGTAAGATTCATAAAATTAATGTTATGTAATCGAATTGGCTTTTATAAACCGATTGCACGTTTGAAAGTACTGCTCACTTTGATACCAATGCAGGTATAATAATTCTTTGTCTGTAAATTGTGACACTTAGATCTAAATATTAATTATTTGGGTTATACTCAGACCTCCTTTTATTTTAAATAAATACTTAATGTACGAGCCGTGAATTTCACTGTACGCAAGCAAATCGAGTTCGAAACCCGCTGGCACCAATGTTAATAGTTAATTGTAATTTTAATAACTTATAAATTAATAAAATAAAATATTATATAAAAATAAAATATTTCCACGACGTTTCCAGTTTGCTAACAAGTATTGGAGTAGTACCGCGGAATCCTATCTTCATAACCCTCTCAGAATTTGGATTTCATACTAAAAATACAGTCTATTTATAGAATCGATTTCGTGTATGTCTATCACAGACTTTTTGTCAGAAATTGATTCACGCAGAGTCTATTTCAGAGCAAGTACATCGTAGATGATTCTCGTAGTAGATGTCGTAGATGATCTACGTCGTAATAGTTGTAATATGCAGTTGCCCAGTTGCATTATAGTGTAATTATAATGTTTATACTAACATAACAAATTTATTATATACAATGAACTAAAATTTACCGGCTAAACAAAAAAATAAATATAACAGAATATATAACAAACGTCAATAAATCGTTAACTCTTAAAATGATGTAAATACAGTTTATCAAACAGAAATAATAGACAGAGCATAAGCAAATTCAAGGTTGCATGTAAAAAAGTATACATCTACAAACCAAAATTTATGTACCTTTCAGTTTTCGAAATATATTTCTTTGAATTCCTCAGACATGCAGGTTTTCTCACGATATCTTTCCATTACCGCCGATCACGTGACAAGTTAAACTGCAATTAACAATTTCTATGGTACCGATAGAAATCGAACCCGAGCTGCTCGCCTACTATAAAAGCTCTCAAATAAAATTGCAAATTTTACTTAGGTCCTGAGCTCTTTTGTGCCATCACGACTCTTAAGTCGCATGTATTCAAAACAAATTAAACAAAAACTAGAAGCAGAATTTTGCTTCTATGCCTATAACATTCACCAAAAATCGCAACGTCTTGGCGTTTATTACTTACACTTATGTTTTTACTTCTTTATAGTGTCTCTTTCTGCGTCGTTACTTATTCTATTTATTTAAAATATTTGTCATTGTATGTAGAGTTATAGGTTCAATTGATGCCAATGACTTTAATTTCACCTTGTATAGTCGCAGAAACAATCCTTTATTAAACTCAGGACACGTAGATGGTAAAGTATCTATGCACATAGCGCCTTACTTGAAGATTTAAGGCTTTAACTAGCCTGAATGATCTTAACGAAACGGCGATCGCAGAGATTTTAGCCGATGTCAACACCATCTAGCAACTACGTTCTGTATTACTTATAAAAGTGCAAAGATTAATAGACTGCAGAGATGAAAATTATATAAGTGACATGCTGCCTGTTATGCTTGCGCCTCACTGAGAATTATGTCGCGGTTACGCATGTTCAATTACAATGTGCTGTAGCTTTGTCCGGTAGGCGTCACGAGCTATCAAGTGTTCAAGTTTCAAGTACATAAGAGTTTTTTATTATATATGTTAAATCGTATTTATTTGTACCGTATTAATAGATCTGGGTCAAAGCGTTCGCTATAAATTTTCCCGGGTTTGATCCCCGACAGCACGAATGAAATCCGTAATTGCAATTTTCGTCAACACGCATTGGGGAAGCACGGCGGGTATTTCCTTGCCCTAAAACCCTCTCAGAAATAAAAAAAGAGTCCTGTGCCCAGTAGAGGGACTTGTATAGCCTAATACTTTACTTTGTAGCAATATTTATATTCGTTTCAGATATAGAAGGGTACCTTATGCTAACAAAAATATCATGTGGAGGCGACGAAAACGTAAAACATCTTGGTACCTAGATAAAACGTTCGAAAGATTGTCAGTCATATCATACGCCACATTTTCTATATCTTGCAGATAGGGCAAATTAAAAAATAATCCAAAATATTATGGGAACTATTTATTAATAATGTATACATTTATAGGTATTTATAATAAAAAAATGAACAAGCTGCAAGGTTCAACTAATAATGTTTTTTGTAAACACAATCGTAAAATCCCTGTTTTAATTTTTACCAATGGTTAATTGATGAAACGTAGTCAAGATCACTATATATAAAATATATTTAATTAAAATTGACACGTGACCTATTTGGCCTTCTACTTACAACTCGGCGGAAATTTGAAAAGAAGATTTTGTCTTTTCACACAAGTATTGTTAACAAATGGCGTAGTTTCGAAAAGCGTGAAAGTGTCAGCGGTATATAATCAATTAAATACTAAACTTTTTTGAAATTTATTTTTTTGTTTATTTTTGTTATATCTTCTTAAAAACTGACGCCATCTCACTATTTTATTGTTTGTTTTTTTTGTAACGCATAAGGATAAGTTAGACTAAGTTAGATTAACTTGGATAAGTTTATAATTTTTTTAATTTTATCACAAAATTTCCGCAATAAATTATTACCATTTCTACAGTGATTCTCTCCTCTTAGTTTCGGCGTGACTGTAGGATATTATAGTGGGTCACGTCAGTTACTAAGCGGCCATAAATCATTATATGTATGTATAGACATACATGTATACATTTTTTCATTTTAATATTTATGTTTTTTTTTTTAATTTTGATTGATTTTTTGAAACCTGGTAAAATTATTTTTTTCCATACCAATTGATGGGCCTGAGTATAATGCCAGTTATGCTCTTTGGCTGAAGTTATTTTTTATTTTATGCTCAATTGCAGACAAAACAATATTTATTGCGCATTTCTAAAACAAAATTTTACCGCTTCTCCTTCTAATAATAGCTCCTGCACCTAACACGGCGGAATAGTTATTATTACCAATAAGACCATTTGCGGAAACAGTTTTTGTTAACAGTTATGAGTGTAGCATTTTATCAGCTGCTTGTACAGATATTAACTAAATTAAGTATTTCTAGTCATAAAAATATTTATAATTGAGTATAAACTTTTAAAAAACTAATACATATTTGAACGAAGTCGCTCCAACACCGACGTGCGGTCCACCCTCTACGATGTCCGAAAACGGACTGTGATAGAGCTTACATGGCGACGGAGCATGCGTGCTCGCGTAAATATATTCAATTTCAGGGAAAAATGATATATTCGGGTAATAAAAATGAAACTCTCAATTAAAAATATTAATATTTTTAAGACCTTTTTTTTTTAGTGTAAGAACAATTTAAAAAGCTTGTGCCGTTTTGGAGAAATTTTGCAAAATATGACAAAGATAGGTACTCTTTGGGGATTTTTTTTCTAATAAGGGGTTGACAAAAATACAATTTTGTTAAATTAAAAACATTTACCAAATCTTCTTCTGTTACCCTGTATTTTTTCTTTGTGGAATAAATGAACAGTTATTGAGATTTTTGTATTAAATATCCTAGATTTAGGCATTTCAACCACTGTTAAGGCCTTAAGAGTATACGTATATACTTATAATATAGGTAAGGTAATATAATAACTTTATTTTTTTTAGCTTTATTCCTTTCCTACTAAAATTATACAATCGGATTTTCTTTCTTATTAGTTATGAAGCACATAAGTTGTGAAAGTACATTAACTTTTAACAACCTTAATAAATCTCAATTTTATCTGCGTTAATCGGACCAAAGCATAGTTTAAAATTACTAGCCCGCATTGACCATATCATTAGTACGTCAAATACCTGTTGTTACCGTTGGTTGCTGAAAAATACTCGAAACTATTGTCTTAAATCTATACGGCCATGAGTTCTATTTTCATAAATATAAAATCAAGAAAGCATGAAGGCTTCATGGTATTATTTTTATGAAAATTTCTAAAACTTGGTAAAACACCTCCACACCAAGCCATGGTTTATGCAGGATAATTGACCATATTGAACTATTTCAACAAGTTTTGAGATTCTTTTACAGCTACTCAATACACTTTATCAGTTTTTGCCATCTCTTTCGGTCTAAACTGAACCTGTACATTTGTAATAAAAATCGTGTATCAAAGTATCTACCCATGATAGAAATGACAAAGTGTATTAAGTAGTTTTAAGCCACTTTATCTTTGAGTATTGAAATTCACACAAACAGTAAGTCTTTTATAATGATAGACAATTTACACCTACAGCATCCACAGCATCCACTACCATGAGGTGGACTGTATGCTCGTTTGTCGCCCTGATTCTACAAAAAACATGCTCGTAGTTTCTCTGATGGATTAAATTCTAAGAAGTATGCCCTAAACTATAATACTATTTATAATATTTATCTTTAAACAGTGGTGGGATTTCACAGGCGTATCTTATACTATAAAGTATTTGACGTTTAATTTAGAGGAGACGTGGAAAATCGACGATTAAGTCATTTTAGATAGAGGTTATAACATTTCAATTTGCTTTAATAAAATCGGTACATTATTACATTGGGTTTCGTTTGGCGCACGAATTACCTAATGTTAATATATATTTTAGAGACATTGTCTTATATTCAACATAAAACTTTATTGTATACGTAATTCGTCAATTCAAACGAATTTCTCGTTAGTCAAGAAACCGCATGATTTGTTTTTCTATGGACAGAATAGAATGGTACAAATAAGAGATATTTGTTTTATGAACTTGTATTAATGTAAAGTGTTTTCTTTCGATTCGAATACAAATGAGCAAGTCACTTCAGCAAGTTTGCAAAACAATGTAGTTTGAACAATCCAATGAAAACTTTTGGAGCTCTTTACAAAGTAAGGAACAATGTTTTGTTTCTGAAATCGCTTATTATAGTACTAACTAAAAGACCAAGATTATATAATATCTATATATTACAATAAATATAAACACAAGACTGAGGATGCACAAAAAAATACGTTCCTTACATTATTGATGCCATCATAGCCAAATAACATTCGCACAACAATTTTTTTTATAGAATATAGGGGCAAACGAGCACACATTCCACCTGATGGTAAGTTGATGCTGTGGCCCATACACATCTACATCTATCCTCGATTAAGAAACAAAATGCGTTGCAACCCCTGAGGACTAAGATGGAATGCCTCGTTTCCAGTAAAAATGGTCTCCGGTTCTATACACACACCATACGAAACACTTGCATTAACCTACTATTTTACACTGGTATTATGTGAGAGCGTGGTCCTTCCCCGGTCGAACCGACCCATTCGTGATACAACCATAAAATAGCTGCAGCATGGCTCTACCACTTTTTATTCATATTTTTTTCAATTTCTTTCAATTCATCAAGTCTGAAAACGTACACATTTTCACACGTAGTAGTACCTATATCTGTCATTTATTTTAATTAATGTCCTAATAGTTAATCGCAATATCCTCTTTATTTTACTGACTTTCATATCTCGTGTTATATTGTAACAGTTTCATCAAACGTAGATTATTTCTTGTAAATACGCGATTATTTAACAGAACACAATAAAGTGTAGTATTATATTATGTTAAATTAAGTTAATTAAGGGCTTCTGATGGCATTTATTACTTAAAAGATCTGTTCATACTCATCAATCTAGGAAAGGGAATTGGTAAACGTAGAGGAAACATTTTGCTAGTTAGAGCTGCTGATAGAGAGAGCAGTATATGCACTACTGCTCTCCGTTACCAGTCATTTCATGGTTTAATGTAGCTAATTTTTATATTTATTATCGTATGATGTGGGTGTAAGAGGTGAGTGACAGATGCCAGTGTAACCGTCCCGCTATTGAAATGCTATTAATCTAACATCCGGTTTAAAAAAAAATATTCATGAAGGAAAAAAAATTCCTTCATGAATATCTTTTTTTACAATAAAATATAAATATAAATAAATACAATTGACATTGATTGACAGCCTATGTTTCGGCAAGTCTATTTTTAATTAAAAAAAAATAATTTTTTTACCGGTTACGGTCATTCTTTTCCTTGATAAAATTGGTCTCAATATCAAAATATATTAGTATATGCCACGGCATGGTTGACTACCTTTTTCCATGCAACAATACCTGTCTATCAGGTGTAACAGGTACTGATATAGTAATTTACCCACGTTCTTATTCCTAAAAAGCTCAATGTGTAAATATAAAAATATTTTTATCGCGAATCCAATGGTATATGGTTGACTTTTCAAATCGTGGCAAGACTAGTGATTAACACGATTTAACATTTCAATAATTTTATTTTAAAGTAGAGCGTGACAGAGAACACTATATATTATTATTATGTGCGTTAGGAAAGGATGCACGATAGCAGCTGCGCATGAGAAGCTTGCCGGAAAAGAGAAAGGCGCGTGTTCAGTTTTCTGTGTAATAGAGAAAGATAAATATATTCTCCGACCGAAAGTTATTCTAAAGTAATAATGGTTAATATAGCGCATAGCGCCATATTATAGCACGTTATGTATCCATCTGTGTTCCATCGTTCTTTATGCGTGCTATGTAAGTAACCGCCATGGCACTATGAATATCTAGCGTCAACTAGCTCTAGCAGCAGCGCTGTCACGTGCGAGCTGTTGGGAGGAGACTTGTGACGCAAATTTGACCTAGCGCACGCTATTATTTATAAGTGATCGAAGGATTTAAAGGCTGCAATAACACTGCAGCTTTTTACAACAAAGGAAAAATCAGAACATATAATTTTTTTTCCAAAAAATGCAATAAATGCAATTTACCAAAATAAGTTTTCATCATTAAAAGAAAATGCTGAAATTTTTATTCACGGCGAAATTGAAGTGATTCATGAATTTACTGTTGTTATGTACGACATAAAAAACTGCACAAGTGTCAATGATGCAAGATATCGAATTTTCGAAAGAAATTATGCAGCCAGTAAAAATAATGAAAAATTTTGGAAAAAAAATTAAAAGCTTTGATTCCAACATAATTCCACCATGCTGGAAATCATGAAAACAAAAAATTACGCACAATATACGTGAATGCTATGTGCCTTAATTCTACCGATCCTTGCTGTGCTAAACTACAAGCTGAAGATTGCGGATAGTACATGGATGATAAATTATTAAAGCCAATAGAGTTCCTTGAAGATCCAACACCTTTACAAGTTGACTACATTCTGCAGACAACAAATGATTAAAATGATGACGACGATAATTCAGAATCTAATTCGAATATTGCAAGTTCCATTGAATCTATTTTTTATATTAGTATATTTTATATTATTAATGGTTAATAAACAATAAATAAAACAATATTCAATAACAATTTACTGATTTTTTTATTTTTTCATATTTTAATATTTAATTAAACGTAAAATTTTATTTAAATTGTTTAATATTTAATTGCTTGGTTTTTTATTACTATAATATATGCAATTTAAAAAGGTAAGTTATAATTTTAAATTTTGTACTGTTGACTTCAATATAAGTTTATTAAGAATAACTCAAAAACTATTGGTCTGACCTTGATCAAATTCATATTCAAATAAAAGAAGAATCATCGAAACCGGTTCACCCAGTAAAAAGTTACGAGGTAACACACATAAAAAACATACAGTCGAATTGAGTACCGTCTCCTTTTTGGAAGTCGGCAGAAAATTACTTGATTTTTGTAATTATACTGAAAAAAATAAATTACAATTTTTATACGAATAAAGTTTTTATCAAGTTCAATTTTATCAAGGAAAAGAATGAACGTAACCGTAAAAAAATAATTAAATAATTTTTAATTAAAATTAGCCTTGCCAAAACATAGGCTGTCAATCACCTGGTTTGTATTTATTTATATATTTTATTATAAAAAAAATATTTCATCAAGGAAAAGAATGAGGGGGTATTTTTAAGCCGGATCCTCTACTATATTGCAGCGATAAATAGAAAAATAGTATATTAATAAGATAAAATACAAGTTCGAATGTTTGTAAATTTACTCATGTACTGGTTGTAAAATTACTCGAGGTATTTTAACTGATAATATATTCTAAAGTCTGACTTCAGCGTGTAAAGTAAAATAATTGCATAAAAAGGAAGTGTGGCCGAATGGGATATGTAGATAAGATTAATTCCTAGTGAAATTATTAAAGTATATTTTGTGAAGCTGTTATTGAGAGATACTCTGTTTGAAGCAGGTGCAAGTGACGATAGCGCATGCAATATTTACAGGTTTTGAAATCATCCGGCTGCTGCCTGGATGTACTGCACTTATGCACCGACGACGGTATTATCATATTTCTAAGGACTTTCGGCTGCTGGGTTCGTGAGAGGCATGCATGCTTTATGGAACGCGAGAACAAGTATATGCTTCTTCTCATTTTATTTTTCAGTTCATCTCAAGTATTTGTACACGAGTGCATGCGACACTATCAAATAAATATGATTTTTGATACGTAAAATATAAAGCTGGGTGTACCAACCATGAATCAAATTCACTATTAAACGATTTATGTGTTTTAGACGTTTTTTTATTAAATCTAGTATGATAAACAAAATTAAGATGTAAATGCGATTCAGTCTGCTACGATCAACTTATTCAAAAAGTCCTGCAAAATCGATTTAAATGAAAATAATTAGGTTTTCATTTTACTATATTGTTTAAGCAAAGATATTATCCTCATATCTTATAGAGAAATTTAAAGAGAAAAAAAAATACGGATATACGAAAGCAGTGGAATTTGAATCTATAGACGTCTAAGTTTGGATATAAAATTTTTCCCTTTTACTGGAAACGAAGCATTCCATCTAAGTTCTCAGCGGTGACAACGTATCAGCATTTTGATTCTTAATTGAGGACAGACGTAGGGCTAAAGCATCCGCTTACCGTCTCCTTAACTGTTTTCTCTTTTTTAATCCATTTTTTATGTAATATAAATCCAAGTTGTCACTACATTAACTTCCAATGGGACGGAAACATATCTACATGTATAAATTTTAGTAATGTGGAAATGGATTGATATTGATATAGATTAAATTCTTCATGACTATTATAGCTTTATTATTTTTACTGAATTTTATTGCATATACAAACTTCAATTTTATTTTTGTAAAAGCTTGATGTTTTAAAAAAGGATAGGAAGTGGGTGGGAGATTAAATACAAAATAAATTAAAGAAAAATTAGAAGATCTAAGAAATACAGCAGTAATAAGCTACTATTAGAATTAAATATTATGTCGTTCATTTTTTAATGTTAATACATTAATTCACTTATTTTCAGACACAGTAGTAAGAGAATAATTGTGAACTGTATATGATTTTGAATGAAATTTTCCATAATAAAGATCAGCTTCTCTTTTAATTTGTCCAGTATCAGGCCTGCTGGAAGAAATTTCAATATGAAATAAGCAGTGCCTTTGTACAAAATATCTTTTTTTTTTCTCTTCCTTGTAACATTATTTTGTGTGTACATAAATTGTTAAATAAATAAATAAATAAATAAATAAAATAAAGATTGATGTATATTATTCGTATGGTAGTACAGAGAACCGAAGACCCTTTTTATTGAGAAAGGGGCATTCCATCTTAGTCCTCTGCAGTTTGTAGTGACTACGCATCTGCATTTTGATCCTTAATAAAGGATAAATGTAGATGTCTATGGGTCACGGCATCCACTTACCATCAGGTGAACAGTGAGTTCGTTTGTCACCACTATTCTATAAAAAAATTGTGGTATCATTTGACGTATGTAGATCATTCAAGTTCTAGTCTAATACTCCAGTTTGAGAAAAAACTTATGTATTTTTTTAAATCTTTATGGCAGTGTAAATATTTATATTAGCGTATATGAAATTAAAAAAAAACACACACAGACTCTGAAAAGATGTTAGAAGATCATATTTTTTTTATTCCGAACTGGAATCGAATCCGCGGCACGCTGCGTCACAGCCAAACTCTCATTCACATCCGATCTATTTTATTTTATTCGGTTACAGCAGCTCAATAAAAACCCTGTTATTACTCTTTATGCATAAGAAAATTAAACCGAATATACAAGCTGCAAAAACATATAAAATCGATTAAGTCCATTATCGAGGGAAATTTCAACAAATAGCGTAATAAAGGGGCTTACCGCCCAGCTGGGACTCTTGAAAAGCTGTTTAAGGGGTTTATAGCCTTCATGAGAACAATGGCAGTATGAGCTATACTTTTCATTTTATGTCATTATATTTTACTAATATAAAACCAAAAGAAATTTTATTTAAGGAGAATGATAACTTCAAGTAAAGATTTGTAAAATAATTATATAATTATATAATTCTTTCCATATCCAATATCATTCCATACTGATAGGCCGTTATAAGAGGTTTACTTGAATTTAAATAGAAATATAAAGGTAAACCAAAAAATTTCTGGAAACTTTTTGTTTAATTTCTTCTTTTGTTTATTTGAATGTTTATATGATTTTAATTGAAATAAATAATTAAAGTGCCGTGTCTTGGTGGCATACAATATATCACCCCACCGTTTCGTTATAAAAATTACCAAAAGCCCAGGAGGACTTCATGACTGACAATGGATGGTGTTATAACATCTCATGTAAGCCAAATGGTGCAGTCATCTGGTACTGCAACCGCCAATCCGCCTGCTTAGCGTATCGATTTCCATGTCCAGTATAAACTGTAAAGAGAAAAGTATAAAGTACTGATACTGTTAAGAAAGTAAAAAAGATAATGTTAGACTTTAATGCAAGGTATAACAGATGATTCATATACGATGAGATAGTATATAATCGACTCTGTTGTGGCGGCGTAATAAAACCCACTATCCCATATTGTACGGTGAAACGTACATATTTCACAATGACCTAAATGTATTTGATTTGTTAACTTAGCACTCTTAATAACACAGCACTTTAACGCCCTGTACTTGACGAGCAGTGCAATTCAAGCACTCATATCAAGCAGTCGTTATCATTTTATCTATCATTATCAATATCATATTAAATTATCATTTTAAATAATCAAAGTGTAGTGAAACCCATTGATTTTTTTGGTCCTTCGAGCAAACTGATCAGTGTTTTGTGGATCTCAAGTGCAGTGAGATCGGTTTGGTTGGCCTCCCACCAGCGGGTCTCACCAGCCGAATTGAGACGGCGCTCTACGTGTACTGAGTCTGCAAATACACTGAGAACCAGTAACAATATCAAATATTCACCAAGTAAATCAAGCAAGCACTCCAAGCATTCACCAAGCAAACCAAGCAAGCATTCACCAAGCACACCAAGCAAGCCCTCTCCAAGCATGCATCAAGCACACTAAGCAGAAGGATTTCACAAGCAAGTACAAGAATTCATTTTTTGGCCATTCGAGCTTCGTAGCGGGACTTAAAATTCGGGTTTTAACGACCGGAAAAAGTGTTTCCGCTCAGTGACCTATTGCGACATAGTGCACTAAGTGACGTGTGCAATAGCCTTTCCGTCTGTACTAATAAGTGTGCAGCTTCTTATCATTATCAATATGCTCTGGCCATCGGTGTAACCAAGCATCAAGTATCAAGCAAATTCGAGGGCGTAGCGAGTCTTGGAGCGGTGCCCAGCAGTAGCAGCTCGTAGCGTATCAGCGTATCAGCATCTCCACTGAGTACTCTCCACCACTACAGCACGAACGCGCCAACTACCTCGGCATAATCAGCAAGCTGCATCATATCAAGTAAGATCTTTCCATTTTACTCATCATTATATCATGATGTCTGATAACGATGTCCTCACTACGCAGCTATCAACAGCAATTAAAAATTTGTATACCAATTTCAAGAAGGACGGGTCTGATAGGAAGACTTCGTACTATATCAAACGCAGGTTAAATACTCTGGACAACTATTGGTTGGATTATGAGAAGAGTTATCAGCCTTTGACAGAGGAAAGACCTGGACGTACGTTTTCATTCCGAACACGGCGGACGCGTTCTATATCATTATCAATTTTATATCAATATCATTATTAAATTTAAATAAAATCATTTTTTTCTTCTAACATAATATATCATTTTAAGGTGTTCCGTACATCTTTATGGTTATTCGAGCATTGGATCTAGTGCCGGTAAGATATAAGTGGGACCACGCGGTTCGACAACGAATCTTCGTTTTGCCCGTTTAGTGCTGCCCATGTATTACCGCCTATTCAGCAAAAACGACACGTGACTTTTTCAAGCAATTGCGCAGTGAACAAGTTCCTGCTACAGCATACATCATCACCAACGGCAGTGATTGTTAATCATCACTATCAATCTCTAAAAGCATTTTTTGCCTTTGTGTTTCTGTGTCTGAAGTGCAATAGCGAATCGGTCGAGTCGGCCTCCCACAAGCGGGTTTCAACGACGAGATTGAGAAGACGCATATAATGCATTAGGATACCGGAGCACTTGGCAACAGCGTCATCTCCGTGTCTTGGTAGCATCCGTCACTGGATTTTCAATCAAATCGTTTATTGATCAACAAAAAAATTGCAGTTCACTCACCCATATTATAAGAACAATAGCATGGGTATTTCGTTTCATCGCGCGCACTCGACTCCGGCGCGACGCATCAAATAACTGCGTGATAAGCAGGTCATTAACATTAACAATTGTGGAGCTAAATAGAGCTTTAACCATCATTATCAAAATCACGCAATCCTATGAATTTAGCGACGACTTTAATCATATTCTAAATGAAGGGCATGTGGAACTGAAGATGAGCAAGGGTCGTTCTATACGCACTTCAAAGGGTTATATAGCAATTTGTTTCTGCAGCAAATCGTTTCATTTGGAGCTCGTATCAGATTTAACTACTTCAGCATTCTTAGCAGCATTCCAACGGTTCTGTTCTCGTCGAGGGGTTCCCAGTCACGTATATAGCGATAATGGAATAAACTTTTTAGGTTCCAACAGAGTTTTGAAGCGGGAATATCGGAATATCATAAAAACTATCAACAAGGACTTTTTTGATAACATTGCAAACATGGAAATTAGCTGGCATTTTAACGCTCCAGCCTATCCAAATGCTGGAGGATTATGGGGGCCGCCGTGAAGTCTCAAGTACCATATCAAAAGAGTAATAGGAGATCAAAAATTGACCTGCGAAGAATTTAGTACCATATTGCATCAGGTGGAAGCATGTCTTAATTCTCGGCCTCTTTGTTGTTTAACCCCTGTAAGACCCCGTACTCACGTCAAGACACTTCCTAATAGGTGGTTCATTATTATCAAGGCCACAACCGGAACCAGAAAATATCGGTTTATCAAGAAGATGGCAACTTGTCCAGTCAATGAATAAACAGTTTTGGAAGCGATGGGTAGCTGACTATTTACAACAGCTCCAGGCCAGATCGAAATGGAGATTACCAGATAAAAGCATATGCATAAACGACATAGTTCTATTAAAAGAGAATAATTTTCCTCCAGGCAAGTGGGCAATGGGGCGAGTACAAGTACTACACCCCGGACAAGACGGACACATCAGGGTTGTGTCGGTAAAAACCCAAAATAATATCATCAAAAGGCCCGTTAACAAATTAGTTCTTTTAGTTGCTTCAGAAAACCTACCACTACGAACTGCGGACGATATGCTCTGCACTGCCGAAATTAATGTCCCACGTCAGTCGTAGGGCGAGTAAAGGAAAGAATATCCTTCAGAATGCATTCGTATACATCTTTATGTTCCTATCATTTTTAATATCACCCTCACTTCAAAAACATCCAGGTTTTAATATCACTGAAATAAGTAATAATCAAGGCTTATACTTCGATAGAATATCACAGCTTCAGTGTATACGGAACGAATGGAAACTTATACTTTAATATAATATGATTATCTACTGGCAGAGTGTAAACAATATACAAAACTACATATTATATATGAAGATAACATATAAATCAGTAAACAGACACCCACTTTGAGAGCATTATCTTACAGCTGGAACATGAACTCGATGAGATTAATCATTATAACACTATTTTATCAAATAATCAGAATATCAGAAGGCAGAAGAGAGGATTAGTAAATGGCGTTGGATATATTGCGAATACTTTATTCGGTGTTTTAGATGAGAGGTTTGCTGAGCAATATCAAAGGGACATAGAAACTATCAGATTTAATGAAAATCATTTACATTAACTAATTCATAACCAAACTATCATCATGGAAGCTGAATCAAACATATTACAGAGACATGAATATATCATGAATAAAAGCTTCGCTCTCATTGAACAACACATTAATAGCTTGAAATTAGACACGGATAGAATTCGTATAGATACAAACAATGGCATATACTTTTCACTATCGGCTCTAACATCCCATATTATTATTACTAAAATAAAAAGCATACAACAAAGGTTAATTGACACAGTGACTGAAATTTATCAAGGGCATATAAGTACCCATATATTGCTGCCGGAGCAAATGCAGAAGCAAATGGATATCATATCTGGGCAACTACACGGCGATCTCGTACTTCCAGTAGACAGATCCAATATTAAGCAATTATATAAACTACTACGCGCTTCGGCGAGAATCACCGACAAGTATTTAATTATAGAAATAAAGACACACTTATTAGGGGGTGACACCTATAATTAGACAAAATTATCGGTGTACCACAAAAACGGAACAATCATTATTACAATATTATTTCCAACTTTCCTTATATTGGCTTCAATATCAGGAGAGACTCAGTTATATTTTTATCAGAATTCGATCTTTCATCTTGCCGTCATTTTTCTGAGGAAAAATTATTATGTTCCCTAGATAAACCTGTATACGATATAAACATTAAACAATCCATATGCGACATTAAGTTAATTAACAGTGGCACGAGCATATCACCTTGTTCGTCAGAAGTATCAAGTTGCCGAGAGAGCTGGATTAAGTTACATGCCGATAACAGCTGGCTGTTCGCGTGTTGCGAAGAATGCACAGTGCGCATTATCTGCCCAGACAGAGCATCGTCACAACAACTGAGATGAAATGGAATCCTACATCTTGCCACTATGTGTAACATGAAAGGAACGGACTTTAAAATTTTCGCACACAATAATTTCATCAATAAAATTAATATCAGCGAAAACGTGGAATTTCGAGAGGTGTCAATTTTAAACAAATTGATTAACACATCTAGCATTCGACTGGCGTGTACTTAATATGCAAATAGCGGAATTAAAGGAACAGTCTCGTGGTGAACTAAGCATTCACGATGTACACCACTATGCGCTCGGGTATATCATCACCGGCTCACTGTTGCTTGTGAGCGGTGTCTTCGCGTTTCAACAGTTAAGAGCGAGGTGTTGCCTACGCGCTGCGGCGCCGGCGGAACCCTCTATAAGCTCGTCGCACGACCAGCGGCAGCCTGGGGAGGCTGCACACCCAGCGGATAGTGACAGTGCTAGTGAAGTGGTGGTGAATGTGCGTCACGTGCAAAGTGTTCCGATAGATATACGCGAATCAGTGATAAGTGTCGATAAGGCTACCTCTCCTATGACTAATCGTTCAATTAAGTTTGAGGTACCTACCTTGTGAATGAATGTGTCGTACCCTGTAACACGTGAACTATAGGATAATTGTTACATATAAGTATCACATTGTCACTTCTCATTAAACATTGTATCATCTATCAGTCATTTGCACTAGCCGTAACTATTAAATAGTTGTTACTATTTAATAGTTACGGCGAGTAGTAAAAATCCTATCACTTGCTGCCATGTAATCATTTAATTATTAGTTAGTTATTTTTTTCTTATTTGACACTTTAATATTTTATTATAGTTTTTCTCATTAGGATAAGTTGTCATATATTTAATGTTAAAAATTCTACCTACTTTAATTGTTAACATTAAGTATGTAAGTTACTTACACTGTTATTAAGCAGTAATTTAACTTCACCCCTCGTTGTCTTTCTCGAGAAGTGCAAGATGTACGGTGAAACGAACATATTTCACAATGACCTAAATGTATTTAATTTGTTAACTTAGCACTCTTAATAACACAGCACTTTAACGCCCTGTACTTGGCGAACAGTGCAATTCAAGCACTCATATCAAGCAGTCGTTATCATTTTATCTATCATTATCAATATCATATTAAATTAGCATTTTAAATAATCAAAATGTAGTTAATCCCTACACATATCATCCCATTGGTTTCGTAAGAGGCAACATCAATAAATTAAAGGGATTACTAACTTCCGTTGGCTACCCACCTGTCAATCGTATCAACTATGGTAAATGTCTCCCTTCTACTTTCAGGAGCACTATGTTCACGCATAATATGTATGTGCAGTGAACTATTAATGGGCTGTTATGATGATGAGTAAGGTTAGCAACACTATTGTTTATGAAATTTGCTGTGGCGAGTTTGTGTCGCCGAAATATTCTTTTTGAGTCATAATGGTATCCTTATGATGTTTTTCTTTATAGCATTAGCTTACAGCATCGCGTTGTGTTAGGCAATGAAGTACCTACCTAAGTTACAATTAACAATTTCAAGGGCGTCTGTTGTATGAGGAATTATATGTATATATGATAAGCAATAAGGTATTAGTGAGAATAGAATAGTAGTATTTATTCAATATTGATTACCATACATAATACTTATTGAAAGTCATTTTTTTACTTTTATCACCGGTTCGCAAAAAATCCTTTGTCCTGGGAAGAACCAGCAAGAAACCCAGCGGGACTGTTTTTTAAAAAGCACAATTTACAATGTAATATTTTATACAATTGTTATGAAAACATTAAAAACAGCATAGTAGCGATCACCTCATTCCCAGGGGTTATTATCAGTCCTGTAATATTTAGTAGTATAATAACGCTTACCAGAAAATTTTTGCTTAATAAATAATTAAAGCCTTTTGATAGAAAAGGTCTGCATATTTTCTGGGAATTTGTTGTTAAAGCGTATACATTGCACCATGAAGGAGTTGCTGACTCTTTGGAGTCGAGTAACTGGTATAACTTGTGCTTGTTCCTAGTATTTACAGAATGTACATCACTATTTTTATTAAAACTATTTTTTTATTGTATACATTCATTGAATTCTGGTATATATAGGACAAAGTTAATATATTAATTTCTTTAAATTTTTCCATAAGGGATTCCTTCGGACCTAGGTTATAAATTGTTCTTATGACTCTTGATGGAGAACTTTATTGTTCCCATTTTACGGCCTAAAAAAGCTTCTACTAAATTGGTAATGCCATTTTCACTGACGTTACGTTAGGTCTGTAATGGGTACATGTAAAACATTGTGTCCCATTTTGATCTTTCTATATTGAAATTTAAAAATTAACCAAATATAATCGTTAGTCAAACTAATTTTCACATATACCAAAATCCGTTTAGAATATGTTAATTCTCTTGTCCTACTTTAAAGTACACTTGAATAATATAAACCAACTCTCAACATGGGAACATTAAGTTGCAATTGATGACATAGCCCATAACCATCCTCACGGAATACGTCCGAAAAATAACATCATAACTGATTTGACATAAGGGTTGAATGACAAGAGTGGAGGTCTCAATTACTCACACAAGATGACTTGGCAATTTTGTTCATATAATAAAGCAGTCAGTGTTGCTGAGTTCGTACAATTTTTTTATTAAAAAATATACTTGAAAATAAGTTTTTATTCCTTTTGGTTCTGTGAAGTAGACTTTTATTTTTTACTAGCTCCTGCTTCACCTGGGTAAATTGGATTTAAGATAACAGTCAAAGATTTAAGATAAAGTTAAGATTTTATAAATTAATCGTCTTCTCAAAAATAAATCCAAAAAAGTTTTTCGGATAAAATATAGCCTCGAATATCATCCTGACATTCTTCTATCAGTTCGTGAAGTTTCATTGCCATCGGGTTTAGCCATTCCAAAGATTAGCCCAGAAAGACAGCCAGCCTTTTTGTAAATGTTTATTCATGGCATGTGTAATGGCATATAAATAGCATCAGCTCAATAAAAGGATATTATTTCCATTTTATTTTTAATCAGTGAGACACTTCAATTTTATTTATATGTAATCTATAAAAGTGTTTAATTTCGTCATTCTATTTCATAGCAAAATCGCTAGGCAAAGTTAATAATAAAACATTATTGGCATATGTAATAATAATAATAATAATAGTAGTGTTATATTTAGAGATTATGTAAAAACATATTCTAAAATATTTAAAAAAGTGTGCTCCACTGCTAAGGCTTTACATTTAAGCAACAAAATTAAAACTGCATCCGACAAAATTAAAATGACCTGGAGAATAATAAATAGTGAAACGGGCAAGGTCAAACCGCGCAACTCGGATTTTCAATTGAATATTAACAATAATTTAACGCGATCTGATCAAGAAGTTGCTATGGCTTTTGAGAAACATTTTACTGATGTTCCTTTTTTGACAACAAAATCATTAAATTCTTCTCCTACTGTCGCCGAATCATTGCTCAAACAAAATGTAAAGGCTTGTTCAAATACTTTTAAATTCCATAGGGTACTGCCAAAAGATATCGTTAAATATTTTAAAACTATTGATGTTAAGAAAACGGCAGACTTATGGGGGATTTCCGTTAAAGTTATTTTATCTATAATAGATACATTAGCACCTTATCTAGCCACTATTTTTAATATAAGCGTCGAATCTGGTGTGTTTCCTGATTTAATGAAACATAGTAAAGTCATACCTATATTTAAATCTGGTAGTACATTAGATCCCGCCAATTTTAGACCAATTTCTGTACTACCAACATTAAGTAAAGTTTTTGAAAAAAATATTTTAGTTTAGATGTTAGGTTTCTTTAAAATTAATAAATTGCTACATAATAATCAATTCGGTTTTACAAGGGGTCGCTCGACAACTGACGCTGGAGTTGAGCTTATTAAACATATTTTTTGTGCATGGGAGAATTCAGAGGATGCTTTGGGTATATTTTGTGACCTTTCCAAGGCCTTCGACTGCGTTCACCATGAGACATTAATCAGGAAGCTGCAGTACTATGGTGTCAAGAACACAGCGCTTAAACTCATTATTTCATATTTAAGTAATAGAAAACAGAAGGTTATTATCAATGGTAAAAGTTCTTCCGGGTCACCTGTACTAATGGGTGTACCTCAGGGCTCGATTCTCGGCCCATTCCTGTTTCTGGTGTATATTAATGACTTACCTCACCTTGTAGGGGATAGTCATGATATAGTATTATTTGCTGATGATACTTCCTTGATTTTTAAACTTAAACGTCAATCATTTAAATGTGACGAAGTGAATAATGCTATATCAAAATTAGTGCATTGGTTTAACGTTAATAATCTGCATTTGAACGGAAATAAAACTAATTGTGTTAAATTTACAACAACGAATGTTCAAAATCTGAATACCAATGTGTTTTTAAATGGGGAGGAATGGAGCCCTGTTGTATCCACTGTTTTTCTTGGCATCACTCTTGACGCAAAGCTCCAGTGGGGCCCCCATATATCCAAATTAGCAAGCAGACTAAGTTCTGCAGCCTATGCTGTAAAAAAGATTAGAGGTCTCACTAGTGTCGAGACAGCTAGATTAGTTTATTTTAGTTATTTTCATAGCATAATGTCTTATGGGATTTTGCTATGGGGAAATGCGGCTGATTCAGAAACTATTTTTGTTTTACAGAAGAGGGCCATTAGAGCTATTTACAATCTAAAACCGAGAGAGTCTCTTAGAGATAAATTTAAAGAAATTAATATATTAACTTTGGCCTCTCAGTATATTTACGAAAATTTAATGTATGTTCACAAAAACAAAGATAGTTTTAGTAAAAGAAGTGATATACATTCTGTAAACACTAGGAACAAACACAAGCTAGTGATACCAGTTTCTCGACTCCACAGAGTCAGTAATTCATTCTTGGGGCAATGTATACGCTATTACAACAAGGTCCCGGAAAGTGTACAGGTTCTCTCTTTTACCAAGTTTAAATGTTTTATTAAGCTGAAACTGTATAAAAAGGGTTATTATAGTATAAATGAATACATGGTTGATAATAACCCCTGGGAATGAGGTGATCGCTTCCAAGCAGTTTCTAAAATAAATTTTGTAAATAGTTCGTAATCATTTATATTGTAAAATTTATTTAAAAAAAAAAGTCCCGCTGGTTTTCTTGCTGGTTCTTCCCAGGACAGAGGGTTTTTTTCGAACCAGTGGTAAAGTAAAAAATGACTTTCAATAAGAAATACACATGTAATGTATATTGAATAAAAAATATTCTATTCTATTCTATTCTATTCTATTCTATTCTATTCTATTCTATTCTATTCCATGGTCTTACTTTTAGGTCTAAAACTGTATACTTAGACATATCAAACTTAAAGTTTTATTTAAACTGGTTAAATAGATTCCGTATCGTGGCGTAGTAGCTGGCTGTCTTGGTCTGCATTGAAATGCTATAATAAGAAAGTCTAACGACTCAAAACGCAAATTAAGTCACTTGCGTCCACTTTTGACCTCAGCCTGCGTGTATAAATAAATAAATAAATTTATTATTAGAATAAAATAAAACACTAATTTATTCTTATGTTTATTGTTATAAAATAAGAATATAAATAATAAATATAAGTTAAATAGCAAAGAAGCGACGCGGTATAAAGGTGATCGTATCTTAGCGAACAGATTGTACTCGCGCATCTCACCCTCTCTCTTTCGTCACTCGCTCTCTCTCTCTCTCTCTCTCTCTCTCTCTCTATCTCTCTCTCTCTCTCTGTCTCTTTCTTTCTAAATATATGGAAAGTGTGGTGGGGCTATCATAAAGCCGGTTATACATGTTGGCCGAGCGACCACCAACGTATAGACTGGAGGTGGGCAAAGTGTATCATTTTTGGGATTGGAACATTTGCATCTTGATCACTGAAATGTTCCGAAACACTGATATGTTTCATTTGGCTCATTTGTATCATCGACTCAAAAGATATAAAAGAAAGAATGTTCCGAACGCAACGCAACTTAATGTAAGTTGCGTCGCGGGCGTTTATTACTGACTGATCCGTGAAATGGTATGTGGCAACAATGCTGAATAATATAAGTGCTTAGATTATTTATTGTGTACCGTAATAAGATTGTATATAAAATCGATTCTCCTTCATACTTTAACAAAAATGTCACTATGTCAATTCATTATTTACAAAAATGTCCATTTATACAAAACAGCAATGTCTATGTACACAGAATTTACTCGTAAAGTATCATAACTCTAAACTTTATGATGAAAAGGAAGAAAGTAATGTCACAATAATCACTACGCAAAGAAATCCTAAACATAACTCAGTATGTTTTCGTAAACAGGCGCTAATGAATATAAACAATTTGACAAGTGCCGCATCAACGTAAAATGACAACTTGTTAATGCAAACGTTACATTCAAAAAACGACCGTATAGTATTTGACACATAAGCGCCTTAGTGGTAATTTTTACGTGCATGAATAACGTCAGCGAAAATCCGTACGAGTTGAGTGAACACTTCTTATTTGTTATCTCTATCTGACTTGTGTGAATTATAATTATTTCGCCCGCTCACTCGCCACTCGTGAGTCAATAGTTACGTTAATCATTGTCTCAGTCTCTCTTCTCGCTCGTGGCTCAGTCGCCTCGCAAGCGACGCGTCGCGCGAAATGAGTTTCAATGTTCCAGATACAAATGATACATTTGAAATGTTATTACTGAACCAATCTTTTGTGTCACTTCAGTGATTCGTATCAGTGAGTCGTTCCCGTAAAGAGATACACACGCCTAGTATAGACAGCCCATTTGTCTAGCCTCGTCGTCGCTCGCCTAGCTGGCCGAGTGCAGGCGAGCGCCAACACACATTGGCGCTCACCTGTACTCGGTTCGTTTGGCGTACCTTGCCGACACTCGGGATCGCTCGCTACGACTCGTCCACTTTGGAATAGTGTTGGTTTTTCTGCATAAATAGAAATCGCTCTCTCGCCTGCATACGGCAAGTTGCGTCCAAATGTTAGTCGGTCATGTCAGTTACAGCTTGGTGTCCGTCCCGGTGAGATATTGTTTTAATCAAGTTGCAACTTCAAAATAATTTGGACAATGTCAATGCCTCTTCTTTTTTGTAACTTTACTTCTACTCATTAAATAAATAATAAAAGCTGCAATAACTTCTACGTCGTCCTATCGTTACAATTCTCACTGAAAACTAATTACGGTCAACATGTGGATAGTTCCACAAAAACTCGTGTACTTTGGCAGTTAGCATTGTTCTCTTTCGAACTTAACCAATGTGTAGAGTGTAGCACTCACCTTGTATCAATTTGCCTACGCTCGCGTTGGCTAAGGCTTGGCCAACACATATTACCGGGGTAACAGGGTAACCACTGTTTTAAACGCAAGTCAGGTCGTGCATGGAATATTGCTGCTATATATGGGCTGGTGCTGCAAAATGCCACCTAGCAGCTTTGAACTCACTGGAAAGGTGCGCTAAGAGGCTTATTGGTGACCCTAATTTGGTTAAAGCCAATCTCACCAGCCTCGAAAACAGGTGCAAATTAGCCAACCAGGATGCATTTCGGAGAGTGTGCACAGGAATTGCATATTTTAATTCCTCCCTCACCCTTCCACCATTGGACAACCAGACGATCGCCCAGTCTCCACCCTTTCGTTGCTGAATCACGACGCATTCGAACCAACCATTTTTGTGATGCTTACAGCAAACGAGTGCAATAAGTTGCCAGCATCTGTGTTTCCATCCGATTACAATGTGGGTGTCTTCAAGGCAAGAGTTATATATGATAAAAAAGACCCCATACCATCCTATAAAGTATCGAAAAAGGTAACATAGGAAAATGAAACAGGAGATAGGTAACAGTACCTTCCTGACAACAACTCAAAATATTTAAAAAATTGCGGTTGCTAAACCACTTGCTAAGAGAGGAAACTATGAAGAATATTCCCCTGAGTTCAGCAATAGTCTTCTGATAAGCTGAAATTAATGAATTAATGATAGATAATACTCGTATCTTGAGGGAGCAGAGAGGAAAACGGGTAATACGTTTGTAATCGATTTATTGGTAGCTGTGATCTAGCGACAAAAGAGAAGGGAGACCGCGGTCGTGCCACAGTTATTGTATTATCGTAGCTGTACCCTCTGTGTACGTTCCGTGAAGCAAACCCAGTTTGGATTAAGCAAACACAGTTATTATTCCATGTGAAACCTATAATAAGTCTAAGAATAATTCAGCCGAAATATACCGACTGAATTTAAGTACATTTTCAACTTTTACGATATATTTTAAATTATACAACGGTACTATGAAATTCCGCATTATTTGACTACGTTTTGTTGTAAGATGTCAGATGAAGTGTCCATAAACTTTCATTGATTGACAAGGCGAATGAAGGCTAATTCTTTCTTTTTTATTCTTTCTTTTAAAAACGTTACCCTCACACTAGGATTTTCTCCTGTGTCGTGGAGGCAGTTTACAAACATAAATTGCACAAGGACAAACATCCAGACCCGGAACAATTATTTGTAGGCCATACAAATACTTGTTCCGTGCGGGATTCGAACCCGCGGCCCCCAGCGCAACAACCGATTGCTAAGCCACTGCGCCACGGAGCCTAATATTCTTAAGGTCATCATATGTTGATACTTGTGACTAAGTGAACTTGTTTGTTACCCACATGGTCACACAGAGTCATTATCATTGCAATTTTGCGTCTTAAGTAAAAGGTTTTCGGTTTTCAGTGTATGTATATACACAAAATAATGTCTGAGTGTCGTATAATTAAAAATTAAAATTATATTTTTTTTAAATTCTTTAACTTTTAGAAATATTCGTTGGTTTACCATTTTTCATCGAATTAATATAAAATACAACTAATAGTTCAGAAAGAAACGATAATCTTTACACTTTTCCATCAAATTAACTTCCGCTATTAAATCTGTCAAATATTTCACCACATCGAAACTGGCGCCGCCCTGGTAGCAGAATAAGTCGTGGATGCCCTTATTAGGGGAAAATCCGGAACATCTTTTGGCCTGCGACAGATAGCAGTTTAACCGTGCCACCTTTATACTTGATATAAAATATACCTACTCACAGCGTCGAGGGTAAGCCGTTTGAACGGTACAAGATCTGGAAGTTCTGGAAGTGTAATTGCTTATTATATTAGTCTTTTATGGCGATTACAGTAAATCTACCATGAGAAATGTGAAAAATCTAAGTATGATTGGTATTCAATTGTACTTTATGATAAAGCTTTATTTAAATTTTACTGTATTTAATTGGGTAATACCAACTATTTATAGTTTTTATACAGGACATTTACGTATTGTACATAATATAAAAAAGAGACAATATTTTGTTAGAAAAATTCAAAAGGCAATACTAGCCTCTAGTGCCGAATAAAATAGTAACGTTTCATGAATGATATGATTTCTAATATAGAACGTTTTTTTGCCTTTATTCAAATTTTATTTATTTCAGATGACATAAGAGCCATATAACTAAAATATATTGATTGATTGATAATAAATAATAACAATAATACATCATTAATATACAATAAATGAAAATTACACATAATTATTATTTAGTACCTTCTCACTACACACAGCTTTGTGGAATTTCTTGGGGGAGTCCTATGTTCAGCAGTAGACTTGTGAAGGGTTGTAATGATAATGATGATGACCTTCTCACTCAAACAGTGACAGTCCCATCATAGACTTAGTATCTATGACTTCAATCAATTCTAATCTGTCTTCTATCATTTTCATGATAATATTGATTAACAATAGATATCTAAGTGTTCGGAACTTAGAGTACAAATAAGCAAGGTATGGAATTACGGTCGGCCTGCGTATCGCTCACTGCCCATTATGCCAAGCGAAACCAGATGTTCTATAGATACTGATACATAGTTAGAGTGGTTGAATAGTGACGCGCCAAGATTGATGCCTATGTGTTTAAGTTATTAATTTGATTTGTTGGTAAGTATTTGTAAATATTAGGTAGGCGATAGTTATAAGGTATATATTAGCTCTATTAAACATATGTACGAATTTTTGAAACGATGTTTACTAATTAAATAAAAAAAATAATTAATTTACTCTCTTATTTACTTAAGATACAAGTATATATAATATGGTTTATAACCATATTATATATACTTGTATCTTTGATTGCTTGATCGTAGTTTTACGTACAAGATATTCAAATCTAATGTCAAAATATTGTTTAGTGATATCCATTACTTTAAAAAAATCGTGAAAATTTACACATAATTACATAAATAACTGCTAAAGCTAGTTTTTCATCTCTTTAAAATAAGTATAATTTAACTTCAAATTTAAGCACTGGTATTGCATCTTTAACCAGCTCGCGCAGTGTACCTTTGCTTTCAAAAATGTACGAACACTGATGACTGCACAAGTCGTGATCACAACTATGCTCTTTAACATAATCTAATCCGAACAAAAACAGTTTCAATAAAACTAAAGACAAACATAGGTAAAGTGAATAAGCACTATAACAATACACAAATACTAATAAAAATAAATAACAATATACGCATAGAAACTAAGTAAAAACACAAAAATTAAAACTTACCACCGCCAAAAAATGTTATGTAAGTGGTCGCATGGGGTCAGCTCCCATGAGAGTAGAGACTTATGCGTACGCGTTGATGTTCTGGTCGCGACTAATTTGCATACCCCGCGGGGAGTTAGCTAGAAAAAGCATGAACACTAACACGTTCTGTTTAAAATTTCAAATTATCAAGACCCTATGCGGTTAACTAAAGATTAAAAAGAAGCGAATAACGATACACAAAGCAAAGCAAAGCAAAAATTATCGATTAGCTATCGATAAAAAAAATATAATCGAAATATATATTTCTTTATTAATAAATTACAATGCATGTAAATTTTAATAACAGTTTATTCAAATTATGACATTATAGTTACATACGATACTATGTATAAATTTGAATATAAAAATGATCTTTTATTTTATGATAATTGCATATGTGATTTCTGGTAAGACGTTGAATACACCTGCAGCTTTACAAGATACAAGCGCTAGCGCCTTTCGTTATAGTGTTATATAAGTGTTGCCAGATCTAGTAGGTCATATATCGGGACGGAAGGTAAAAAAAATGAGAATTTGGTATACAAATCTAATAATATAAAAAAATTAAAAAAAAAACAGGTCTTTTGTAGACATTTTGGCCGCCATGAGTCACTAAAGTATTTTTGATACAATGCGCAATGACAAAAAAATGATTTTTTCTCAAGTAATATTACGATATTATTTTTATTTATTCACTTGAACAACAAATAATATTTATTTATATCCAGAGGTCTAAACTTTAATTTGAAATCTCGTATTATTAGCGCCACTCCACACCGCATGTATTTTGAAGCCACACTAAATGACACTAAAGTAAGGTGTACGGATTGCAGTACAAACCAGTTGAACATAGTGAATGTTCGGAAAGCGAAATCTAGTGCGTAATACATATATATCGATGGACACTGTAGTCTCACGCCTATACGTCTACATACATAATATACATATTATGTTTAACATGTACTTCATCTTATACTACACTTTATTGTGTTCTGTTATATAATAGCGTAATTACAATAAAGAATCTACGTTTGATGAAAATGTTACAATATAACACGAGATATGAAAGTCAATAAAATAAAGAGGATATTGCGACTAACTCCATATTAACTCCGCATCACTTCACACGCTTTCAAGTCCTATTCTAATAAACAAGTCTTGTGAACAACTAACATTGAATTTCGCGCCATCTTTTCAATTATTTGGTCTCCAAGAAAGTATATTTGAGTTTTTTCTACTTTTTATTTCCTGAGAATGCGTAATCCTGTCATCATACATCATTATAGCTATTGAGTGAGTGACTTGCTCCTACTTGTCTCATTGATTAATCTCATTGAACAGATGGTATGATTAGGGCAAAGCCAACACTTAAACTTCAATCTCGGGGTTTTGATTTTTTTTATAGATTTTCTAAATGCAGCCTTTCGCTAGAACCATGTCCTTATCTATAAGAGAAAAATCCTGTTGAATTTTTGTAGTTGTAATGATAAATTGTTGAAACTTACCTACTTAATTAGCTATGTAATACAGAAAACTCTTTCTTCATTATCACTTTTATTAGTTTCGCGTGTATATATTTATGTAAAGGAATCTTGTAATCTAATTTT
Organism: Parnassius mnemosyne; assembly: GCA_963668995.1. Classification (NCBI taxonomy): domain Eukaryota; kingdom Metazoa; phylum Arthropoda; class Insecta; order Lepidoptera; family Papilionidae; genus Parnassius; species Parnassius mnemosyne. Next base: position 22,521,217 of record CAVLGL010000057.1, read on the forward strand.
CACCAACTTGTAGATGGCTGATTGACTTGAAAATTTGCAATTTATCAAGTAATAAGGACCAATGATATCTTTATCCTAGTATCCTGATCGGGATCACCAGGAACTCGAAATAATAGTCAACATCAAAGTTTTAAACATTGCGCGTGATGTATTGGTGAGATACAGATATCAATCATGGTTATTCTTTTTTTTTTCTCACTGCCTGATGCCACCTGCTCCGTCGTTAATTCTACGATCATTTATTATTTAATTTTATAACTAGGAATCAGTACAGTTATCTAACTTAGAGGCTGCTGTTTAGATAAGTACATTTACTAAAATCAGAC